>JAUZTA010000015.1:25083726-25096399 GCA_034780835.1 Ctenochaetus striatus | reverse complement strand
ACAGAAAATGTTTCCTCCTTATAGGCGCCTACAGGAGGTTAGGCTAATGGCTTTAACTCAGACACACACACTACCAATAAGTTATATGCTTTTTATTGAAGATATGTGAGACAGAGCCCAGGCCCTGATAACAGCAGTGGTCAGGTGCTTAAGGTGTGTGTAAAACAGCAGAGCAGCATATTCCACTTTATCTTCCCACAGCATCTTAAACTATAAAAGCTGCCAAAGATCTGGAAAACACTCCACATTAGTTTCAGTAGCAAAGATCAACACTCTGAAGGTATGAAATGATCTCAGGCCACTCACTCTCACTTTCTTAGATATGAAAACTCTTAAAAAGTTAGTAAAGAATGTGAGATTTTATGGCAGATGAAGAGTAGCTCAGACCCTCTGCAGTTTCTCTGTGGTGCAGATGTAGAGGACACCACCATGTCCATGTTAACTCTTTTGTTTAGAAATCTTTTCACCCACACCAGATTTTTATTCATCCTTGTACCTCTGCATTTTATACTATTTGGACAAACATAGTTGCAGAAAAACTTGTTTGTCTCTCTAAACTTGACTGTGCCATTGTTGGCTGCAACAAACTTTTTAATAATAGATCCAGTGTGTGTGAGGATCAGTGGTACTCGCTCTACACAGGCGTGCTCTTCCACTGCTTCCCCTCAAGGTTGTCTTTTGTATTATTTCAACCAGAGCATTCATGAAGATAAACACATCATAAGTTTGCTGATGATTCTATAATTGTTTGCCTTCTTCAGAGGCAGGAACAAGATCGTGGTCTGATGGTTGATGACTTTGTGTCCTGGTGTGATCAGTCATTACTGAATCTCATCTCTGTGACTAAAGAAAGGATCTGATAATAGATGGGTGGATGATTGCAAATATCTTGACCCAGTTACCGGCAGGAAACTGTTTTTAACGTAATGTGGATGCTGTTACTAAAAAAAAAGTACAGCAATGCCTTTTTGAGAAGAACAGAATCTTTTGATGTACGTGGACCATGATGACACTTTTGAATTTACTGACAGTCATCATCAGCTTGTGTTAGTCTGTCCTGACCTTTTGTTTGACAACATAGATTGGAATCCTCAATTTGACCAACAAAGATACATTTAGCAGCCTTCTCAAAGCAGCAAATAAGGTTATTGGAGTAAGTCAGGCTCAGTTACTGACCAAGTTTCACTGGTCTTTCACTTCATCTCATTTTGATTCACCCAGCCTTGACTGCCATCTATTGTTTCTGCACTTTACAAAAGTGTTGGAGAGTTCCTTTTAACTGGATTTTGTATTGTCTGGTCTGTGTTGTTCTGTTTGTAGTGCTGTGGTTAGTTTTGTGAGACTGTTGTGACTGTGGACTACTTGGCTTATCATGACTGCAAACCTAATTTCTCCAAGTGGAACAATAAAGCCAAACATAAACTTGACAGCTTAATTTAAATAGTGAACTCCACTGAAACAGTGTGTTCAAACAGCTGCTAAATGCTGGCAGGTTTTAGACACGTAGCCAGACCTCTCCCTCCACAGCGCAGTGCAGCATAGCCAACAGGCAGATACACCAATAAACTGATGTTTTTTACAAGGACAAAACAGCTTAATGTATTGCACTCCTTGCCAAAAGAGTTGCAACTGATGAAGATTTTGAGACAGTTGTTTTGCCTAGTTTGTTAAAAGTCCCCTTTACCCATTTTACTACAATTCAATTTTTTTTACTATTTTGAAGGGAGAGGGGATGTTATTGAATCAGATGTAACCAACAATGCATTTGCAACATCAGATAGTTTGTGTGTGATGTCAGAGGACATCACTTGAGTTGGTGGTCCTTCAGTGTGGCTGAGGAGTCATTTGTGCTTAAAAGAAGTAAATGAATAACAGTAAAAAGAATTTCCCAATGATTTTACAGCCTCTCTCTCCCTCCCTCTCTCTCTCTCTCTCTCTCTCTGTCTCTCTCTCACTATCTTTAGTCATATAAAATGTATTTAAAGATGCTTTGTTAGATTTAACTGCTTTACATGTAAGAGTAATTTATGTTTAATCCTCATAATGTCACATAAACACCATCCTTATCATGAATTTGGACTTGGAGTGGCAATGTCAAGTTGTTAGTCAATTAGTTTGGTCCTTTCTAAAAATCTCAACTTTGGGATGGAAAGACACACATCTGCTGGCAAGACTGAGTTTAGGTGCATTTACCTGAGTTTGGCTAAAATTGCATGATAATACATCAGCATGAATGTCAAGTGCCACGCCCCTCTGTGTCTCTCTCGTTCATTCTTTGTGGGCACACACACAAAAACACACACATACACTAGCCTGTGACTCAGGCTGCTCTTTCTGATGAACCCAGCTTGAACCTAACACACTTAATGTAAACTGAGGCTCTTGGTTTGTGTTACTTTGTCACACAAGTCAGCCTGCATCCTGCACATGCATTTTGAATTTCTGTCCCACCAATACAGTGCTGTGTGGTATCTACACACAAACCCACACACAAAATTCTCAACCTGCTGTCTTTTTTACGGGTGTTTGTCCTGATGTCATAAAGGTCAACACGTAGTTGTTTGTGTAGAAACAAGTTGCAATCATAAATAACAGGGTGGCACAAATGCCTTTACTTGACTACATGCTTATCCATGGTGATGGAATCCTGTCAGTGTGTGTGTGTGTGTATGTGTGTGTTTGCGTGTGTGTGTGCGCTACCCAATGTAGTTTACCCTCTAATGACAACAGTCATTTATGGTTAAAGGTGTCAATATTAAATCCTGCTCGACTCTTTCACCTACAGCCATGTTCACTTGACATGTTGAAGAATCTCTCTGTTCCTGTCTTCATGAACTTCTCCAGAAGTATTACAATGTGAACAGAATGGATTCTTGCTTCAGTCTTCTAGTTTCTACATGCTCCAAACTATTGACAGCATTTAAGGAATTTTGGATTGAGTTCCTCCTACCTGCATTTTTCCATTCCTTCCCAATTCTCTGTCTGCTTTAACTCCTTCACTCCTTGCCGTGCTACAGTACAGTAGAATGAGTCATTTTCATGTCTCTTTTTCGTGTAATTTCCAAACCAGTGCTGTTCAATATTAGCTAAAAACACAAAACTCAAGGTTTCTACAGTAAATGCTTTGCTTCAAAAGACACAATTTACAGTCACAAAGTCTGACTGTGCAAAAAGGATGAAAACTTTGCTAACTAATGGCTGTTAAATCTTTGTGTTAAATCTCCCCTGCTCTGTGTTACAATGTCCTGTTCTGTTTGTTCTGTCAGCTAACTTTCACACTGATTTACAGATAACACAGGTTTGCTTCTCAGTAACTGACACCCTGCACAAGATAGTCATGCACTTTCACACACATGCTCTCTCTCATGCACACATGCTGCACGCATGCTGAACACACACACACACACATGCTGAACACACAGAGTGATGGAAATCCCTCTGAGGTCACACTCTTTCCCTCTAACACGTCACTTCCTTCCAGGGGAGTCACTCCAGCAGGTATTCCATCATAAAACACACATGTTACTGCAGATGCAGTGATTAATATCCTGGGCGACCACACGGAAACAACCAGCCAGAACTGTAAGGAGGTACACCCTCACAGCAGAGATAACAGCAGTGTGTGTGTAATGAATGGACATGCACAGCAGGCTTACCCTCTATGCGTTCAGCTCATTGCTTAAACATAATCACTTACATACACACAGAGCCACACTTTCCAAAATCCCCTGACAGATGCAGACTGACTGATTTCCACCCTGATAGTGTTGACTGTTTTACAATTTGCACTAAACTGTAATAGTTTCCCATAGGAGCTGGTGCATATGTGTGCATGTTATCATTGCGTTGGGCGGCTCTGGGTGTTGCCTCTGAGCCACCCTGAGGCTATTTATACAGCCTCTCTGTTAGACCCATTCCCAGGCTCTGAGCACCGGCTGCTTGTGTCAGTGAGGATTGAGCATATTTCTATGGCACTTGTAACGCATGTAGCTTGACCAGTAAGAACTAACTGATGTTTACCCTTGTAGATTTTTTTTGCATTTTTAAGTTGAAAATAAAAAAAGAAATTGCAGGGGGTAAAAATGGTAATTCAAATCCAAGAGCACTTTTACACTTTGCTGGGATGGAAATGTTCCTTGTATAAATAAAACATATATATATATATGACAAAGTGCAATAAAGACAGACATTTTTAATGATTAACATTAACAAGGAACTTAAGTTTGACTGTTTGACTCATTTTATTTCATTACCTACACTGATCTGCCTGTTAATATTTATAGACATGAATTAATTTGCTTCTGCTTTGGTTGTTTTTCTTGAAGTGTTTTTAAAGTGTGCAAAATTTGGTTGTTTTTTTTTTTGAATTGGGTGAAGAAAAGAAGCAAATCCTCACAGTGGAGTAGCTGCAACCATTTATACATTCCTGCTGGAAAAATATCTCAGATGATAAAGATTTAACCTTGAACATCACAATTTCAGAGAAAGGATATGAAATTCAAAGCTAAATAATTCATCCAATTACAGAACTGAGGAGATCTGCATTTTTCTGTACATATTATGAAGGTAATAACAAAACTCATAATTGTTACATAAAGACTTATTGACTGCTACTTTGCATTTGCATGTGTTAAGTTACTGTATAACTTGTAGTGTGTGAAGTCAGTAAATTCTCAGATAAGGGCTTGTCTGCTCATGGGAAAGTTCATGGAAAGCCATCAAGCTACACCCCCCTGACCTACAACCTCAGTGATGTCAAGATTCAAAAGGGATGCCAGCGTATCCGTGGCAACTGAGGGCCAACAACCGCACGTGATAAGGAATAGGAAACAGGATGATATAACTGTCAGTATAACTGTCACTGGACTGCAATGCAGCATTGATCACACAGCAAAAGCATATAACAGCTACACACATGCACGCATGTATGTGTATGTATGTATGTATGTATGTATGTATGTATGTATGTATGTATGTATGTGCCTGTATTTTTGCCAAAATATTACACACGACCTATTTACAATTTAAGAATTTAATTTAAAAAAATACAGCCGTCCATTAACTGGACTGAGTGCCAATCATAACTGTGAGCATTTTATGGTAGTTTGTTCAACTATAACTTTATGTTTGTTTAAATGTCATTATGCCTAGAAATCTCTCAAGAATAGGATTTTCAGTAACCGGGGCACTATACTTAAAAAGGTTAATGAGATATTATGTCACAAATGTTAAATTTAGGGCTCTGCTCCTTAAAAGATCATACATTGGAAAAGTTGTAGAAGCCAGACATCTGAGCAAGACCTGATCAGTTCCCTATAGGTACATAATGGTCATTTAATGGTGAAAGTATGTTAAAAATTATAGTTGATTATAGTTGTGACATATTGTGTTTTTCTTAATTTCACCGTGGAAAGCAGCCAGATATATGGGAGAGAGGTTGCTGGTCAGAACATACAGAGGAGACAGACAGACAGACAGACAGACAGACAGACAGACAGACAGGAGACAGTCAGACAGATGTTTTATGCCACTGTCTCACCAGGCTTGACATGTAGCACCTGTCAATAAACCAAAATGATATTCTGTCTTTTTCATTTTATCAACAAGTTCTTGAAAAGACCAAGACAAGATTAATTGACTGGTCCCTTTAACAAGTACTATGTGATGTATCTTCTCCCATTCGCCCTGCATGCATATAAAATTTATGACTAAATCCAAGTTATACTTACATTAAAAAAAGAATCAGTTGTTACTTTCCTTTTATCTTCTTGAACAGTTGCATTTGGAAAAAAAAGCTAAGCATGCTGCAGTGACTTCCTGTACACAGTGTTTTTTTGCTTCTGATTGGACAGCACTACAAATGTTTGGTGACTTATCAACACCTTACAATCGTCCAATTCTCAAGTTTTGATTTTGCAGCCTGATTTATTAAATTGCTAGTTTAAAAGTAAACTTAACTAAACCTACATATAAAAGTCATGGATTTTTGAACAGCTGGTACAACTCATTGCTGATGTTTCAAAGGATTATGGCAGTACAGTCTTTATTCCCGCACATGACATTACTGCTCTTACATTACGATGGAAGATGCAGAACATGATAACAACCAAGAACAGATAGTTGGGTACTTACACCATGTACATGACTTGCCTCCCATGAACTCAACATCTCTTGGATCTCTTGTCCTGGTACCTCTGGCAACTGTAATGTAATCTTTGTGATTATGTTTAGCAAGGAGGCTAATATGTCCAGTCTGGGTGAAGGCTGGACTCCTGCTAATAAGGCTGAGTGAGAACAGTGTTTAGACAGTGGGAGAGTGATCGCTCTCTGGCACTGCTCCCTGTGATTTATGACCTCCTTAATGAGCCTCTCTTCCCTGTGTGTGTGTGTGTGAGAGCGAGTGTGTGTGTCTTAGCTTATCACCAGCATATATGTGATTTCGCTTGAGCACCTCCTTGAGTTTCACCTTTCTCCTTTGGCTGATACTAACACTTCACTCTAGGCTTCACATCAAATACTACAGTAAGTAGCACTTTTTTCAGAAAGAAAAAAACATTTACTTTCCACTTATTTTTTTATTACACAATGAGGAAAATCTATTTCTTGGAGTGGCAGTGCAATCCACTGATGGGTGAAAGTGCAGGCGATGAGGATAAAGACAATCTGACAGATCAAGTGTCAAAGTTTGAGTAATCAGAATTGCATCTGGTATATCAGTCGCAACAGCGTCAGTGACTGTTGCAAAGCTATTCCAGTATTTCAGCATCATCAGAAAAAACAGTATTCAGCTTGTGGAGAATTTGGGAAGCAGACACGCTGACATACGGTCAGATAGACAAGTGGAGTAATGAGACAGAACAGGGTGAAGGGAACAGCTGAGCTGGGCTGCGTCAAAGAGCCACAGTAGAATCCAACACCCACAGATTGAGGAGAAAGCAAAATAAAGTCTAAATTAAGACTCAGAGCAATGTGCGTGTTTGTGTGTGTGTGTGTGTGTGTGTGTGTGTGTGTGTGTGTGTGTGTGTGTGATGGTGAGTGAGAGTGTGTGACGGTAGAGTATTGGGCTGTTTGGTTTGGCTGCAGCCACTCTGTACAGCATGGCAGCCAAGCAAGACAGCAAGGCCGACCTCGCAACCACACAGGCTGAATGTGCAGCGGCTGACTCTTCATGTCCTGCTGCTGAGTGGCCCTAAAACCTCCCAGAGCCAAACCATGACCTGGCTTACCCTGCGTCCAGACCCCCTCTCTTGCATAATTTTTCCCCTCTTGTGAGGAAGACATAGTGTAGCAGGACTTTGTTAATCGGCTGTATCTCTTTATTTCAGCATAATTACATAGCGATGAGGGAATTAGATGATCGCTGTGACGAATGGAAACATTTTCCCTGTGGTTGTCTATCTGGTGGTCTGTCTTCTAATGTTGTTTGGGAATAGCAGATTTCTTAAAAAAAGATGCTGTGCCTCTTTTTAGACTGATGCTGTCCCGTGCACACTGGGAATGAAAACAGCTTGTGTTGCTACCTGAGAAGCCTCATTGCTGTTATCAGCGGCTTGGCACAAAGCCCTGTCGTGCTCAGATTAGCTTTTGAATGCACTACGCCATCTAGCCTTATGCACTGGAGCTGCAGCTGAGGGCTCCAATACATAAAGTGTGGTTGCTGGGCACTGTATGTATGTATGTGTGTGTGTGTGTATGCAGGACTGCCTTGAAAAACCCTGAAATCCTTGATTCAGGTTTTCTAAGTCAGACACCAGCCTCACAAAGACCAGTGCAGTTTTTCTCTCTTTTTGTTTTTTTTTTTTTTAAACCTCTCATCAGGTTGATTTATTGAGCGGCTGTACTCACGTAAAGATGGATTTGTTTGAAGAGAAATCTAAGGTATGCAGCTCAAGTCCTCTGTCATAAATTCTCCATGTGGCTCAGTGAGCTTTGAGACCTCACACTAAGGAAGAGCAAAGACCTGGATGTCCCTGAAATAGACGCCATGTATTTTGCCAAGCCATAATCTGGAGATAAATTATATAAATAAAATGGAAACACAGCTTTTGGTTGCTCTGGGGAGCAAGAAATGTCTATCTGTGCAATGTAAGCAGTCTAAGTGTTGATATTAACCTACACACTTTCACAATGGACTCCAGTGAATCTGAACCCACAAATCAAAATAATACTTCACAAATTTCAAGAAATACAGGTTTATACAAGAAATGAAATAACAAAAGCCATCCAGTCATTCATCTTTGATTTGTTTCAAGAAAGAACAGAACAGCTATAAATTGATGCTTTAAATGTTGTGATAACTGGTGTATTATACTGTACAATGTAGAGCTGCCTTTTCCTCATTCTAATGTCTCATCAGTGTTGAAGTATTTACCTTTATAAATGCCATTTGACATCTCACAATACTTGCTGAGCTGGGACTCAAACTGAAAAATTATTTTCAATCCTAAAACACAGGTGCATACTCAGTAACTCTCCCTCAGTTTCTGCTCATTTTTCTTTAATCTGTTTCATTTAAAAAACAACTTGGACACTTTAAGTGATCAGTAAAAACTTAAAACTAGCAGCTGCAGTTGTCACTGGTGTTTCACAAAGCTTGTCTATTTGATTATTTCCCTCTTTGCTACTCTTATTAACTAAACTATCTACTAGCTGAAAGATTATACAACAAAAAGTAGAATTATTACCCCCTTTACACTTTCATTAATGTGTACTTTAAATGATTCTGATTTTAATCAAATAGTGCCTGACCTCATGAAAGTAGAGAGTAAACGCAACAAAGATGCAGAGAGGGCAGATTGTGATCCGACCAGCCGAACTACCAAAGTGACCACACTGAACACAAGTTTAAATACATTTGTATTTTCAATTCACGTACAAAAATTACAGGGATGAAACAGAATCAAAAAGTTAAAACCAACCTATTACTACATACCAAAGTCACACCAACCAGATTCTCCAACTGTATGGCTAAAGGTTAATGTGTGTCTCTTCTGGATAAGCTTGTTCCCATTTTTAAAATCAAATGGTTGAATGGTGCACACAAAGTTTTCATTCATAAGGGTACCATCGCATTCCTCTCCCACCAATTTGATTGCGCTCCTGTATCCAGCTAGATCTGAAGAAATTAAAGTTGGTGCATGAAATGCCTTTCTCCTCTGTTTTCCTATTTGGTATTTGCCTTCTTAAAACCTGCTCCCTCCCTTGCTTTTGAAATCATACAAAGGTTCAAAGAGTAGCATAGTTGTTTGTTTTTTTGACCCAGTTCATATGAGATAAGGGTGTGAAGAGGAAGAAGAAAAGGACAGAACAGGAAGAAGATGGACAAAACAATTAAATCTCAGTTGGATTTCAATGTGAAAACTGCCACATACTAATACCAGGTGTAAATGTAATCATCTTGAATCATACCTTTGTACAAGATACATTTTAACACAAGTGTGAAAGAGGACATGTTTTTGGTGGGGACCGCTTGTTTTTTTCTACTTACAGCATCTACTATTTTTAACTCCTGACAAGTAATGTCTAACAAAAAGCTAAAACTGTAAATACGAGATATCAGACTGTCAGAACAGGTCCAGTTAGGGTAATAAATTTACTCATGTGATGTGTTTATGTATATATAACTTAACTGCAGGGATTACCAAACTTTCCATAACAACATCAGTTAATAGCCTGGGCCCTCTTCTTGAAAAATGCCACCTTAAAGTAACTGAGTCAAATAATCAAAGACAGCTGTACGTCCATTGGTCTGCCTAATTTCTGCCACCTGAAGCTTGTGAATGAGTTTCAGATTTTTTTTTTTTTTTTACATCTGAACTTTTGTCATCTGGGCTGTTGATTTGTTCATGAGTCCAGTATTAAAGCTTTAGGTGCCTAAAACGTCAGTGTAGCTGATCTGTTGTCTTTTTGTGTGACGCACACTTTTGCTATTAAATAGCAGTTAAAAGGTTTTCCCGGTATCACATCCCATATTCCAAGCATTAGATCTGAACTTACCCAGGGAGCCTCTGACCACCTAAACAAAGTGTTTTCGACACAACGTCTGACTCCATGTTTTTCTCAATTTTCTCCTCCTGCTTCCATCTCTCTTAACTATTTTCTCCTCTTCTCATCAGCCTCCATCTTCATTGCCTAGTTCTAAAATAAACTAACTAACCCCCCTTGTGAAATTCAATCCTCCACAGCACAACACGGAGAGAAGCACACCTCATAAAAGGACTCAGGGGGTTTATGCACTTCAAACAGAGGCGAGGATTAAAAGGCCATGTCTGTTTACTTACAACCCTCTCTGCAGCTCTTAAGATTCCCACCACTTCCTAATTCAATTACAGAGGCAAGCTGCAGACAAGGCTGAATCTTCAAGAAAAACTCTGACGTGGAATTTCCCCCCGTCCTACTGACTCACGTTACAGGGTCACTGGTGGTTGGAGTCAGGAAAGTCTGTGATGGGAAGATTCGGCCTGGGTGTGTTTCAGAGCTCAATTTTGGACGTTTCAGGTCCATAAATTTAGCAAATAATGAGGATATCAGTGATTAAATCTTTATCTGATTCATGAAGGGTTATGCGCTTGCTCTTCCAAGCACCTGGTGTCTGGTTCGTCCTTCCAAGGAATAATCATCTCATAGATAGGACGTGATTTGTGCTACATTTCTTGTTTATGTTGGAAAGACAGAGAAAGAACTGGACAGTTCATGAACACTGAACAGACTGTCACCTTCAGAGACAATTGGAAACAGAAAATTCATATTAGAGACGTTTCTGTCAAAATCCAGAAAACATCAAAATGATNNNATCACAGGATATGAAGTGCACACTTCTGTGTGTACACTACTGTGGACGTCTGCATACGTGGAAAAGTTTATATCTTATGAATGCCTGGACAGTCCACTGAATGCAAAGCTTCCAGATAGATACAAATGTATCTCACAAATGAAGACAAAATGACTAAAAAAAAGGCTAAAACAAAAATCAGTTTACAGACTACAACCTACTAAAATAGCATATTAATTTTTTTAAGTCAAAGATACGTTCAAGAACTAGACTAACTGTAGGGAAGTGAGTCTGTATTCAAGCTGTCCTTTTTTGTGCCGCAGCAGGCCCATATTCAGAAGCGGCATTGTGGGTAGCATTCAGAACCGTGACAGCCCACAGCAGCTGAGAAAACACTGCTCATATGTAGCTTGGTAGGATGCTCGTATGGATGATATTAGCATAGCTGCTGTTTACTCTGCACTGCTATGGAGCCAACCACATGCACACACACACATTACACAGCAACTCCGCTGCAGATCTTCTGTTTAACAATACTAGAGCCAAACCCAAAAGATCTGGCCCTGCATGCAAGTGAGACCACAGGCTGTTAACTTCTAGACACACACATTCACGTACACACACAGAGCTGTATCATTCAGGTCGATCAGCAGTTTAGTAATGGGGAACATGCTGTAGCTGTGAGACAGCACTGTGAAGTGCAGTTCATGTCAGCAATAAAATCTGTGATGAGTGACTAATCTAACAACTGGTGCATGTCTTATTACGGGCTCTTGGTTAGCTGAGGATGATTTTGCTTTCAATTTCTGAGACAAACCTACATTAAACAACACAATGTTAAAAATGTATCCTTCGTACCCATAATGAGTAATCAAGGTGCCAATGGTGAAGCTGTGTGTGACATCTTGGCATCACCAGGGTGGCTACAATGCTATGTCAAAGAGAAAAAATGCAATCATCTAACTGAAGGATCAACAGTAAAGGTTTTGGCTTCCAAGAGAAAATGAATTGCAGTCACAAGACCTTCAGCATTTTAAGAGACTGTTATCATTACACTTATTATGTACATCAATTTGCAATATGTATGTTTAACATTCCACATGGAGAATCACTTCCAAACTCAGTGAATCCCCTTGACTCAAAGGAGCATTTTAGCATTTCTCAGCTCATGGTTTCCACTCTTCCAACCCACAACTTTTCACCGTTTTCACGAGTGTCGTTTCCAGTTTCAGCAGGATACAGAGAAGAAGTCCCAAAAAACTGCTGTTTGATTTGCAGCACAACAGTTGAAAAAGTTGGCAAATGGCTGGTAAACATGGTGGACCTGTTAGCAACCAAAAGATGTATTATTTCCTCAGAGTTGGAAAAAAAAATGTTAGAACTTATTAATGAATTACATTCATTACATGATTAGAAACAAAATACAAATGGATTATAATTTTGCTCCATGTTTGCTGGACATTTAAATTGGCAGCTGTATGCAATTTCATGTCAACTTAGGCAATAAACATCTTGGTGTTATGTTCACAGTGTGTTTCCAAATTGGCCAAAATTAGATGGAGCATAATTAATGCTCTTTTTCACTTAAATCTTTTTGATAGAAATTCACTTCTAATATTTTGAATGGATATGCACTTTTTCTGTAAAATGGCATGAAATTAATCAGAATTTATAGCACACTTGCAAAGTCTGACAAAGCATCCACAACCTATCATTTTCTATGCACCCTAACACATCTTGACACACAGGTTATCGTGGGTTGGCACATCTCAAAAACCACTGCTTGCTACCAAGTATAACAATTAGGGCTGATTGTTTAGACCAAGGGTCACCAACTATATTTGTCAGAGGGCCAGAATTTTACCGGACAGTCACCTTGGGGGCTGGACCCTCAAATAAAAA
>JAUZTA010000015.1:25017609-25029583 GCA_034780835.1 Ctenochaetus striatus | reverse complement strand
TGTTGGCTAGCTGTGTGTAAATTAACATTAACCAGTTTTCTGACTTTGAAGGTTAACGGGTAAGTGTGCCATAGTCCAGAGTGCAAATGCTATTGTAGGTTGGCTTGTTTCTCTCTAAAAAGTAGGCGAAACGCTAGCTAGCTAACGATTGCTAACTTGGCAAATAGTCTGTTGACCTGCTAACCCTTAGTTTAACGTTATCAAGGATTAATCCGAGACATTAAGGCTAACTGACGTCAGCTAACTAACATTAGATAGAACTTTATGCATTTTCTGCGTTGGCAGCGTGAGGTTAGCTAACTTATCACAGAAAACACCGGTAACCCGGAGCTATCTTAAATTACTTCAGTTGTTCTGTTGTGAAAGAAGTACACAGGTCTTTTGAAAATATCAATACTATGTAACAGTGCGGAAATACTCCGTTACTAGTGAAGTCCTGCATTTAAATGTTGCTTTGGTAAAAGTATAAAAATGTAAGAACTTAGCGTTACGAAAGTTAAGGTACTCACTATACATATTTGCCTTTTTTCAAAATACTATGCATTTTAATACATAATTATAACAATTGTTGAGTCAACAGTAATATGTATATTATCTCAAAATTGCAGTTGTTAAAGTTGGAAATTATTTATTTTTATTACTTGTATTGTAATCTTAATTTTAAAAAAATGATGTTATTAGTAAATGTCAAATGAACCTTCTTAAATTGTAGTGCAGTAGAAGTAAAAGTAGCATTAAATAGAAATTCTGATGGAAAGAACGATTACAAAAACCAGATGGACAAAATTCTACTTAAGTTCAGTGCTTGAATAGTTATACTTATTTGCACTATAACTCCGTCCTTTTACAGTGGTAGACGAGCATAAATGTCCAGTAAGTGACCAAAAGTCTCATGAAAAATTAAAAACCCTGACAAAACAAACTACAACGAAACAAACAAACAAACTAGCATATCAGTTGTTCTCCAAGTTTTTTGACCTTACTGATTCATTAACTGGCAAAAAGTAGACCTGACATTATATTACCTAGTTTCCCAAAAGAGCGTAATTATCATCTCTCAGGTTTTTTAAAGGACTGACCATGGAGCCTGCGTGTCGGAAAGACAAGCCAAAGCTGAACTCAACCCCAACCAGAGGAGACAGAGTCAAGCAGAAATCTGCTCAGCAAGAGCTCAAACAAAGACAGAGAGCAGAGGTTATTAACATCATCATATTTTAAACCTGTCATTCAAACTGTATACTATTCTATTCTTCATACTATTGGTGTTCATAAAAAATGAAATCACACTTGAATAATCAAGGAAGTCTACTTTCTCCATTTCTTCATTTACAGATTTATGCCTTGAACAAGGTGATGACAGAGTTGGAGCAGCAGCAGTTTGAGGCCTTTTGTAAGCAGATGCAGTCACAAGGAGAATGATAGGTTCCTGCCTTTTCTGCCTTACTCTTGTAACTGGACCAGGACCTCTCACAACTCCAGAAACACCATGTATGCAAACTGTTACCAACACACAAACATGAACTTACATATTCAGTGAGACAATCTGTGCTTTTGATGTTTTACAAAATCAAATTACCAACTCTATCAGAGGGTATTGTTACAATAAGCTGTCCTGACTTTACATGAAAGCAGTGTTGGTAATTTCTTTTAAACAGAGAGCAACAGAATGACCTATCAAGTTACAACCACCTTCTGTGTTTAAATACAAACTTTTGTTACAGTAGTGTAGTGGTTAAAATGAGCTTGCACCTCTTTTCTTTCTGTACTGTCAATTTTTGAAGCCTGTTTGCTTCAAAAATGTGTTTACCATCAATGTTTTTGTAAATCACAATTATGTATTTTTTGTATATTTAAACCTGTAACGTATCATTTCAACAAAACATTTCCTCGGGATGTAGTTCCGATTATATGTTGACTTCTATGAGCCCAGTCTTCTCACCAGTAGGTTAGAGCAGATGGTAGCGGGGTGACACCTGAGCGAGACAGCTGCCAAGCAGCAGACCAGTGTTTCAGACCACAACGTGGTCCACTTGGTAATTTTTGCAAACATTTTATAGACATGTTTTGCTTGAGACAACAAAAGATTTTCCAACCCTGTTTCTGGCCACCAAACTGTGTGATTTTAAAGAACATCAGCAGATTTTCCAGATGTTGTCATTATTACCCAAACCAGGTTTTTTTTAATGAGAACACATAGAGACATTAAGCAGCTGTGCTCTTTGGCGACTGAGCAAGGGATTTTAAGCCAAAACATGAAATTTTCCCTAACCATAACCAAGTGTATTTGTGCCTAAACCTTACCAGATCTAAGCCACAGAAATGTAAAGTCTCAACATATCTGTGGTGTGCAGAATCATACAATGCCAACATTTAATTCCTGGCAACTGGGCTGTAAAAATACATGTCTTAAGATTTTTAAACTGAACAACTCAAACAGATGAAGGACTGTATGTAAAGTCACTCAATGGCTCAAGAAGGGTAAAGTTATCTTTTTATTATTATTTTTTTCTGAGTTAGTCAACCTACCTTTTAAAAGCACACTTTCATAGCAATTTGTTATGTGGTTTTTGATCACATAGTATGTCATTTAAAATAAAATTCAAGTGTGCAATGCGGCTGAAACAATCGAATGCTATGTCTGGCAAATAGCAAACTGTTATTTGTAATTGCCAAATTAAATGCACATTTTATTGTGCAGTGATTGAGTAAAAATATCAATGACATCGCATTCCAATAAAGTTGGGACGCTTTGTAATATTAATCAAAACCAAATATAGTTAGTTACTTATCTTTTTCGACATGTACCCAATTAAAAACAGTTCAAAGATAATATTTAATGCTTATCAACTTCTGTGATTTTTGTAAATTTATGCGTATGTTAGATTTGATATCAGCAGCATGTTTTAAACACACTGGAACAGGGGCAACAAGAGATAGGTGAAGTTGTGAAATGCAGAAAAAACACCTGTTTGGAACCTTTACAAGTAAATAGGTTCAGGTAACCGTCATTAGTATAATGACTGGGTATAAAAGGTAGAGCCCAACTTATATGGGAACTTGAAGCCCAATGCAGATTTTGGAGCAGAAAAAAAAATCACAGATTACTGATACATGCAACTGATATAGTGAATTTTTGTGCAGGACTGAAAACTGACCCTTTCTATGTTCATTGTTTGCCAGTGTTGTACTGATATGACTTTGTTAAGGTATTCAGAAGAATTTCAAGAACTAATAATTTACCCTTTTAGAAAACATTTAACACACACAACCATTTAAACCAATAAATTAAGTTAGCCAATAAAGTAAACATCAGTGCCCACACTATGTTCCACCATTTTTAAATCACCATAGGCATTGCTCATTTTGCATTTTATTTTGATGTGTTGTAAATTTCCTTTTTTTATATATATATCAAAGCATATTGGAAAACAGTTATGCCGACACAATACATCTGTGAAAGGTCTGTGTTGTAGTCTACATGGCCCCGTGTCCACTGTGAGTTTGTGTTTTGTTACAATGACATGCGTGAAGTAATTCCAGGTCAGAATTCATGAAATGTTACTTTTATCGGCTTACATATTTAGATCCACTGAAGTGGCAGATTTGGAGGATATTTTTTAAATGTAATCAGTGTAGTCTACAGGGTCATGTTTCTGTTCTTCTCCTCACTTATTCCACCAATGCGTGTATCTCTTGAGCATACAATTTAGCAGGAAAACACTCCTTTTTTTTTTTTTACTTTTGTTACTGAAGCCACAGTTTTTGACAACTTTGTGTTACAGTATGATTGCTTGGTCACGTGGATGCACTGCTAAACTGCTTATCACTGACCCTAATAAAGACAAATGTTTGACTAAATGGTCAAAATTCTAGCCAGCTACTGTTAAAGCTGCGGTGCACAGCCACAGATCTTGATTCTATGTGAGAATGGCTCATTCTTAAACTGATCCTTTATTTTGCCTCAATGCAGACAATTTCCATAACATGCCCATGTTAATGGTGCACACTTTAAACACTATCAAGTAATTGACATTACATGCAGTGCTATCCAGCCTTTACATGAATAACATGGCATTTTATTTTCAAATTATCATGTTCTGCAATCTAAACTTCCATTTGAGTGACTGTAAATTAAGTATAGTTTGCTGTCCACTTTTACTTAAATTATACTTTATTTTTAATGAAAATAAAAGAAAGAATTTTTTTTATTTCTGTTTTTGTCTGATACTTTCTGCATGGTATCCAGTACCAAACAGTTGGTGGTGAATGTGCTGTCATCTTACCTTACTTCATCACTCCTGGGCCCTTGGGGAGCCTCCAAGTATGCATTGGGGAAAAAAGGTTTAGTGGACTTTTGTGTGTCAGGCTACAGACATGTGGTACTGTGGTACTGGTGCTATTTTATTCCATATTATGTTTTTTTAAAAAGGCCTGTCTAAATCAATATTGTAACCTTTTATAACAAGGGTAGGCTTCTGTGATGAAAAGTTTCTCAGCCTAATCTTGTTAAGCACAAATGTAGAGTTGCACAGCAATGAGCATATAGCTGGTGCATGCAGTAACTTTCCTGAGTAAATATTTGAGGTTATATCGCTTAGGGAGCATATATGGATATAACGGCATCAGTTACAATCAGAAAGGGTCTATCTGACATCAAGGTTTATCACTGGAAATATTCAAATATAGCATACACTTAGATCAGACTGATAGCTTGGGATGGGGGGGGGGGGCAGCTATGCACTAAACCACGCCTAACAAAGAAGAAAAAGAAAGAAGAAGAACGCTCTTCCGGTCTGCAGGATATTTAAAACAGAAGAAAATTTAGTGGGCAAATCAAAACAACAACTCAGTTGACAAAGATGTTGAAGTGTTGGTTGTGTATCTCCATGGGCTCTTTGAAATTCTCTTGATATTGTTAGCAGAGCTGTTATAGGTTGTCTTGGCTAGTGCTTGTCTCGCACACATCGCACGAGTGATTGCTACTATTTCGGCTTAAACAGGAGATGTCCATGGAGTGGGCGGTCCTTCAGTGTGGTCCAGGACAGATTAGTGTTCACACTGCTAACACAGTGTGGCTACATGCGGCTCAGACCAACTCTGAATGTGGTTTGAGTGATCCGATCTCAAAGTGTCTTCAATATGTCTTGGATTTTCCCACCTGTACTTAACACTGTCCACTTGCGATCGAATCACGCAGGACAGATTTTAATACCAGGTAGGAACAGGGCCTTATATTTATCATAAAATCTTTTAAATGTCACATTGTTGAAGATTCAAATTTTGACATGTTGACTTGGGAGTCCAGTTTTTGACTTAAAAAGTCATCATTCTGCCCAAATGTTCATGACTTTTAGAACTTAAGGTCGAAATGGAGTTTTTGAAAATTAATGTTGTGGTTCTTTTACTAAAGTAGGTACAGTTTCTAAGTAAAGTGAAACCAAAAAGTTTTGAGACTCACGGTTTAATCTTGAACAATCTCTTTTCCTCTCCTAATATCACACTTTCTTTTAATGTAAAATCTAAATCTGACACATTTCAATGATTAATGTTTTGTTTAACATGTTTTTTCTGTTTGTTCGATTGTGTCGTTTTGCTAAAAGCAACCTGCTAAAAGCACACAGTAACCATACGTTTGGCTGATAATGGCAGCCTACATATCTTCTGCCTCACTTCTGTAAGCATGTTCAACTGTTTCCTTGTAGAAGAGGACGAACCACAACACACACCACTGAATCCTGCTCCGGAGGTAGCACTATTCATTTCAGGGTGAAGAATTTTACATTCAGTAGATTAGATGATCTGATCTCATTTTAAAGATCTAATTTAGATTTCTGAATAAAAGGATACTTGACAAAAGGTGATAATGTAGTTGACAATTTATCTCAACATTTTACTTTAATTTCAATTATAAGCCACTTGACTGCTCATAACAACCCCCCTCCCACCAAACACATGATTTAGTTTAACACCAGGGTTAGTCCCCATGCAGAGGTAGTAGTTAAGAGATCACTATTAATGTCTGCTTTGCAAGCAGTAATTGTATTGTTTGAAGGTTAGTAAAGCTGACATGCCACCATATTAGCATTTTTTTAGTATATAGATTTGCACTGATACTCATAGCAGCAGTATTTTTTCACAGCATAAATAGTATTGTGCATGATATACCAACGTGTAAGCTAAATGCATAAGGCAAAGCTGGTCCTCTTAAAACCTATACTCTAATCTGTCAGTTTAGAGTCCTTCTATTTCTCCACCTTCCTACTCTACATTTCTGTGTTAAAACTCTTCAGGTCCCCTTTCCTTTCCCTCTTTTCCTCGTTGATTAGACCTCAACCATAACAGAGCTTCCAGTGACCCGAACTCCAAACCAACCATCCCAGAACTTGGTGTCTTGTCCTCCATGTTCAAAGGAGATGTGACGCATTCCTGGGCCATAGTCAGAAAATGTGTGGCTAACCTAGAGTTCAAACAAAGAGAGAAAACCACTGTGATGTGTACAGTTGAGTGTGTGTGGACAATTGTCTTCACAAGAGGAAAGACTATCAATCATTTCAGCAGCAAAATGTGTTTATGTGAACAGATAACTTGTCAGGATGCTGTAATAAGGTATTTTATCACATGGAAAACTTTTCCTTCTCAAGATAATGGGATGGTTATGGAGCACTTGACATGAGTGTGTGGTTCGTGTGGTTATACCTGATTTCAGCATTCAGAATTATTTATGACTGGTGGAGTATTCAAAACTAAACAGTACAAGTACATGCAGTTATGATTTTTTATAACTGGTTGTCTTGAGAAAACAAAGTTTGTATTCTTGTAATAAAATAATCTCACCTGCTCTGAAGATCTCAACGTTAAGAAATTAATTGCTGGCACAGCCATTCTAAGTCAGTGTTTAACGGCTGATGTTTAATCATGACCACAATCATTCCATAACTAAGGTTACAAACCATTACAACTACGGTCACCTAGTCTAAATGCAGTAGCCTTTTCTGATAGGTATCGCCTAGTCCGATCACAAATAAGACTGGACCTCACTGCATGCTGTTTCTCCAGGATGGGCCATAAGGGTTGAGTACGAGTCATACTGTAATTGTAACCAGTACTGGTACCTCAATTTACTACCATAACCCAAAAGTACCTTTTTTTTGCATGTCACTCTCTCATTAATAATTAAAATAAGCCACCAAATATGGTGCACACTGTGTTTTCAAAGCATTGCTTTAAAGAAGGAAGCTGTTCAAAGAACCAGGAGTAGCTGGAGAAACTGTTTGAACTCTGCACACTCAACCTAGATAACTGACTAACATGGAGAAATTGATTACATATTTGCCCAGTTAAGGATTACATAAAAATATGAATAACTGGCATAAGATATACTATGAATATATATTAAATGGCATCAATACACTGCAGTTGTTATCTCTAGTCTGCATGATTTTTCATTTGACATTACAGACAGCAAATGTCATCTGCATAGAGTTTTAGAAGGTGTTGCAGCAGCTTTACAGCTCACCTTTACCCAGCATTACTAGTAAGGTTATATAGTCTCACTCTCTCTTTCTCTCTATTCACTAAAGATGTTCACTTTTAGGTACTGAACTTTATCACTGAAAGTACTGAGATTTGAACGGAACCCTACGAGTCACCGGGTGTACAGTGCATTCCCATTGCACCTGTTTCCAGGAGCAGTCGTCACTGTCAGGGTCGAGAGTAACTGGCTCAGGTTTGAACTCCTGAATGACCTCATGGTTTTCATCGAGCAGACACGCAGTCATTTGGTAGGTACACCAACAATCCGTCCTCCCGCAGTACCTGTGGAATGATGTACCCATTAATCAGTGACCATCTTCACAGGTGTTGTATAAGCAAGTCAGTCTGCTTCTGTCTTACCAGTCTTCCACTCTGACAACAGGTTGAGCGTCCAGCTGTTCGGAAGAGTAACCCTCTGCTAACAAGTCGATCACCTGTCTCTTCAGACACAGCCTGTGAAACACAGTTTGTCAGAAACGGAAAGGTTTTTAATGGAATAGATGACAACTCTCAGTTTACTTTGACATGAAAATAAAATACATAAGATATGGTGAACTGATGAATAATGAAACATTAAGATTCTCTATATGGTTTTCTTCTTCTTTCCTTAAAAAAAAATAACAGTCTCTAATATTGACCACGGGTGGCGCATGTGTGTTAACTTAGCCTGATGAACATTTCCATCATTTTAGTAAATTCAACAATGTAATCATGCTCTTGAAGTTCAAAATGATAAATTGTGGGTAAATACCTTTCTAACTATTTACTTTCATATTTATGGCTAATTCATGCTCAACCCCTAAATATGAGCAGCAAAATAATTATATCAGTATCTGGAAAATTGTCCACAACATTGGTCCAATTTGAAGACCTTCATTTTTTAAATTTTTCTCTCTCCACTGCACATAAAACAGTTTGGTTTTCAAGATTTTTTTTCTATTTATCTTTTTAAAGAAAGTTATTGAGAAGATAAAATCAGCATCATGACCAAAATACAGTAATAAACACTCACTCAAAGGAGGTTACAAAGTATTTGGTTACTCCATAATGGCAGAAGTCGAAGCCACAGTCTCCTGGCATGTCCTCCACCTTCCACTGACTGCCGCCGTTCTCCGTCAGGTCCCAGAATTCCAGCTGCTCTGGGAGGCAAATGTACAGTTCAAACTATCAATAGGAGTATTGTGTATTTTCTTTTTTTCCCCCTCTTCTTTTTATTTGTATTTTCTACCATGTACACCTTCAAGTTTTTACTGAGTAATGTTGATTTTCAAGAGGTGCTCTGATCAAGGTGTACCATGAACTAAAGAGGCTCAGGACCGTAACTGATTCGGTGCTATTAATTCCCCTGTTTAAAAGTTATGTTCAAGGGAAGTGTTTTTTAAAGAACAGCTTTTTTGGGAGGAAGAATTTCAAGAGCTTCTTGGTAAGTTGTAGATGAGAAGACTAATACCTCTCATACTCTCTCTCTCTGTTACATTTAGAGTACTGCCAGGAGACAGTTGGTAAGTGATCTTTACATGGGCTGGTAGGAGGCCTCTGCAGATATTCTTTAGACAAAGCTAGCAAGCTTTTGGTTAACTGATAATAAAATTTGACCATTGCTTGTTGTGTTTTTTTCTCCAAGCATGGAATGAGCTTAATTTTCCCTTTGAGGCTGTTGTTGGGCAAAACGCCCACTACATCTTTACTTGGCACTTACTTGAATATGGAAGTTGAAAAGGACTTTCTCCAAAGCAAAAGAGGAGACAGTCCCAATCATGACTACCAAATGATCCAAAATCACAACAGAAGGCTTTTGACTAACACTCTAATGGCAAACCTGCAGCTTGTTTATCTTGATTAAGTTAATGACTCAGTAAAATGCAAGAGTCAAAATCATGCCCTCTAATGAATTGAAGTTACTTGAAGAAAAAATGGCATGAACATTTTTTATCTATACTTTAAACAAACATAGTAATAAGGGCCGATAGCTAGAGGGGAATCATTTTATATGCAATTACAGTATGGCTTTAGAACTGGGAGTGTGTGTGTGTGTCTAGCTACATATATAGTTTCACATATTCTGTGATGAAAATTACATCCTACCTTCCCCATTTGGATTCCTCAGCAGGTTTCTGGCCATGATTTCACTTTATACAGAGAAGACAGAGCCTTCATTGGAGAAAGAGGAAAACGCATCATAGATCAATACTTGATTCTGCTGCAACCCTTTTATCAGGCTGCCCAGAACCCAATAAACCCTCCACCACCCAAGCAGGTATTGGTCCATTTAAATTCCATCTGTATCCACTAATATCCAGCCCTGTCTTCATCATTATGTCTCAAACACCAGTGATGGAATGTAACTAGGCACGATAGCTAAAATAATTTAGTTAATTTTAAATTTAAGGTACTTGTACTGCATCTCATAGAGAACTGCTGTAACTTTCACTTCACTTCATTTATCTGTCTGCTTTAGGTCCTGGTTACTTTACAAACAGCAGTTTTTGAACATAAGACTCAAGAGGATTTTATACAATATGGTGTTTGGTTATAAATTGAGTTATCCAGCAGTTTATACAAGTGCAGCTGAATTAATTAGCCATTTAGGCAATTGCTCCATTGACAGTAACTGATTGACAACTATTTTCATTAAGTTGAAGTCATTTTTCATGTAAAAAAGATGTCATGGTTCACAAATATGAGGATTTGCTGCTTTTCCTGCAGTGAGTTCTTTTACTTGACAACTCCAGACAGCTTAGTGTGGACTTGAACAATACTTGGCCATGAAAAGAAGTAGCTACTGACAGACACAGCCTGGTGGGGATAAAGTGGTTAATTATAAAAAACGCCCATATGAGGGCAGACTGACCCAGAGTCCAAAGCGGACCGGGTCACCTCTACAGATTCCAAACCCAAACACTATAATACCCTGACTGCTGACTCACAGCACAAGAGCTGGGGCAAAAGCCACCCATCTTTACATGCTGAATAGGAGGTGTCACAGAGGATCAACCAGTCATTAAACACACATCAGTCAGCAGGAAAACAACCTGGGATAGCAAGCCATAGAAACCAGTAGTTTTAGGGTCTGTCCTGAGGGTGTTCAATGTTAGACAATAAAATGTCACCAGAGAGCATAATGTAAAGTTGTTGTTTTTTTACTTTTCTAACCAGTATTACATCATGTATCCTAAACAGTCCACATTAGAAACTCAAAAATAATCCCTAATTTCTCATGTTTTTCATTCTTTTTGTGTCTGTGTGTCCTAGTGTGTTTGTACATAAGATTTTATGACATTTAAAAAGGTTCTGACAAAAACAGTCATAGTTATTTTGAAAAGTAGAAATAACAGTTTTGGCAGTTATGTGTCCACGGCAGTCTATTTTAACTAAGATTTTTGTGCATTAAGCACTACTTTAGTTGCATGACTGTCCTGCATTTCACAGCTCACTGAGGCTCTAAACTTGAACAGCTGAGTCATCTGCCCCTGCAGACTTAGTAACAGGCATAAAAGATGCAGCACATGCACAGTAATACAATGCTCTACTGCAAATGATGCACTCTGTTCTGTATAAGTACGTTAAACAGCAAATGTGTTACTCACAGCCAGGGGAAGGCAAGTGCAGTCTTCTATTTTGTTTGTCTCTTTCTCTGACTTACACTTGAGCTCCTCTGCAGAATGGCGCCCTTGCTAGAGTTTGGCTTTTATAGTCAGGGAGCACACACACACACACACACATATGGAGCATGAGGAAGGGAGGGAGAGCAAGTAGAGACATCAAACAGCCAATCTGCAGGTTGGGAGGGAGGGAGCATCCATCTAGCGGAACTCAGCAGAACCACACATGCACACACTCAGCACAAATGTCAGTTTGAGCAACACATCAACACCAACAGTGGAATTAAAAAAAAAACAAAAACAAAACACTTTTCTGTGAAGGTTAGAATTCTGCCCAATTGAACAAAAGGAACACAAATACAAAAGAAGCATGTTTGGATTTAGCAAATCTGTGCTTTTTGCCAACCTCAGGAATCACTCAATGGTGCACACACACTGGTCATTTTTCACCCTCACATACTAAGAACTGTGGCCTTGTGGAGCCTGAGACTACTGTAAAGTGGGAAAACTTTGCAGCACAGTAGGCTATACAGGAAAGCATCAACAATTTATCTGGTCAGTTTAAGCCAATGTTAATCCTTACCTAATTAATTAACCTGACACCTCCTGTAAAATAAATATCACTATGACCGATAACATAGAAAGGTATAAACAATATGAAGTCTCAGCTACAGCTGAAGCTCTACCATGGCACATCATTTTCTAGAGTGCTCTTTATCTCTAATCATTTAATAACTGGATATTTATTATAATGAGTTTAAACCAGACGTAGGATATCCACAGTTACTTCACATAAGTAAAAAAGGTAAATTATACAACTCTGTAACATTTATAAGTTA
>JAUZTA010000015.1:24974174-24990430 GCA_034780835.1 Ctenochaetus striatus | reverse complement strand
CAATATAACTGGTTCACCTCACTGGTTGATGTCGGTAATCAAATGAAAACATTATTTTGTGAATTACAACTGTTAAGAATCAAATCCCTAAAAATGTGTTTCCTTTTTGTATGAACACACATGAAGGGAGGGTGGCCTCATTCTGTCTATTGCTGTGGATGGCAAACAATATCTTATTAATTTTCAGAAAGTTACAACCCTCTTCTAACCTTTTCACTGTTAAAATCTGCTCTCATCTTTCATGTGACTACCTTTCTCCCACTTCCTCCTCTCTATTCCCTTCATTTTCTTTCTGTTTCCACAGCAGCAAAAAACACCAATAAACATGAAAACAGGACTTTCTTGTATCAACCTACAGGGCAGATTCTAAAACATCCGCCAGTTTGGCTAAAGCTTGTCACAGCAGTCTAAAAATATTCCACATTTAATATGATGGTAAAACTGAACTTGTGGAAAGAGCGTTATTGAAAATAAAAGTGGGGTGAATTTCCCCTTTTTTTTTCTGGATCTAAGAATACTGTGTGTGTAGTTCTGAGCAGCCTTGGACAGGAAACTGGCAAACATGAAGTCATTTGACATTCTCCTGAGGTAAAGTTTGGAAAGTTGAAATAGAACTAAGGAGTGTGTTACATAACATTTAGTGAGATTTTCCATGTTCTGTTACTGTCAGAAAGCTCTTTAGCTACTTTCAAACTCATCAGCAGAAAAACAGCTGATGTTCATACCAAGACACAGCAATGGTTTCAGTCCCTGTGAAGAGCTCACAAGTCCTCTCTTCCTGGTTGAACATGTTGGGCTGCACCGTGAGAGACGCGCTGGCACTCACTATTGGCCGAGCCCTGATTGAAAACACAGTCCATGAAAAAGAAGCAGCAATGGTTAACTTGAGAACGCAGCTGTCTAAATATTTTATATTACACTTGTATGTGCTGTAATATACCTGTATAGCACTGCTTTGTCAACCCCAAAAGCGCCAACAATCAGATCTGCAAGAGGTGAGAGTGAGTTCACTGAGGATATCAAACAGGAAGATAAAATGTTAATAGATCCTAAGGGTGAAACATTTTTTGCAGTACCTGGGTAGCCGTTTTGATCCAGATCTCTGCTGCCGCGTAGAGCAAAGCCAAAACTGGCTGGAAAAGAGCTGGAAGCCCATTGGCCAGAGAGAATCTGAGTGGGCTTGTCCATCAGTCCTCCAGCATTACCATTATAAATGAGAACCAATCCGTGCTGGTCCTTTCCTCCATAGGGACAGCCAATGGCCATGTCTGATCGTAAACACCAAAATCACCATGTCAGTACACGTAAAATCTGTATACAAATGTCACATATGTGGATTATCTACTAATTTCTGTATGTAGCTGAAGTTACAGGCTTAGAGCACAGTCACAGACAGGGGAGGGCTAAGTGGTAAACAGGCCAGTTAAAAAGAACTGACGGTGAAATCTTAATATGTGGTGATTTGTTTTATGGCGATTTATGACTCCAGACTTTGGCTTAATCATGACTGAATAAAACACAGACTTGAGCAGTAATTCCATTTGTGTTTCTGAGATGTCTTCACATTTGGAAAAAGTATCGAAACCAGTATACAAGAGTGCAGAAACACTAAATGGATGAAAAGAAAAAAAAATTTAACAGCCTTTGTGATCACGAATTCATCTCATTTAAAAAAGCAAAACATATATGTTCTAGCTTTCTAAAATGTGAGGATTGGATCTTATTTTTTTACACTGTTGACTAGCCAAAAGAAATCTGAAAATGTCATAACTCCCATGGCTCCAGGTGATGTCTTTAAATATCTTTTGTCAAACATTTTTAGTTACTTTTTATAATATTAGACACTCTCACGGATGCAGGTTAATAATAACGGATTAATACACTAACTAGTTGCTTTACTTATTTAATTAAGAGCAAAAAACATTTTTAAATAAAAGTAATAATTCACAGCAGCTGTTCCAGTTGTATGTTGCACACCCACCATTGAATCCATCTTGGTTCAGGTCACCCAGAGGAGCCAGTGAGCTGCCGAACCGGCTGTAGGCCTGTTGACCGAGGAGGTGAGACTGGCTTGGCTCCAGCAGCAGAGGGCCTCTCTGGAGGTACACATACACCTTACCCAGCTCCTCCAGACGCCCACTGGACCCTCGACTCATGAACAGGGGAGCTCCCACCACCAGGTCATCCAAACTAGGGAAGAAAGCAAAGGTAAGAGACAAACAATGGGAATAAAGTAAGCAGCTTTCAGGTTGGAAAAAAATATATTATTCCTCACTGTGTGGTTGTATTATTGGTTATTCTCTCCCAGTTTGTTCGGGCTCTTTATTGTCTTCATTTAAACTACAAACTGTGATATGAAATGCAAAGTCCAGACTTCCTGTGCATCATTATTAAGTTAAGTTTAGGTAACTCTACTAGGACTTGTCATAAGTTGCAGACATAAGAATAAAGAAAGTGAATGGGAGATGCCAAGTTTGAAGTTAATGACTTTTATGGTATGTCTGTTTTTGGTAATTTAATGTCAACACTGGCTGACAAAAAGGCCTTTTTGAAGTCAAACTTGAAGTCAAACTTGAATGTTAATTTGAAATTATGTAATACTTGATCATCTAAACTGATCTGACACGCCCAGACTGCTACTGCTTCCACAGAATGAAGAAGGAGCGTGGTGGCCTCCATTTGAACTGTGTGGGTGACATCATGACTTCTGTGGACCATTTTTCTGTTGGTCCAAAAATCAGCTTCTAACTTCAGGCCTTGAGCTTATCAATAACCCTTCATGAAAAGCTTGGCAAAGTTATAGTTTAGTGGGATAAGACACTGGTTTCACGCACAAAAAAAACACATGATAGCACAATAACCCAGCCGTCAGCTATCATAAGACAATGAATCATTAATCTACCCATTTATGATACCTGGTCATTTACAGGCTTTAGTAACACTTTAAAAGGAACACTTTAGGACAGTTGGAAGGGTGTGCCTCTTTCAGGGTAAAGGAAGTGAAATTGGTCAAAGGAGAACTTTACAGAGAAGAGTTGGACACAAAATGAGAGTACAAGTACTTTTGGGAAATTTTCATGACACTTATGAAAAGGTGAAAAGTTGACTGAGCAAGCATTGGAACTTTTAAAAAGTCACACTGACATCTCTGTTCCAATGACATCATCCTGCCTTTTTTTAGCTTTAAATCTCCCCCTCACTGTAATTTCACCCATTTTGCCTCCCTTTACCTATATTTGCTTTCATCTGTCTGTCACTCAACTCACCCGTCGCTGTTGATGTCGCTGACTGCCACTGCGTAGCCAAAGTAGGACCCCATCTGGAACACATTACAAAACAGGACCCAGTTAGTCTGTAATCACACCAGGGTGCATGGATTCCTTTTTTCTTTCATTTTCTTTCACCACGTCCTTTTTTCTCTTTTGTTCTCCACCAGCAGTCCCACAAGCTTTCCCCTTCAATCTCTCAATCCTACAATCCCCCCAGGTCTCCTCTTCTCTCTTTTCATGGAGCTCTATGTTAGAGCTTCTGTAGGCTCGAGGAGAGGTAGGGGGTCTGGGGCTTTAGGGACTCAAACTACTTTAAAACTCACTCTGAGAAAGTTCTCATGGGGCTTGGGTTTTTCCGGTTTAATTTCATACCATGTAAGATAAATTACGGTCACGATACATTCATGGGTTATTCTTACTTCAAAGTGATTTGTTGTGTAGCTAACAGCAGTGTTTGGAGACCCTTGTGAAAAACAATACTGAATATTGTGGTTTTCTTGCTGTATTGCACAAACAAAACATCTCATTTAAACATAAATCAAAATGAGGCTCAGGACAAAATTCAAATTCACTGTGTGAAACCTTACAGGATCACTGTTTTGCAGATATTTTTACAGTCTAGAAATATGATCATTTTTCTGCAGAGCCAAACCACCAAGAATGTTCATCTAAGATGATGAGAGCTAAGGAAGGCTGACCACAAATCAGTTTTATAAACATTAGTTATTACTGATCACAGATGTGATCTATATTTTTATGACAGTGGCAGAAAGTAAAGGTTAAAACTGCAAAAACTCTTTTAACTAGCCACTTTGGGAGAGCGGGAAAAAGTTGTAAGCAAAACATTTACATATCATCACCCTTAAAACTGATAAAGTGGACATTTTAGCAAACAGTTGCTTAATTACATATCAAGCAGTTACAGAAAAAGTGAACTTTGATTTGTGTTCCTGATCACCCATGGCAAGTGTGAGTTCAATAATAATTCTCTTTTTAGCTCTGTTTTTGGTCCCTACCCATTCCTGAGGGAAATATCTAGCTTAGCTGCTCAATGCACCATCTTGTTTTCTTTGGCTAGATGCTAACTATATTATTTGCTGTTAGGTGCTGACAGGTAGTGTATGATGGGTTTCTAGTGCTTGAGTCATCCTTCAGAAACTCCACAGACAAATGAGTGATGTCATGGTGGATCCATCCACCATAATAATATAATGTCCATGGAGTAAAACAAAGCTGTAAATGGCCAAAGCACTGAAAGGGATGATTAAGCTATTTTATTTGACGTATAATTGAACTTTTTTTTTCATTACACTCTACAGCTATAATGAAAAAATCAACAGGACCTTGTGCATGAAGACCCTCTGGTGTGTTTTTGCAGCTGACTTTGAGTACACGGTGTTAGCACCCACAGAGGAAGCTGCGTTCACCCACAGAGTGCAGAGAGTCCGTTAGCCTGGAGTTTACCTCAGATCACTCTCACTCTGCCTTAACAGTTTACTCAGCGCCCTCCACCCTGAGAATGACACCTCTGAGCAGTCGCTGATGACCTCCCATACTGATGAACTCACACAGAGACACATGCTTTCCCATGGGTGCATGGTCACATGCTCTTACATCTTGCAATCTTTACGCAGTGAACTTTTGCTAAATAACAAGAGAAAATAACAAGTCCGTTTTTATGATGCAGCTGGTATGACTCAACTTTAAGAAAAGCCTCTGGCTTTTAGCAAACTTTGTACATATAACTCAGAGTTAGCCAATAGTCAGCTTTTATTTCATCAAGACATTTTCCCAGTTACACAAGTATTTCCTGCTATTTTTTATTTGATAATGTTCCATTTAAAGTGACATGGAAATAATACAAAACAACAATAGGAAATAAAAAGCTATATAAAATCTGTCATCAGGAAAAATGTGTATCGTAAGCTGAGCTCAATCATATAATTTGCAGGATGTATTTCTATGACCTTTTAGATTGTCATATCTTTTTTAGGTTAAGCGGGCAGTTAGTGGCACTTATTTCACACCTTAAAATGCACAGCAATTGAGTAATCTAATGACCTCATAAAAAATCCCCTACATAATCTCTTGCTGGTTTGTTCATTTAGTTAAATTTAGTATTAACGGTAATATATCTGTGGGTTATGTTTAGTAGTGTGATTTAAAAAAACCCAGCCAATGCCTGACCCACACTGACTGAACTTTCCTGTTCAAAAAGCACATGGTGAATCAGTACAGTGTAAACAGGAACAATCCCCTGGTCTGCTGTTTTTGGGTTTGATTTACAGCTTAAAGAGACCATGAGCTGTGCATACAGTAAGCTAGACCTCTGACCCCGGTACAGGCTTCGTCTCCATGGGGCAAATTCCTTCATCACCAATCCCCCTTTACACATGCCACTATAAATGTGGACCCACATATGAAAACAGAGGCCAGGCTGGTAAGGAAAATCTCCAGCCAGATGTGCACTGACCTGCTCCCCCGTCACGTTGAGTAGAGACCTTAGATCCCTTCCATTTAATATAGACACCTATATTGAGGCAGACATAGATATAAAATGTGATTCATAATTTTAAATGCACGTTAGACTGTCATACCAAATTTTACTGGTAGATCATATATTGCATAGTATATATTGGTATAATATTGTGAAGTGTTTTTGTTTTATGGAATCTTTGCCCTGTAAAACTGCAAAATGAAAATGTGTGGACTCCTTACTACACCATACAGCATGAGTCCTTTTGGAACTCCTGTGACAAAATCTGCAACGGGGAAAGCAAAGAGCACAAGGTTAGGAGTAATGTAGAAAGTAGGACTTTATAATACAAGTATGTCTAAATATGTGAATGCTGTATAAAGTTTGTGACCATTGAACAAAAGCACTGCTTACACACTTATGGAAATCATTACTTTGATTCTTTGGGTTTAAGTGAGCTTCATAAAAGCTTAATAATCCCTGCCTATCACAATACAACTGTGTGTGAAGACTGAGCAGTCAAACATTAGACAGAGCTGAGGGCAAAGGCCAGCAAACCCTGCACTCAGCCATGCATTTTGGCTCTCTGTACTGTAAATATGACCCTCACCTTCCTCATCATCCCCACTGAACTCACCACCAGCCACAGAGTAACCTGCAGGAGACATGGAGAATAATGTCAGAATGAAAGTGTTCGGTACAATGAAGGGCATCATGTATAATGTATGATGCATCACTGCAGTTAGAGCTAACTAACCTACATAACTTTAATAAAAATTTGAAAATAAAAATGTTGGCAGTAGTGTGTTTTTGTCTTAGTATTGCTGTTTTTTTTAGGTCAGAGAATTAGTTGTGTTATGCTAGTAATGGCTAACATGGCCTCAACCGGCTTGCCACTTTTGAAGGAAGTTTTACATATGACAGAAGTTTTCTAAACATTTCTGTTGCTGAGGATGGAGCTAACTTGCCTCACATGATGTCAACTAAGTCAGCACTGGTTTGAACTGAGGACATTACACTACATTTTGAAATACAAAAAAACAAGGTTTGAAGTTAGCAAGAAGTGAGCTCATCTGATTCTGTGTCCAAGCCCTCATCTCTTGAGACTTAAGGCTCCAAGCTGCATTAGCTGCTACTAGCATAATACACACAAAATCTGCTCCACCCCATTCTAGGTAGCTGAGGTAAAGTGTATTTGTATGCCCAAGCAACCAAGCAGTACTACAGTGTGGACTCTGATCCTCTGTGATCAGTCCTGCAAAAATCTATGAACATTTAGAAGAAGTTCATGACATAATGTTAAGTTTACTTCTTTAAGTTGGACTCAGAAATGCAAAAGTTTGTCCTGTGGATTGCACTAGAGAAAGGGTCACCAAGTTATGATGATACGCGTACACCCCTTTGGAGCATGATTGGACTCGGTATATTAACTGGCAGTCAGCCTACTATGACACACAGTAACTTGAGTCATGTAATGAGTCATGTGTGTGCTGATATTTTGGCCTGATAGTACAATAAGAGGAGAGGTCAGGACACTGAATTCAAATTATTTTTCAGTTTTTTGTGTATTAAGACAACAATTGGATATGAGGCTGGTGTCAATAAAGGCTTTTTAAGTGTCAGACATGGAAAAAAATATTTCCTATGGGGGAGTATTAATGTTACTTCTGCATTCATGACCATAGATTTCCATACCAAATTGATTGATAATGCAGTAACAGGTTTTTCAAGGTTTCAATGCTGTATTATATAGGCTATATAACCCAATAATGCTATCGACTCAAGTGTTCTTCCTCACCAAGATAACTGTCATCATAGCTTCCTTGCACCTGTCGTGTATGAATCTGCCCAGCGACAGACAGCAGAAAGTATGAAGGGTAATAAGCCTTCACAATCTCCTCTGTGGTAGCTGAGATCAGCTGACCTGTAGGAGGGATGAGCAATAGAGGGTTAAAGGTCAGAGGTTAAAATCAGATACATGACCTTTTTACTCAAGCTCTAAAGTTGTTCCGCTGTGGTTCATTCAGTGGCAAAGAGGACAGATTGATTTTCTGACTCATTTAAAGGAAAAATCCATTTTAAGATATTTCTTCAGAAAAATCCATGCAGGTCCACATTCTTGTGAGCTCACCTTGCCAGTAAAAGCTGCCTGGCCCTCCAAGCACAACCCTCCCATCCTGTAACACACAACAGTAGCCAAAGCTGAGGAGTGTGTGTGTCACCGTTTTATCAAGAGTTTTAAACAAACTCTGCAAATCTGTATGCACACAGCAAAATCTCCACTAAGAAACTGTGACTAAGTGATTATGTAGAAACCAGGAAAAACTCCAAAAAATATATCTCTTACCTTGGTAAAGTCTGCACTAAATCCTCCCTGACAATAGCCCTGTCCAGCAGGTCCATGTCTTTCTGCAGTGAGCAGCACAAAACATTGAGAAACACTAACAAATGTTCTCTTTCATGAAAACTAAAGAAAAACAAAACAGACTGTTCTGTTCAGGGCAGCATTCTCAGGTATGATGTTGTCATATGACAATTGTTCACTGACCCAATACTGGATTCCAGACCAACAATACTACTAACAAAAAATGAAAACATTAAAAACACAAAGTCTCAATAACACTCTGTCATTACTCAGTTATTAGTAACACATCTGTTTTACTGATCTTTTTCTACTGGGCTGAAAGAGCTGACAAAAATAAGAACTCTACTTTATATACTCATATAAATGAATAAAGGATAGTGTCTGAGAACTTAACCCACTGGACATTCAGAGCCAAAGCATTGTCAAATAAATACTCACAGTATAACGTGAAAAAGTTAATATTAACATATTGTGTGACATCCATTATTATTCTTTCCCTTATTTTGATTTAACAGTAAAACCAGTTGAGGGTTTTGGGGGATGTTTACAGGAAATATAAAGTGTCCTTTGAGTCAGTGAGCTGTAGGCCAACTCGGGCCCTGTTTTATTTAAGCCAGTGTTTGTCAGTGTTTGTTTACAGCAAATCGATAAAATTATGATGAATCAGCTATTAGCAGCTCCTGTTTACAATGTATCCATGGATGTAGAGAGCATTATTACTGGATTTCTTTGACACTGAGGAAAACTTATGTGATTAACTTTGCAGCGTTCTGGTGTAATGAGGAATGTTGTTCTTTTATGATTTTTAAGGAGATTTATGGATATTTGTTTGCTATGGTTATCTGAGATAATCATATCATATGGAAGTGTACACCACACCAAATCTAAAATTGTGTGTGGGAGTCAAATTTTTTATGCAATCATTGTGCACTCATTTTCCAAAGTACCATATGTGCCCTCTTGAGCTGTAGCTTCAGCAACAGACAATATGGGTAAGGCTGCAAAAGGATGACTAAGTTGTTTTTTTCTGAACATTTATATCCACCTGTATCTTTCACCTCAAAGTGTATTAGCTTCACCTCCGTCTGAAAACCTCTAATCTACAATACCAGCAAATATTGCATTATGCTGCAGCTCCGCAGAGCTTAGCGTTTTTAGTTTATTTTGATTTTACTGAATTAATTGCATGTTTAATTAGAAGCAACTAACACGGTTAAATAAACCTATAAAGTTTTCAACTAGCTAATGAATAAAATAGCGCATTTAGCACTGAACATCCATATGTTAATCTTATATATTAATGAAGACCATAGCAGAGATAAAGGGAAAGTTATTGTCATTTGGACAGATCGTTTTGCTAATTCATTGGCCGTACCTCCCCTGCAGCAGTCTGTGATTGCAGCGACTCACCTGTTCGGCAGGGTGCATATTCCACAAAAGTTTTGAGGCTGTCAACAGAGAGGTAGCAGGTTCCTGTGACGTCAGAGAAGGGTGTGTCATGTTCGGTCCTCCAGTAATACCTAGGAGCACAAGCCTAAAGAGCACAGGGACAGAGCTCAATGACAAAAGAACCCAGCCTCATTTTCTTCATTAGATGTGTTATATTGCCCCTTTGCTAAATTCCTCTCTTGGCAACTGCCAACTAAACTGAAAATCTGTCAAGCTCTTTAATCATCTAGGAGACTTGTCAGATATGTATATGAGATTACTTCAAAGATGGAGTCAGTCCTAAAATTTTTCTGCAACCTTGTCTGTGCAGCACATTAAGCGACTACACATGGAATCCAAAAACTACATGATGAAATACCTTAGACAGCACAACAATGACAAAGTCTGTTATTTGATGACAATATGCATTAACTCATATCTGTTAACAGAAGATTAACTAACTAAATATAAACATGTAATCACAAAGAGAAATGAGGTTAAGTTTTCCAAACAGACCAGCCCTGACCCGCTCTTACCAGAATGCTGTTACCATGGGAACGCACTGTAGCTCCAAACCACTGATGGGACTTGAACTCAACCTGAGTGTTCACATCATTTATATAAAAATACCGATCACCTAGAAAAACACGGAGGAGAGAAAGATATTAAGAAGCATAGCCAAACAAAGCTGTTTGCAGGTGTTCTGAGACTGAATTACTGATAGTTGCTACTCTTTCTCAAGAAACTAGGACATGGAAGAAACCTCAGTGATGTCAGGGCTTGCTATTTTAACTGAGTCAAAGATCCCCCTGTCATCAGTGTTTGATTTTTTTACTGTCAGGGCTTCATTTCAGAGCGTTCCCCACATGTTCTTGGCTTCTAACATGAATTTTTTATGGCCTTGTTCCTGGGGTCTGCAGTCCTAATCCATCCTCCATGCTATGGCAGACATCAAACAGCTCAAAGGGACTTGGACCTTGTTGTTACTGTAACCCAAACGGCTGTACTTCATTGTCAAGATCTGTTCTAAGAAGAGGCCCTGGCAGTATGAAGGCAAGGAACAGTGATGGGGGAGGAGGTGGTGGGGTGCTAGAGGTGTGTGTGTGTGTGTGTGTGTGTGTGTGTGTGTGTGTAGGTGTGTGTGTGTGTGTTTGGTTGCCTGCCAAAACTTTAACTTTGCAACTTCAGCAGCATTACAATTCCATGATTTCTGCCTTTAACAACATGCTGCTATAATAATTAATTTGGAAATAGGACAGTAATATTTCCACTCGGATTGCTTATCCTGGTCCACGAAAGTGTCCTTTTGAGCTAGGCAGGAGTGCCAGGTTAACTTTTATGTCCCATGGAACCCTGTAAAAATGAGTTCCTGTCTTGGAAACCCAGTTCACATCTTTTCCAGGTACTAAATAAAAGTTTGTGATGTTGGAAGTTGCTGTCAGTCCCTAGTTTCTTCGACACGCAGCAATCGAATATTCAGCTTACTTGAAAAGTCATTTAAATAAAACCTGATGCCTTTAGCATATCTGAATGAGAGAGCTTGTCTTTAGTCCCGATATAAGTTTTCAAAACTTTTAAGAAAAGTATGTCATTTTCGCCACTGGGTCTCTCAGTCAAACCAATAAAAACAAAAGATGATGTTTGATGATGTCATAAAATAGCATGGGATCATGGGATTTGTTAACATTATTGTTTAACAGCCACAATTGCAGTTAAAAAACTATCTCACTGCCTCAGGTAGAAATTTTAACAGAGGAGGCTATTTATGGAAGTTTTATCCACATTAAGGCACATTTGCCAACTTCCTTCCTCATTTTCTATCTGGTGCTCCCCTGGAAGTTAGCGACAGGCAACAAAGAGAAGTGCACAATTAATTTGAATAAATTTAAAGATTTTTCTGAGTTTCAAACATTTGTTTAAAATACCGTTTAAAACATTTGGTTACTTTAAGTACAAAACTCACAAAATAAGCAATAAAGATCAAGTAATTTTCACATATTTCAATGTGGAAATGTTACAGATTGCAAGCTTAAATGTGTCTGTAACTGTTTAAGCCCTGTTGTGGTATAATTTTTAATATATGTGCCGGCTGTCTATAGCAGAGTGGTGACATTAAACTCTGCTGGCTGCAACTCAGTGTGCCTGTTAGGTTAATGGAGTCTGGGCTGCGTCCTCAAACACACCATGAATCCTGAGGCCTGTAATGGGAAATGCAAGACTACTGGGTGTAAAAGTATGTGCATGTGTGTGTAGACCTGTGAGTGAGTGAGTGCGGTTTGAATGTTTTTTTTCTATAATGTATCATGTTTCAGACGCTGTCTGCAGAGACAGTTTGTAAACAGTTTGTAGGTGTGTATTTGTATACGCAGAGTTTGCATAGCTGCAGCTCCCAGTCCGTGTAAACCGCCATTTGATATCAGCATTTGAGAGCAAAGGATAAGTTGGATCCTGTGATCCTCAAACAAGGGTCCTTATCGCTTCCTGCATTTCTGATGGAGGTGATTATTTTTCCGGCAGAGCTGGGGGCAGCCCAGGCCCTCTGGGGTCCTTGTCCCCTTAATGACTCTGCCCTAATTAAAGAGCACTCACAACACTGGGCCCAAATCCAGCAGGAAATCAAAGCTCAGTGAAAAAACTGTAGACCTCAGCGTCCTTAGCCAAATTAAAACACAGGAAAGACATCAAGGCCACCTAGAGACACACTTTTCTTTTAACACTTTATTTTTGGGGGAAATTTATGCTGTTTTGGACAATGCCTGAGAGTGTGAAAAGACATGCAACAGAGGCCATCAGCTAAAACTAAACTGGCAACATTTGCTACCATGCAGCATGTGCTGTAATATTTTGGCTACCAGGGCGCTCCGGAGATCCCTCTGACCTCAGGGTCAGCACAGCAGTGCTAAAGTCAGGATGGTACCCATAGCTTCTCTCAGCCACTTTTATGGCTGGTTAGAGACAGCTGAGTTTACTGCACAGTCCTGTTCTAACTGTTTAACAGTGCTGTTAAGGAAAGTGACATTTTTATACCCTGGAACAATGCGAGTCACCAGCTACTGCTGTGATTATGATGCAGTGAAAATTCTCTCCTTTGGACATTGAATATTGAGCGTGATATTTCACAGATCAGATTTTTATCTGTGTGGGTACACAGAGACCAACAGTCAATTCAGATTTAACGATGAAACCCTACCTTGCTGGTCAAAGTTGACGATGCTGCAGTTAGTTTGGCTCCAGGGGCATAAGTACACAGCTCCTCCTTCAGTGATGTTGGGTTGGCTGGTGTTGGCTTTCGGAGCACCAATCAAAATACTGATACTAGACGGCAGAAAGGAAAACACAATCTTACATCGTGGTTAAACACTGGGTCCAGGAAAAGTCCAATATCACACCAAGAAAGAAGTGTTTTGATCCAAAATCAAATTTATTTAACTTATCCTATAAACATGTCAAACATGTTGATGGAATAAGAAGAATCTGAATGAAGACTGTGAAGGGAAAAGGGGCTGAAATGTAAATGTGAAGCCATTATAAGTTTTCCCAACATATCCCTTGGATTTGTCAAAGTTTAAACATTTTTCTCTGCCTTGACAGTGCTGTCTCCTGGCTGAAACTTTACATTCATCAGATATTTACCATGAGCCTGGTATCGTTATTGTCAACTCACACCTACAAAGATAGCCAAAGAGTGAACACTATGTTATGCATGGAGGCATCAGTAGCTACATGCACAGAACTAAACAACAACAAGCTCAACCAAGAGGTAGCACAAAGACTGACTTCTTCCTAAGCAGTTCTCTTTATGGGGATTTATAAGGTTGAGTATGACTGTTTTTATGGATATTTAAAGTAAATTTGTGCAGCTTTTACCTTAGTGCCAGCACAACAAGTTACAAACAAAAAAATAGCATATTATCACCTCATAAAGTTGATATAGCTGCCTTGTTAGCAAACAGTAGCCTGTTAAAACATCGCACAGCACATCAATACAGAGCAACATTAGCATTTATTTGAAGCCAATTTCATCTATCCAGTCTACGTTAAATATTCAGCTTTATAAAATATCTTTCTTGGGTTTCTTGGATGCAGGATTGCGCACAGACATTCTTTGGGGCAGATGTGTGAGCCAAAAGGGGTATCCCTCTGATAATTGTTTATAAAAAATAATGTTATGTAAAGCAGCATGTTTTGAGGGTCTTAGGTACTAATTTTATGCAATACTTGTAGCTCATGCAGATGTTTGATGTACTCTTTAATACTATCTTTTTGCCTCAGTTTATATCTTTGGAGCTGTTCTGTGTCTAAATGGAGGAATAAGTCTAATGTCTAATGTTAAATAAATTAAGTCATTTAAAAACAACATGCTGTTGCTTTTGTAGGCCTTCAACAGAGAAATACAACTTTGTACCAACTTTTTACTGTGCTTTGCAGCACAAACACAGATCTCAAGCACTGTTTTCATTAGATTTGATCCTGCTTAACATGACTTGCCCTGAATCTGAAACACCTTCAAACAACAGATAATTGGGGACTAGCTTTTCCTTCTGCTCCAAACATTTGATATTCATTTCGCACTCTCGCTCTCTGTTCTTACCCTTCTACCCTGAGCTCTCGCTGCAGGGTGCACGCCCAGCTGCATGACCCCTAAAAGTGAAGTCAAAACATCTTGATTGCCCCAAGTGACTGGCTGTTAGTTTAATATGCACCAGAGTTTTCTGTGAGCAGAGCACACTTTTTTGACATCAACAACACAGTTAATCACGTTTGTTTAGTTTTAGGAAGCCAAAATCTTCATTACAATTTATAATTAATTATTGCAGAGTGGTGATATATTTCTTTGCTGGTGTGTGTGTGGTTACATTATAAGAAGATATTTTGTTAATATACAAAAAACTATGACTAGAAAGCTTTAAAGTTAGTCTTCTATGAAGTTGCTATTGTGAAAGAACTATTACAGTTGGCTGGATGTTTATAGTGATTGTCCTAGTGGGACCATGTGAAACTTGAGTGGCAGTGACATTGAGTGCATTTATTGTTGCTTATTTTAGGGTAATGCATAACAATCTTTCATCAGAACTGCCTGTTAGTGATGCTTTTTGTTAAGATTGGACAGGCATCCAGACAAAGATGTGACCATTGCTGTTGTTTTTACAATAAATTGAAGCCTTTTCAAGTGACTGCTCTCCAAAATCTGTCAGTTTCTATTTATTTATTTATTTTAAATATCATAACTGCTTTTGCAGTTCTAACCACTGTTATTATCTGCATGCTTACTGGGAAAGTGGTTTTAAACATGTTATCTCTAGAAGGTTTCAGAAAATGTGTAAAGAAATATAGAGGAGGAGACTGAACAATATGTATCAGCAAATTTTTGTGTGTAAATTTACTGGAAGAGAATCTAGAAATGAACATTTGAGAAGAACAGTCAAAAGTGATACAGGAAAACTTGCAACATCTAAACACTGTTGATGTATGTATATTACGTACACACTGTTAGATAAATATATAAACATACAAGTGTGTCTGCGTGTGTGTGTGTGATAGAGAGTGTGTATCGGCCACGCTTTCAAGGTTTTCAGACAGCCCGTCTAAAAAGGCCAAGCCCAGAGCAAATGGCACAACTTCAGACATTGGTGACTGATGACATTAGCAGAGATCAGACAGACTCTGAGTCCCTCCTCCGTTCCCCAGATTGTCTGGAGAGCACAGGACTTTTAACCCACTTAGCTGCCTGTGATCTCTGCACGCGTGGATTTGTAGGATTTACATTTGAGTCAATGTAAAGCACTGGTAATGAAAACTTAACAGCTGACAATAGTGTATTAATGGGATGATGGATGCTTCTGTAGAGACCTGAAATAAGAGCTCCTTTCATTTAAGCCACAGTCAGCAGGAACATCTGCAAACAGAAAAATGGCTTGGAGGTATAGTGAGGTCAGGAATGCAACGTGGTAATTTTTACTAAAGGATTTATGAGCTCCAGGTACACATTTACATAGCCACGTTATTCTGAAACAAGTCATATCCTAATTATAGGTCACACTAAATTTAACTGTTCATACACATCATAAACCTGCCTAAAACATGTGTTCAACTTTAACCTTCTCAAGATATAAAAGACTAAAGGTAGCTGGTTTTGCTTTAACTGGATATTTAGTTGAACTGAACAACTGACAAGGGGTCACATGTAGACACTGCTTCATTTTAAGGGGCTCAACTGTTGAAAACCATTGAGGTAAAATGGTATGATCCTTCCATTACAGTCAGTAATGAACACACTGTAATGTCCATGAAAACCAACAGTCTCTCAATAACCTTTAGGTTTGTTCAGGTTTCTCAAGATTTTATCTGAGTTTTTATAATAAACAGGATACATGTTTATTCATTATTCCTATGAGCCAGATCCCCAAACCAAGTGTCTTTGTTTGGTTTACATGTAAATACAGTCATTAAGCCTCATATATTGTACGCATGTGGCCCAGAAATATGTTAAGCAATACTCAATTAAAAAGCTTTTTTAGTGTCTCAATCATGAGATCATTACTGAACCTCTGCAGAAATAGAGAGTAATGAGCATTAATAACGGCTGTAGCCAATTTATTTTTTCGACATTCAAAGCTTCTATTGTGGCTTTCAAACAGAGCTTTCAATGTCTGTCATCACAATGTTATGATGTCATCTGTTCCCCAACCCCCAGTCTAAAAAAAGGCAAAGTTTTGCA
>JAUZTA010000015.1:24956976-24968066 GCA_034780835.1 Ctenochaetus striatus | reverse complement strand
GCACCCTGCCTTGTAACAGCTAGTTTTCCTCAAAAAATTAAAAAATGCAAGCCAATGTGTTAATGTGTTGGATATTACCTTATCCAGAACTTTATTTTATTCAGAAGTTTAAAACCAACATTTACAATCATATGCAATTTAAAAGAACTATTCCTCACATTTTGAAAAGTTATCATACACACATTACAAAAGCCACTATAATGTTATTTGTTTTCTTCTCCCCTAGTTCACATTAAATCTGGCTGTAAAACAGCTCATAAATGATTAAAGTTAGTGCCATGTTATAAAACAAAGACTCTTGGAAATAAGTTCTGAAATGCAGCATTATTTGAATTGCCCTGGATTTATTGTGTTAAAAAAGAGATCTAGGGTCTTTATTGATCTCTGTTGGCAAGAAGTATGTGTGTCATGCCACAACACTAAACAACCATGACTTAGTTCTTAGAACAGCCCTAATTTTCAAAGATGGACAGCTGCATTCACACATGTGTTATAATGACATATTTTCATAATGTAAACCTGTACACTGGCTTATCAAGCAAACTCAGAAAGACTGAAGTATAATTATGAGGTAATATTTTATATGTGAGATTTGAAAACCAGCTGAAATAACAGCTGAATGAAGCAATGACTAATGAGGTGTTTTACACTTTCCGGGTTAGTTTACATAGCAAAAATAAAAAAGAGAAACTATTGTTGTTGGTGAATTTATGTGCTTGTGGAAAACTTTAGCATCTGCAATTGGTTCCTGAATGGAAACTAAAAAAACATATTAGCGTACTACTAGCAAACTTACTGGAGCCAATGTGCATTAAGGAGAAGAAAACACGCTTATTTCTTAAAAAGATGTTGGAAAACACTGGAAAAATATAATTTTTATTTAAAATAAATGTAATAAAAAGCTGCACTGATGAATGTTTTTATGTAACCAATTGTAAAAGATGTCAGTCATAGTTACAAACCAGCAGATGTCCCCATAGTTGTATATTGTGTTTACCATCCTTTTGCTCATTGTGTTGGTTGTGCAGCTTTGCTCTTTTAGTTTGATCCCTGTTCTCTTTAGACCTGTTTGCAGTAGCGGCAGGTAGCTGTTTTTAGCAAAAGGCTTAAAAACATTTGACAATACTGTGGCAGACATAGCTGGCTAACCACCAGCTAATTTATAGAGGATTTAGCAGCTAAAAGTCTAAATATTTTCTCTAGGAAGTTGGTTGAGACCAAAACAGAGATACAAGATGAATATTGGACTTTCATTTATTAGGTGGCTTTGAAAACACCTTCATACAAATGCTTACGCTGATCTGTGTCTGCTTGATGTATGAACGTACTTGCATATTCATCATAACGACTGGCAATCATCATTTAATGAAATGAAAAACATTTCTTCTATTTGATGTCTTAACATCCTCATATATTACAGTAGCAATGCATCCAAACACTTTGTCCTTACAATGTCAAATCCCTGGCTGTGTATTTAAACTTTCTTATCAGATAAAAATGCTTTCCTTACTCCATATCAAGCACCAGCTTAGACACTTGCACAGTACTTGACTGGTACTGACACCCTCACAGAGGGTCCAGCAGTAGAACTAAACATGGAGTCTGTGCAGTGTCAGCTTTCTGATGCATGGTTCTCTACCTCAGTAATGAAAGTGTCTTTTTTACCTTAGTTTAAAAAACAGAAAAAGGAAAAAGTGAATACGGTTGATCTTTACTGATTTGGCTCGTGAATGTGGAAAAAAGAGTTTTTTCCAAGCTGCCAGGAGCACGCTCAAACTACAAAGCTCTAAGACCTGCTGTGCTGGTTATATCTGCAGGCTAATTGGTAAGGCCTGAGAAAAGAAGCAAACTCAAACACCTATTTCAGCATTTCTACAATTATTTTGCTAGGTGGATACTTGTAAAGTTTAATGGCATTCATTTTCCACTGGTCAACAAGGCCAACAATGTGGGGGATTTTATTTATGTCTTTTCAGAGCCAAAATTACCTCCCACCCCAACACATACGCACACACAGACAGGACTGTCTGCGTAATGTTGGAGCAAAGGTGATAAGAGACATAACACACACCTACTTAACGTGTCTGCATGTTGTCTGAAGCACTGAAAGATAGAGGAAAGAACACTTTTCTCTCCCCACACATACGTGCACAAGGCCACCTACACACACAGGAAGCCACATGATTACCACAATTAAAACAACAGCAAGGCTGCTAATGTGAGCCTCCAGAGGTTCAGGCACCCAGGATGATATATTTTTGCAACTACGTTTGCCAAATCAGGAGAGGGATCACCGTCATTGTAATACTACAGAACTATACTAACGTGGTTATCTCTTATGCAACTTTTTATTTGAACTTGATCTTCTTACAATCAATCTACAGTATGAAATTCCAGTACCAGCACGTCAGTAACTGTGATGGAGTGCAAAAAATGGACTTCACAGATGCCCTGTGGAGTTTCCCTTCAAATAAAACAAATGTTTATATTCAGTGTTACTTACAAGCACACGTGTTTACCCTTGAGGTCTCACAAATGTCTTAAGTGCATTTCCTTCCTTGTAAACCATTTGCAAAACAAATTTTAAAGTTTTTCACCCAGCATTGTTTACATCAGTGTATACTAGCTTGCAGTGTTTCTCCTTCCTGTCTCTATCGGCAAATTATATCATACCTTACCACATTACCACCACACCTAAATGTGTGGTAAACTGTGAAACTGTTGTGAGGACTTTGTATCATCCACACTTGTACATGTGTATCCTCTGCACATGCAAGAGGTATACAAAACTGTAACCCTCATAGAAAAAACAACTCAATAGTGATACCAAAGGTCAAAACCCCTCAGGTTATCTTTTAAGCTGCAAAAATCTATATTTTATCATTAACCATCAACTTGTGACTACTGTAACTCCCTTTTTGAGCCTGTTACATACCTTTTGGCCAACTCTTTTGGTTTTAAAACCAGCAGCTAATATTTTCTGGTTCACTGTTACTGCTGTTGTCAACACCATTACCAGTTGCAGCGGGCAGCTGTTTTATGTATAAAGTAAAAACAGTATAAACTCATGGTAGGCCCATGTGTTCAGCACAAAATGGATGATAGACCAAGTTCGTAATTAGCTGGAGAACAAGTTTTTAGAGACCAAAACGGAGTAAGGAGTGAATATTGGTCTTTTGTTCGTCAGGCGGAAAAAACATTGGTATATTAACAATATAAAGGCAGCTTAAAGATACCACTTGGCCATAACAACCTTATAGTGATAAAACAGCGAGTGATGTTATGTTTGTAGCTTATTGTGCTGCCCCCAAGTGGTCAAAAAACACAATGTAAAGGTGGTTTAAAGGTTCTCAGCTACTGTCGATTATATGATTTTTTTCAAAACAGTGAGAAAATACAGATTAATTCAAATATGTGTCAACAGTGTTCTTTCTCATTAACCTAATGTTTGATCAAATCCCTGTTTCAACAAACATCCACCCTGCTAAATGTCATTGAATCACAACCAGCTCTGAGGATGTTTTTGTGTTGCTAAGCATGGCCTCTGACCTTTTTCTGACCTCTAATCCTACTAAGGAAGAGGAAAAGGAATATCATTACAGGAAGAAAAAAAGATTAAAGAACTCACTCGTGTTTTTTCACATGATTAATACCCCTCATGCCGGGCAGTCTTTTCACTATCTCAGTGCAAGTGTGTGATCCAGACTGTAAAGGGTTGAGTGTGCTGTGCCTTTTGACAGAGCAGCGGTTGAAACTCCACAGCTCTCCCAGAGTCCTTTTACAAGTTTATCTATCATTGGCCTTGTCAACACAACACTCTTTCTTAATGGACCTGAGCTAATACAGCAGTTAGCCCCATGTAACCTACACGCCTATTCCCCAGAGGAGCCACGAGGAAAACTCACACCACAAACAAGCAGAGCAGCACGGGGCCAGTGCAGAAGGAACAGGCCTCTGAGATGACTTCACCCAGATAAAGGCCCCTTATTGAGAAAAAGACAAGTAACAATGCATTGTATTCATATTGGAGCAGAGCCCAGAGTCTTCCACTGTGAATATTACATTTCAATATTAACCTCTTAGTGATGGAGCAACCCTATAAATAACAGATCTAAGTTACTGTTGGATCTTAATCAGAAGGGTAGGCTTCAGTGTGGTTATCTCTTGCTCTGATCTTTCAGTGTGTATTCCCATTGCCTTGGTTGCCTTAAAAATATTGCACCAAGAAGTGTGTACAGTAATCTGCAGTAAAATCTGGTTTCTCTGTAAAACTCTCAGTCAATGGAACACTTTCAATGAAACCAAGAGTATGCTGTTTTTTCTAGGAAAGTTGTGGATAGATTATTCTCAGAAAGTGAATGCAACATAAATTCTTTTATGCTGAAAAGTTTAAACCTCTGTTTTATAGTGGCAACCATGCCTGACTGCTCCTGGAAAGGCTTCTTGCAAGTGAAAATTACAAGAAATATCTTAACGTTGGGTCAACGAAAATGCTTCAAAAAGGGAAATGTTTTCTCCACATTATTGGCAAAAACAACAGCCGTAAACAGGAGGCCATGCAAGTTGTAAACTACTTTCTATCCAGATGTTATGTCATTGGAGAATCACAAAAGAGTTTGCTACTTTGACTGGTCTCACGCTCTTTTTCCAAGAACCAGGGTCAAAGCAGAGTCTAATCCAAGTCAGACCAGTGTTACACCAAGTCCCCATGTCACTGTGCTGACTTCATTTAGAAGGAATGGGGCAGAATGAGTTTACTCCAATAATGAAGCTTTTGACAGTCATTCAGCCAGATTTGACCCCAGACATGCTTTGCTTCCAACTTTTACTCTTGCTTCTATTGTGATTAATTTACTGAAATGAATCTTTTCATTGATTGTTCCCACATTGAAGAAGTTTGTCTCATCTCTCATCTGATATCATTAGACACAATCATAAAGAAAAAGTGACCTTTACATTGCTCCTGTAAATATTCTGTGCAGTTGAATAAAAATGTTTGAACCTGTGTTGATAAATGACATATTGGTCCAGTTCCCTTTGATTTAATGCACTGTATTAGAATGCTTCAATATCTTTAATGGCCAAATTTTAGCTTTGCTTGCCACACAACATTATAGATGTCACATGCCACTTTGATCCTGATAGAAATATCTCAAGAACCCTTAAAACTTTGTCCGGACATCCATGATGCTGAGAGGATGAATCCCAGTATTTTAGCCCATGTGCCATTTTGTCGTCATATCTTTTTGAGTGAAATATCTCACCAACCTTTGGATGGATTGTCGTGACATTTGGTTCAGCCATTCATGAAACCTTTAGGATCAACTGTTATCATTTTGTCTATCTCTAAACTTCTCCCATAGATGCAAATTCAGCCCAAAATCTGTTAGCAAGCTAATTTACCTAACTATGATGGTGAAGATGGTAAACATTATACCAGCTTAACATCAGCAGTTAGCATCCTGGCATTAGCATATAGCACAAAGCACCACTGTGCCTATACAGCCTTACAGAGTTGCTAACAAAGTTTTGGACTCTTAGTTATTTCACAATACTGAACTACATTTTTTCACACGAACATAATTTGTTGTCAGATGTTTGGTTTAAGCAGCTGAAGCAGAACGTTTGGCAGACTTTGACTTAGCATTATAAATTCACCATTTGTGTTGTAACAAACTGCATGCTGGTTGTAATGAGTGCTCACTCAAAAGCCCAGTGGTGTGAAGCACCACATGAATGGTATCCAAATCCACTTAGTCTTATTTTCTAACTAAATGTGCGGCACTTGTGGCACAGACTAAGCTCTTTGGACACATGTGAAATTGAGGTTGGTGGAGCTGGAGCATGCTGACAGTCCCAGCCGTTTGACGTGACTGTAACCACACCAAACCCAAGCCTAAACCCAACCAGCTAATTACAGCGAGCAGGCTGGAGAGCCATGACACACCTATGATGTTGGGCTGCACTGTAGCTGCAGTTCTCTGGATCCTGTCCTTTAACTCCCCCTTTTGGTGTGAGCCTAATAACCAGCTGGTTATGTCTTTGTCATTATGTCATTTCCACACAGCAGAACTGCCAAACCAGGGGAAGTTAGTCTAGCTAAGTAGGTTCTTATAAAAGGACAGGCCTTTTCTCCCATAAACCTCTCACAGTCAATCAGGCAGTATGTCTCCGTTTCCACAGCTTGACAATATTTCTTTTACATTCCATTCTCGTGAATCATTGTAGTCTTCCCTCAAGCTCAGGCTGTTTATCTGCAGTCCTTTACTCACAAAATGCAAGTTTAATCATTCTGTATATGATCTGTTTCTTTGAGATTGGGACGTCCCAGATCAGCTGAATAAATAGCGTGATGTGGAACATTGCTTTTATTATCACAACAACATCCTCCTCTCTTTTATTTACAACTTTATTATGGAAATTTTACACAAGATCATAGCATCAGTATAAAAAGATTTTTGGTTTCACAGTTTTTCATATAAAGACTTAAGAGATACAAAAGGAGCAAAATACTGTAGCATTTAACAATCCAAACATCTCAAAATGTTCCACATGTTCACTTTTGTTCCGTAAGTTGCAACATCTTAGCATGCGAGTAACCAAGGGTTTGCCTGTCTGTCACGTCATCTGTTTGGACAGCCTCTGCATCCAAAAAATATGGGCTTGATCCCTCTGTGTTTGGGTGTGTGTAAATGTGTGTGTGATGGTATCCAACTGCTCGGTGGAAGAAGAAAGTATTACAGACTGAAGAGTGACTATTGCCTCACTCTGCCTGGACAGGCTTGATGAATTTTTCCAAGAAGATCCCAGCGTGGTTTTGTAGATCCCTGTGCTGGGTCCAGCTCTCCTCCCTGATCCCCCTCAGCAGGCCTTCCTGCTGTGAGACACAGGCACAAGTCACATGAGTAAGATCTTATTAAAACACATCCACTCTCTGATTAGATACTTTGAGTGTTAAAACCGCAGACTGAGTGAAAAATCAGATTTGTTTTGGTTGTATGTGTCTAGATTTTTTCATACCATTGTATAGAACACAAATCCCTTCAAATCTTATCCTTAGTTTGGTTTTTGGCCACTTTTATATGTGGTTCTGAATTAGATATAGATAAGAGTTCGTATTCACAAATATTCTGAGACCTCTCTCAAAAAGCTTCTAACTTTTCCTTTACACTTCTAACAAGGAGTCTGAACTGAGGAGTGACTTAGGAAAGTTCTCAGAGCAGTTCTGAGCAAGAAAAGGACAGAGATCTTTATCTTAGAGAGGAGGCGTGACTGACCCCTGTTGTAAAGTATGACACAATCTCTATAAAAGTTGTCTTATATTGAAGTTAAAATGCACTCCTGGTGATAATGGCCATATAATGAACAGTGAAATCTATAGGAGGAGTCTAAGGATTTAATCTCTGTTTCATAAAATTATGTAATTATGTAATTATGAACAAAATTATTATTATTATTAGTTTTGCCTTGGTCAGTTTTATAAAATGGAAGGTTTGTAAGGTTATTTGCAGGGTTAGGGTCAGAGTTAAGAAATTCAGTGCAGGTGAAACAATACAAACACAGCACTTTGTAAAGACAACTGGCTCACAGTCATGTAGACATCCCAGTCTAAACAAACATATGCACTTCCATGTTTGCTTAATTTTTATTATGCTGTAATTATTTAAACTTTATCTACTTAACATTGAGGGGCAGAACAGTAGTGCAATGTGTAGTGTGGGTTCTCTGTGGTAACTCCGACTTCCCCACACAGTCCAAACACATGCAAGTATGGTTAAGTGCAAATCTAAATTGCCCATAGGTGTGAATGTGAGTGTGTTTGCTTGTTTGTCTCTTTGTCAGCCCTGTGATAAACTGGCGACTTGTCCAGAGTGTACCCCACTGCTCGCACAGTGTCAGCTGGGATGAGCTCCAGCCCCCACCACACGGAAGAGATAAAACATGTTACCTGCGGTGTTTGACTGAGAGCAGATCATGGTGGACTCATTTGTACAGACTCTTTTTCTCCCCTTAAGAGCTGCTCTGAGCGCTAAAATGATTCTCTCACCGAAAACGTTCTGTTGTTTTGTAGAGATATTTTAATTTTGGCATCTGCAACATTTCCTGTAGCCAAATTCCATTTTATCAGCACTGGAAATATTTGAGGGTGACATTTGTTTGGCCAGTTACCCACAGGCACAAAAAAATATCATTCAACATGAAAACAAATACAGATGCGATAGTGAAAATACATCACTTGCAGGATGCACACATGGCTTAAACTGGGGGAAAAAAAAATTCCCACAGTGCACTGGCCTGAACAACTTTCAGGTTCAGAAAAAAGTCCACCACACAAAACAGGAGCAGGTTTAACAGGAAGTGAGTAATCTGTAACCTGTGATGTTTCACAGAAAGTGAGCTGCATTCTACAAAAACACTCTCACCTCTTGAGTGTCAGCAAGAACCAGGATGATGTCGCCCTCATCAAACTGAAGCTGGCCATCTTCAGAGGTTGCATGGCTCTCTAGTGCCACCCCCTGGTGGGTACACAGGTCATATTAAAGCAAGCTTAATACTGGGCTTAACAGTTTATACAGATGAAAGTTGCCTTTGAAAAGGGCAGATCAGCTAAAATACTGAACTACCTTTTTCAGATTTGGAGATCCTGAGATATTATTCTTATTCAAAACAACAGTAAGGTTAGTATATTTTCTTTGTGGTGCACAAAGATTTGGAAATTACAAGGAAATTTTCAACAATAGCCTGTTAAATGTTGCGTGCAACCACAAAGAAAATTTGAATCACCTCTTTTATGCTGGAGAGGAGGCGGAAAATTGAGCCATCTACCCAGCTAAAGACCACTAGAGCGAACAATCTGAGAAAATTATGTTGTCTTTTTCTGTAATCTTGGGAAACAAATACATTGAATTAACCCGAAGCTGCATGATTCGCTGGATCAAAAACCCCCGAGAGATCACTGTGTGCAAAACAAGGTATACAGTATAACAAAGAATATGGTGTTTCAAAACCATAGCTGTCTTCAATTCATATTTTTAAAAGTCACACAGAAATTTGAAATCTAAATGTCAATAAATAATTAAATAGTAGTTAGACACATGCAATGAACACAGTCTTGCTCAATGCAACACATTCAGGGGTTTTCCAGCGAAGCCTCACATGGAAGCACGCCTAATCTAATCCAGCACACTTTAGCCAGACACAGTATTTCTGTGTCACTGCCTGTATCAGTTTGCTAACTTTATTACTTCTCTGTACATGTTCAACTGTTGCACTAGGTTTAGCGTTTACTGTTGTCCTGTTATTGTCACCTGTCAACACTGATACTCAGTCTCAATACTTTGAAGGTTTACTTTAATAATTTCTTCCCTTTAACCCTCAGAAAGAGAGCAAACGTTCTTAATCATTAAACTGCTGAAGTCAAATCCTAGTTAAGTGTATACCTTGTAAAGGAAGCCTGGTGGATTTTCAAGGCTGAAGTCATCTCCTGAGTCAGCTGTCTCCTCACTGACCGATGGTTTCTTCGTCTCCTCCTGCTCCTCCTCAGTGGCTAAGCGGGGCTGTTTGTCTGTGGAGCGGAAAGAGACACGAGGGGCGGGCACGGGTGCAGGTTTGGGCTTGGCCTCTTCTGATGGTGGATCATTCACATTCTCCAGCTCTGGACTCTGTGGAGCATCACTTTCTGCAGAATCAGAGGGACTGGACACTTCCTGACTTGCAGTTTCTGACTTTGGTACTCCCACCCCAGAATCATCTGACTGGTTTGCAGCAAGTTCAGCCTCGGCCTCTTCCTCAGCCACTGCCTCCGCTTCCACCTCCACTGCTTCCTCCACCTCCTCTGGACTCTGTGTGCTGTTGCTCTCATCGTCACATACTGACTGCCTCTTAGGCGTGTTGATGCCGCTGGAGCTCAGATCAGAGTCTGATGAGTTGACACCTTTGGAGGAAGAACCGCTCTCTTCTGGTGGACTGGCTTCTTCACAGATGCTCTGAGTTCTTTGGGTTGTGGAAGTGGGGACGGCTTCTTTTCCATTTTCAGTGGAGGAATGGATGGAGACATGGTCGGCTGGGAAAGCTGTATTGCAGGGGATGGGATTTGAGATGACCAGGGACTTCCTCTTCTTTGACTTGGTTGTCGCGCTATTTGAAGAAAAGGTGCATATTTTACATTTTTTGACTTGACTACAGCATCACAATGGGTCCAGCATGTTGAAAATAACAGACAGTAAGCATGTTCCCTCCTTACAGGGGGACACATTTTTGGGAACACTGTAGCCACTGACCTGTTCAGACCCTTGATGATGAAAGCTTTTCCTGAGTGTTGAGTCTCCAGTTGCTTCATCACATTGTACAGCTCGCGGTTCAGCTTCAACACAAAGTGACACGTAAGCACACAGATCAACTTGCAACGTGAATATCATACCTCATATATTTCAAGAAGCATCTGTAGCATTTTTCAATATTTACACACTTAAAAACTTCACAATACTGGTATTAGAGTCAAGATATAAGATGATGAGTGTCATATCTTACCACGCTCATTTCCTTGTAAAAGACATCTCTCAGGTTTGATATGTTTTGGAACACTGTCACATAGCAACCTATCCGGCTACAGAGAAAGAGACCAGTTCTCAGTTTGTCTTTCACTTCATCCACATGACCTTCTTCAATGTGCAGAGTCATGTATGTTGTCCCATGCACAATCTCAAAAATATCTGCTTTCACTGTGTGATCTTATTTGGGCATAAAGGCCACAAACCAATAAAACAGTACACATTAAATACATAGAATACAAGATTCGTGATTTTACATTTATTCCCAAATAGCCCACGTACATCTTGTTAGTGCTTCATCAAGACACTTTCAGGTCTGCTTCCAACCTTTTTATATGTACACAGAAGTATCACCTTCACTCATCGTGCTATGACCCAAAACAAAAAATGATTACTTTTCACCATTACTCATGTTAATTTGTTGCTACAAACAGTCAGTCATACCTCTGATAAAGAACAGGCAGCTCCTCCCTCAGTTCATTATTTATTTCTTCAAATACATTCTGGGCTTTGTTGAACTCCTCCTCCGCCTGTCGAAGA
>JAUZTA010000015.1:24927707-24940767 GCA_034780835.1 Ctenochaetus striatus | reverse complement strand
TAGGGGGTAAAAAAAATCGGTTTAAATCTTGAATCGGGATTTTTTGTGAAAAAATCTGAGATTTTTTTTTTTAAGGTCATATCGCCCAGCCCTAGAAGGGGGTTTAGCAGATGTCTGAGGACACATGTCTGGTTTGTGGCTGCGGACTTTTAAAATGATGCCTGATGTAAAATGAGTACTTGGCCAAGTAGAGATGTTCAGTGCTGATAGCTCCACCTCCAAGGTACCTCTGCTTATGAAAGCAAAGGACTAGACCCAGGCCTTTTGAGGGCCCCTTGAATCATATGAGACTCTGGACCCTGAGGTGAAACTATGGCCAGGTGTTTCAAACCAAAGGTTGTTGTACGACATAAAAACACAACTCAAGCCTGGGCACTTCTCCATGGACAGTATCTTGTATTGTGTCATATAATTTTTTGTATATCCAGGCATATTTGTTGTTTCTAGCTTAGACTTTTTAGTGTTGAAAGAGGAATGTGAAAGTGAATGTGAAACTGTTAGGCTGAATGGATAAAGATGTTGTTATTCTCTCCTTGCCATAATTGCTTGGAAGCAAATGGACACTTGAGACTTGAGCAGCTGAAGAGCACTGCACAGTCTCACTCCTGCTCCGGTTGATCTCCTCTGTCTGCATTTGTTCCCTAGCGATGACCTCTTCTCGTTGCCTTACTGCCCGGGAAAGACCCTGGTGATTGGGGCATCATACGTGGCTTTGGAGTGTGGTGGTTTCCTTGCCGGCTTGGGTCTCGATGTCACCGTCATGGTTCGGTCCATCCTGCTGAGGGGCTTTGACCAGGACATGGCCAACCGTGCCGGAGAACACATGGAGGAGCACGGTGTAAAGTTCATTCGCAAATTTGTTCCAATAAAGGTAGGTGTTTCAGAGAGTGCTATATGAACTAAAATACTGTCAAGTATGTGTGTTTGTTAGGCTGGCCACAGTGAAGTTGGATGTTGCCCTTCAGAATTGAGGTTTTTTCTGTTTTCTGTCAGATTTTTTTTTAACAATTTTAAGAAATAGCAATTTTTTACATTTCTTCCACATGGAGTATGCTTTGGTAGCATAGACGTTTGTGAGCAGATTTTATTATCATTGTAAATGTTCTTCACTGGATATGTTGCATCATCTTGCATAATAAGTTTTATCTCTCAGCTAGACATTTGATTAGAGCCTGAGGATATTTTTCCTCTGACCTCTCTGCATCTGTGTTTCAGGTTGAGGAGCTGGAAGCAGGCACTCCTGGCAGGCTGAAGGTGACAGCCAAGTCCACACAAACCGATGAGATCATTGAGGGAGAGTACAACACTGTAAGCACTGACCATTTGAGTTTTCCTTGAGCTCTAACATCCGTTCCTGGTGTTCCTGTTCTATATTTCCATTAATAGGGGACAGCGGATTTGGTTGGGGAAAGGGAGGAGCAACCTTTACAGAGAACAATGAGATCAAAACAGCATAAACCTTATTTAAAATTTTCTTTATTGGATTTTCATTGTGCATTTTTATTTCAAAGTTACACTTGAATCACTTTGTCAATGGCATTTTTTAATTTTTAGATTGTTAGATATTTCATTACATTATTTAATTTAATTTTAACCATTTACTTGCTCTTAGCTAGAGCATCAACAATGCTTAAGTTACTGTGAATCAGTCAACTACCTTAGCATTAACCAGGATGAGCATTGATAGCCAGCACCTGTTTGCTAGAGCGACAGCAGAGAGTTTTGTCTTTCGCTGTGGAACTTCTTTAGAATTAAGAAGTGAGCATTATTACAACATGCTGCTTTTCACAATGTCTTAACACTGTAACGCTCACATATAAAACAAGCTCACAACTCCACTCGGAAAGTTAGGTAGCATGTGCAACAAACTTGTTAAGCTCAATTAATAAAAGATGTTACTCCTTTGTCACTGCTGCTACTCTAGCTATTCTCGAAGCAGTGATTCAGCTTGCTGTCTTCACGGGCAGGAGGCATATGTCATGACAAACTTAACAGCCTTTTTTTTTCTCCTGTAGGTGCTGATAGCAGTGGGCCGAGATGCATGCACAGACAAGATTGGCCTTGACAAGGCAGGGGTCAAAGTCAACCCTAAGTACGTTTATTATCTCATGATATCTTTTTTTCCTCTACGTATGTATATCTGCTCTTTAGGTAGGGTGGCCTGTGCCTTTAAGACTCGTGGTGCAGTCATGGTGATTCAGCAGTTATTGCCGTCCCATGGCTCTCTGCAGGGGTGGTGTGTGTGCGTTGGGGAATTTGGTAGGGAGAGAAGGGGTGTCTTGTTAGTAACATGAGAAGGTTCCTGCACAATTTATCAACAGTGTAAATTCAATTAGCTAACCTAATGTCATGGTGTTGCATTGTCTGCTCTAATTTGATTAAACTCGGTCAGAGTCAGGCATGTCTTTCATCTGTACAATTCCTCTTGTCCCTTTTTTATCTGTTCATTAAGAATTTCAGAGCTGAAATCAAAATACTAAAGTTAAAAAGCAATTTTTTAAAGCTGTGTTTTGTTAATTTCCCAGAAATGCATAGAAAATGTAGCCTTTCCTTTGAGAATCTTGTCTTTCCACTGTAAATGGCTGAATGGTTTATGAAGAAAAATGTCCCATGTCGTTGTTATATCATATACTAAATTAATGGCTTATTGTTACTTGTGCATTTTTTTAAAGCAAGACATTGTTGTCATGGTTTAAGTGGAGTTCATTTTGAGCTGTGTTTTGGGACTGCAACTAATAATCCTTTCCATTATGGATTCATCTGATGTCTTAGACTATGTTAAAGACTCGTCAAGTCAGACTGGTTTCTGTTTACAGTTTGTTTTTAATTACTGCTTGCAACTTGAATGTGCCAGTACAAATTTAGTGATCCTCTCACCTGCATGTTTGTTCGGGTTTCAGTTATAAAATATGTGGTGCTTTGTTACAGTTCACAGTAGAAGGAGTTCCTTAACACGCCCTGACAGACTTAGACTGCATGTTTAGTTGAACCACAAAACTTCCTCTTTGGTTTTAATCTTTATTGTTCATTTATTCAGAGGAAATGTTCGATTTTTGTCATTGAAAGTGTCACTAGTAATAAAAAAATCTGCCTAAGTACAACTAAAAACTCTAATATTATTGCACGTCTATATGATGCAGCAGGTGGCAGTCTCACTGTAATTAAGTAATTACAGCTAAGTTTACGCCATTAACTGCAATAGCAATTTTTTAAAGCTGTGTTTTGTTAATTTCCCAGAAATGCATAGAAAATGAAGCCTTTCCTTTGAGAATCTTGTCTTTCCACTGTAAATGGCTGAATGGTTTAGCCTGGATTAAGACAGCATGGGGCAGGCTTAAAAGAGCACTCTGTGAGTCATATGCCCTGTCTTATGACCTAAGTAGTATTCAGAAAAGGCTGACGTGAAGTCAGATGGCCCCTCAGAGGCAACGAGCAAATTTTTCTTGTTCTGCTGTTGTGCAGTGTAGAATATAATATTACTTGCAAAAATACTACTATCATGTTTCCATTCCGCCCGACATGACCTTAAGCCCACTTACCTCAGTTTCTGCCTGTTTAATGAATAAAAAGCCTTCTGCTGCATTTTTAGAAGTGTTGTGGTTCCTTCAGCCAAATATCCAGCTTACATATAGATGCCAGATATATTTAGAATAAATTGGGTTGGAATAAATACTAATAGTGAGGAAAGATTAGAAGGTCTTTTTTTAGTTTAGTATGTTAAAAAGAAATGCATTTTACTCTACAAATGGAACATTTAATGTAAGTATGGTTTTTTTCTTCCTCACTGATGTCTTGGTGCAATTCTTCAGGAATGGAAAAATCCCAGTGAACGATGAAGAGCAGACCAATGTGCCCCACATCTATGCCATTGGAGACATTCTGGAAGGCAAGTGGGAACTGACACCTGTAGCCATCCAGGCTGGCAGGCTGCTGGCACGACGCCTCTACAAGGGCTCACAAGTTAAGGTACATGAGCGCAGCAAATCCACCTGTTGCCTGTTAGTGTGTACGATTTTAGCATGTTAACAATGAGGAAACTTGTAGAACTATATGAGCAACTTCTAAAGTTTAGATATGACATGCAAATGAAATGATGCTTTACACCAACAGCAATGTGGTCATATTTTGATTACATGTATGATGAAAATGATTGCAATGCATCAAAATAGGGCTGCTTGATTATCTTAAAAATCGTAGTGGAAATTATTTAACATAATTGATCTTACACTCTGGAACCATCAGGTTTTCACTGAAATTTAAAAAAAACTTGTCATTTAACAGTGGACTTTCTTGAGCTTTAAACATAATTTAACCCAAAACAAATAAACAAATACAAAAGGGCTTCACCATTTCCTTTTGTTTGGTGTTATATATGCGATACTACTGAGTTCACTCTAACTCATTCAGTACTGAACGTGCCTAATAACCAGCGACACACTGTGAGCTCTGAACGCGTTATGCAAACACAGCCATCAGTGTAGAGAGAAGATACATGTGCTGCAAGCTGTCATATGCTGTGGTTCTCTTTAACTCATTATGTATGCTGTTCAGAGGCTGTTACAGTCAATAACAACTATCCCTGTGTGCTCTCCCAACATCTGTGTGTGTGTGCGCGTGTTTGCATGTGTGTGTGTGTGTATATGTGCACCCCTGCGCCATGTGGTATCCTCTTGTCCACCAGCTGAATTGATTTTACCTTTGTAGACCAAATCTTGGCCTGATCTGAACTAACCCTGCCTGGCTGAGACAAATGTATAATAATTCATGATTGTTTTTTCTATATTTCTTGTTTTCTTTATTAAATCTTATTTTCAATTCTTAATTGAAAATAAGATTTAACTAATTACCCGGCCCTGCATGAGACAGAGTGTTTTTGTCTAATCAAATTGTTGCATCATGGATGGAACTTTAAATAGTGAGGTAACAAGACATTTCTAGTGCAACTTGGTCACATGTGTGATCTCCACTAGACTGTCTTCTAAATGTTCGTAAACAACCTGCTGTATTTGTGTTGAGATAGATGTTGTTATGAATATTATATAAATGATTCATGATACATGATATTGTTATGAGTTAATACAACTATATTGAGTGATGTGACAGCAGGAGGCTTCATTCAACAAAAAGTAATTAATTTCCTGTGTTTGTTCAGTGCGACTACATCAACGTCCCCACCACTGTCTTCACCCCACTGGAGTATGGCGCCTGTGGTCTGTCAGAGGAGAGAGCCATTGAGCTTTATGGGCAGGACAACATTGAGGTAACACACACACACACACTCACACATATTCACACATTTACAGAGTCATCTGAGTAATGAATTAGCTGTCTGGTTCACCTGACTGGGAACGTTGTGAGTGGCTAGTGCAAAGAATATCTCTTGGATTAGAGCCGTACTTTGTAGTTAATGAAGGCATTTATGCTGTAATATATGTAATACATAAGTAGACTGCAAACACATTTGTAGTTTTTTTTTTCTTTAACGTAAAACTTGCTGCTTGTCTCTGCATAGCTGACTCAAAAGGAAAATATTCAAATTCTGTAGTAAAAGTAGCAATGCCACACTTAAAATACTGTTACAAGTAAAATTCCTACCCTTGTTTTGTCACATAAAAATGTGAAATTACAATCAGGAAAATGCATTTAAACAAAGCACTCAATGAAGAAAAATGTCCCATGTCGTTGTTATATTATATACTAAATTACTGGCTTATTATTACTTGTGCATTTTTTTAAAGCAAGACATTGTTGTCATGGTTTAAGTGGAGTTCATTTTGAGCTGTGTTTTGGGACTGCAACTAATAATCCTTTCCATTATGGATTCATCTGATGTCTTAGACTATGTTAAAGACTCGTCAAGTCAGACTGGTTTCTGTTTACAGTTTGTTTTTAATTACTGCTTGCAACTTGAATGTGCCAGTACAAATTTAGTGATCCTCTCACCTGCATGTTTGTTCGGGTTTCAGTTATAAAATATGTGGTGCTTTGTTACAGTTCACAGTAGAAGGAGTTCCTTAACACGCCCTGACAGACTTAGACTGCATGTTTAGTTGAACCACAAAACTTCCTCTTTGGTTTTAATCTTTATTGTTCATTTATTCAGAGGAAATGTTCGATTTTTGTCATTGAAAGTGTCACTAGTAATAAAAAAATCTGCCTAAGTACAACTAAAAACTCTAATATTATTGCACGTCTATATGATGCAGCAGGTGGCAGTCTCACTGTGTCTCTGTGGTCTGTGTTCAGGTTTACCACAGTCTGTTCTGGCCTCTGGAGTTCACTGTGCCTGGCAGAGACAACAACAAATGCTACGCCAAAATCATCTGCAATAAACTGGACAGCGTAAGATCATTTCTTTTTCCACAGTGCTGTATCATTTCTGAGCCTGTAGCATCCAGCCACTTGTACCCTTGCTGTGTCATATGAATGCTTGTGTTTTGCTGTAGGACCGAGTCATCGGGTTCCACTATCTGGGTCCAAACGCTGGAGAGGTGACGCAGGGCTTCGGTGCTGCCATGAAATGTGGTGCCACCAAGGCGCAGCTGGACGGCACCATTGGCATCCACCCAACCTGTGCTGAGGTAAGAAGTTCTTCATTACACACCATGAATAATTCATTCTTAACTGCAGTCTGGGTTAGTTTATTTAGTCACTTTTGTCAAATTCTAGTTCACATACAGTCTATTGAGTCAGATTAAGTTCTGGAACAAGGAAGTGTTCAGCCTCTGGTAACATTTGGAATATTCAGCCTTTTTTTTCTTTCCCCCCTAAGAATACAAAATCCTTGTAGTAGCATAGACTCCCACGGCCTCTTGAAGGGACCCAGCTCAGTTCTTCTGCTAACTCATCAGACAGGCTCAGAATAGTTTCTTTGCAAACAAAAAACAGCTGACTGTGTCTTCCCAGCTGTGTAGTTCCAACAGGTTTATAGCTATAGTCTTTAAAACTCTTTCCCTTCTTTTTACTTCCTCCACATTATGGTTAGGAAAAAAAAAATGTTTTCCATGTATTTGTCATGTAGATCAGCAGGTGAGGCCTGTTTATGGTTGGAATGTGTACAGGGACAAGAATTACCATATAGGTTTTGTTCCGTGTAAACCCAGTACTTCAAGTATGGCCCAAAGCATGGTGAGACTCAACCTGGACTTTACTGTGCATGTTAGCATACTCTTTGGCTGTTGCTGTGAAAACAAGGCTCTTAGTGAAGAGTGAGTCTTAGGGAAGGTGGCTAACGTTTTAAGCTTGAAATGAGTCAGTCTGTCTCATGTCTGTCTGCGAAACGGTCTTAACTTGTATCACACTGATCTACGAGCAAAGTGAAGACTGGGTGAACACGACAGACCAGTCTAAACTATCTTTGTAAAGCTGACCCAAGTATTTATCTAGCAACTCCCAGTGTACCGAGACTTTTTTTTTTTTTTTAAATGTGTTGCAATAGTGTTATGTTGACTAACCAGTAAGAGCGAACGTGAAAGTGCTGCTTGGCAGTGAACTGTGAATTGATGCAGATATCCTGTCTGCACACTGCAGGCAAATTTTTAAGATGTGTTTTTTGGTTCCAAATTTTTTATAATATTCAACAAAAAAGAGGAAATAAAAAACAAAAAAAGGTTTATCTCTCTGAACTTTGACAGCTTTGACGTTCGAACCATTGTTAAAATATGTCCTGCTTCCTCACTTGTCTAGTTTTTTACTCTAATTGTATGTAAATTATTTTTGTGTGTCAGGCACAGGTTCTATCAGAAAAACAGGGCAGCCACAGGCAACAGCTTAAAGTATTAACATGTCTATTATTAGAGACCTCAGTTTCTTTTTATTATAAGAGCATTTTGATCATGTTTACTATTATTTAATCCTAAACTGCTTGGATTTTTTATTTTTTTGTCTACCATCATACACGCTGGGTATAAGTCAGCTTAATTAAAGACCTCAGCGTTACACAGTACATTACTCATTTCTTCTTGTTTGAGGTTTGCTTGGATTTTCTCTTTGTGACAAAGTGTTGCCACATATATTAAATTGTAACTATTGCAGGACACTACTTAACAATAATGTGCTTTATTGAAGTATAGTATTAAACAGCAAACTGCAGTGTTTACTCAAATGTGGCTTCGTTCTGACAAATTTGTTTTGAAAATTTGAAAATTGATTTCCAGGCAGCCTTACAAATGTAAAATGTATTTTCTTGAAATTTGCACATAGCCTGTAAAAGCTGCATATTAAAGGTGTCCTTCCTGACAAATGTTTTTTTCCCCCTCATCTTCCAGATCTTCACCACTTTGGATGTGACCAAGAGCTCTGGTGCAAACATCGCCCAGGCCGGCTGCTGAGGTTAAACCCTGCATGTTTAGCGGGCTGCTCTCATATTAGACTCTCCTACCTTAACCTGTCATCTCAGCTCCCAGTCGCCTTCCCACTTCACTTACAGCTGTTCAGTTTACAGGGCAGTTGTTTCTCAGGAAAAAGCTAACACCATGGCCAGTGTCTGAATCAGTGAAAGCACTTAGTGAGGCCCACTGGGAGCTAAAAGGTGACTGACAGGAGCCAGAGCTGCTGACGTGAGTCGCTCGCTCTGCCTGAGGTAGTGGAGGGCAGCCTGCTGAACAGCGGGGTTACTCTGCTGATATTTTTTGGGCTCCACCAGTGTGTCGTTCTCAGGGGAGCACCAACACACTTGCTACCACTGAGTATGTGTGTGTGTTTGGGCTGTTTGTGACGTCCTGGCCCGTAACCCAAAATACTGAGGTGGGCAAGGATCGATGTCCCTCTGCAGAAGCACCTGATGGTGGCCCTAATCCTTCGTCCAACACCCAACTTAAAACACTTCTCATTCACCCAGTGTACACATGTCATACAGACTGAATTGACAGATTTTGAATTGACAGGGTTTGAATTGATGCACAGCTCTGAACTTAAAAACAGCTTGTGATGGATACTTATTTAAACTGGTGTTTGTCAATTAAATGTCACCATGTCTGTTTTTGTTTGGCGTTCTCCATTCCGCACATTCCTTTCATCAGGTCTGTCTGACGAAACTGAAGTGTACAAATTTTGCTTTCAATATTTTCCTTGACTGTGTGGAGGCATGAGGCTTTTGTGCCTCACAGAGAACTTCCTTTATCTCCACCGAAGCTTTAAATTAAACAAGTGCAGACAAGAGCTGTCAGATGTTCACCATTCAAACCCTGATGTGCTGCAAAGCTTACAGATAGAATCAAGAAGAAAATACTGCCTAAACAGTAGTGGATGTTGTCTTTTAAAAAAAAAAAACATCACTAGTTAATTTAAGGCTTGTTTTTTTTTGCATCTTGCTGTTTGCATTTTCAATATGTGTATGTAAAAGATATATATTCAATCTTCTGGCTGCTGTCAGTGAGTGACATTGGTCATCTGTATAAACAGCTTGTTTGTTGGTGTCAAACCACTGTAGATTACCTCTTGCAAAATTTAATAAAGAATGAGTTGATCATTAGTTCTGCCAAGACTTTTATTTTCAGATTAACCTGAAATTTCACAAAAGTTACTTCTCATTTTTATCATTGGCATAAAGGGCAGCCCTTAATTAGAAAAGAAAGGTGTAGGACCATTGTAAAATGTGGCCTGTTTTCCCAGAGCTGAAATATATCAGCAGGATTTTTTATTAAATGAGAGGTTATAGTCTGGTACATATTCCACCTGGTCTTAAGGTTATATCGTGTGCTTACTAATAATAGCTGTGTTGCTTAGTGTTTTTTATTACATTAACTGGATGGCTGCATTTTTTCAGATTTACCACCCTGATTCAAAAATCATTGTGTTTCTGCAAATAAAGGAAATAAGAACACTGGATATCAATAACAGTTTTATGAAACTGTTTGTATTGTCCCTAAGCCCATTTAGTAATATCCTTCATACAACCTTTTCACGAGTCCTTTCAACAGTTGTGTCTCTTCCTATAAATCACTATGGGTGATAGTTTGGGATTTTCACATAAGTCAGGACATGCAGACTCTGATTATTAGCTGTTAATTATTTAAATGAGAAATATTTGTATGTGTACAGTGGTAAAACTAAAGTTAATGAATCTTTACATTAAAAAAAATTTGACTTTACTTTTATTCTGCATTAGCCAAATCTTAAAATGTTCAGTAATTAAATAGCATCCTCAAAAAAAGTGCAAAACATTGATGAAACAAACTGTAAAACTGTGTTCAAACCACATTGATTTCATAACCTGATTAATTATTTTATATGTATTTAATTCTTATTTCAAAATTACCTTTTTATTTATCATAATAATTGTAAATGTTTCATTAAAGAAACTCACTTTAAATGAGAGTGAAGTTGTCAACAGTTGCACCCCTTCATCTTTGAGCCAATCCCATCCACCCTGCCCCTTTTTTCCAACAGGCTTAGCAACTTCCACCAAATTTAGCTAGTTAGCTACTTATAGCAAACTTTATGGTAATGTAATTCTGCTACAACTAACCAGTCAGTTTCCCACACTTTTCCAAGTCTGTACAATGAGAAATGTTAGAAAAAACAGCATACAGCAGTGAACCCATGGTGTATGTATTTTGCCTTAAAATTGTGTTTTGTCTTAAATGTCTGCAGCTGAGCTTTTGTAAGCAGAGCTGTTGATTCGATCTGCAGAATTTTTACTTTTCAAAAATGCTTCATGTTTGTGAGTTAGCATTAACTAGCAGAACGCTGACCTAAAAATAGCTGGCAAGATATAAGGGACACAGCTGCTGCGTGGCGTGTGCAGACCAAATGTAATGATTACAGATAGGAGAAAGACATAAGACTGTCAAGGACACAGGCACCAGTAAAGCTAGCACTGAGCTTGTTTGGCGGCTTGTGACATCACTATCATATTAAAAATATTGTAAAATAAGAATAGAATTTTAGTATTATTTCAATTTTCAAAATATCATATTTCAAAAAATGTAAACATCATATTTCATATTGAAAACTTGACAGTTTGTAGTGACGGAGGCTCTCATGTCACTTATGCTTCATGCTGCAGAACAGTTAAAGTAACAACTAAATGCAACATATATGGCTGGATGTTTTAAGTGCTGCTCGTATACAGGTACAGTGGATCAAAGTCATCCCACTGAAGTGGACTACCAATTCATGTCATCTACATCAGAGCACGGTGGAGGAATAATAGCATCATTTCCTCTGGGTGTCTGTGTTTCTGTGGGACTATTCAGCCTCCACAAGTGGCGGTTTTGATCAATAGCGTCTGGGCTGGTGTGAAGCCTTTGTTGGATTCAGCAGCTCGCATCTGAAAACACTGTCACCTGCACCTGCTGCCATGACAACTAAGGCTTTGATGGGCTTTTTGCTGAAACCCATTTTATTGAAGTATTATTATAGTATTATTTATCACTGATTTGAGCTAATTGATTCACTGATGTTTTTTATTCCTGTAGCTCACAATTACAGAGGCGTGTTCACAAATTATTTTGAGGCTGCACTGAACAGCACCTGAGTGCCTGCTACCTTTTTAACGCTTGCTCAACTTGCTTGATGTATAGTTTATTTATCTCCTCATAAAACCAAAGGAATGAGGAAGGAATGTGATGCCAACATTTCCTTAGTCTGTCAACTGACAAGGCCAGATATCTGTGCAGAAAACCTGCCTCATCGAGTTCGGCACAGTTATCAGATTCTTTGTTTTGTGGCTCCACAGCTCACTTTATTTCTGAGAATATAAACAATTTGTCATTTAGATCAGTTGACTCAGGTGCTATTGTTTTTGCAGCCAGAACAACATAAAAGCATACAGATATAGACAATACATAAAATCTCAGTGTATACATCAATGCCTCTTCTAGCAGCTCACAGCAGTATCAGCATAGCAGTCTGTTCAGCGACAAAACTTCTGCCAAAGGGAGCTCTTATTCACTTTAAAATCCTGTATCTCTAACCAGATGGTACTAATTTGAAGTGTTTATTGAACCAGGAATTAGTGTTATTTGCTCTTGTGAGTGTGAGGCATGTGATGGCTGTGTCGTTCATGCAGAGCCGGGTTCTGCGATGCCAGGAAGTCCATTTAGTTGGAGATGGCTGTCAGACAAAGATTTGAAGGCACAATACAGCTGTGGGGTTGAATATCTCGTAACAATCAACCTGTTACTGTTGCAAAAACTAAATCCTTTTACTCAACCACCCTCCAATAAGGAAGTCACATTCACAACAGCTACTGTTTGAGCCAGAGCAGGCACTTTCCTGTGACTCCTGAAAATATAGACTGAGTGAACAATGTAGTTCAAGAAGTTTCCAGATGGAATCAAGCCTTTGCTGACTCCATGGAGTTTAATCACTGAAAAGTCAAAAGTCATCCCTGTCTCACTATGACTTGCTAGTTACACAACATACTCTTTATCATTGCAGCCCAGCATGAGTGACTGGTTAAACCCACACTTATGTAATCAAATCTTACAACTGTGATCATGGCGTGACAATAATTTAAATCTGCTTTACATTTGTAAATGAATCCATATCAGTCAATGAGTTTTATATCTAAATAACAGTTTTACATCTGTGTAATGATGTCATTGTTTAATTAGATATGAATTTAACCTGAAAGTGAGTCATGCAGCCAGTCATGGTTTTAACTGGAAACACATTTGAATTCATTTCCTGTAGGAAACAAAAAAGTCTACGAGCAACAAGACAATTACAGAACAAGAGACGCACAATACTTTGTAAAGAAGAGCTTTGTGCTTATATTTACACACAAACACACAACTATACACACATGCAAATTCCACAGAACATAAGGACCTCAATCACATCAAAGGTGGATGACATAACTGGTCCCTTTTAACACCTGTTAGTCTCCACCATTAGCTTTATATCTGCATTCCTCTGTGTAATGTACCCAAGTTATGAAACAATAATGTCACATTTATATGAACACACACGTATGGTATAACTAATAATGACAGTAAGCATTTAGCAATCAAGGTGCTAATTGCTATATAGAGTTCAGATTTGTACAGTGTACTGTAGGTGTAGGATTAGCTAGTTAGCTAGTTTAAATCGTGTTATTGAAGTTTCACAGTGT
>JAUZTA010000015.1:24898524-24910949 GCA_034780835.1 Ctenochaetus striatus | reverse complement strand
TTCAGGTATTAAGATCAGTAATGGGAAGGAAAAATAGTGTTGGAACATCACGAGTTTTAAGGCAACAATCTAAATACTTGACACACTGCTATATAAATCTCCTACAGAATACAGGAATCATGACTTACATGTCAGTCTTTTATTTCAATGACAAAACATGAATGCAAAGATGTCATTTTGCAAATGTGAGAGCACTACAAAGTCGAGTCAAGCTTGATGTCACTGTGAAAATAGGATTTTTAACATGCCATATTTTTTAGGGCAAGAAAGACAAGCCTTTTTCTAAAAGTGTATATCAAACAATTGAAAGACCCCATACAGAGAGATCCATACTGAATATTTTGTTCACAAAAAAGCACAAAGAAACAACTGTAGTGTCAGTTCCTCAAACACATACAAACAGAGAGACAGTTGAGTACAACAGACTATATTCAGTGGTCCTGTGTTGCTCAATAAATAAAAAGTCCAGTAGAAATCTGGCAACACCAAATGTATATAGGCTCACCACGGTGTAAAGGCACAAATCTACATAAATAAACACAATCTCACATTCATCCAGACAGTGCAGCATATGATTTGTGTTAACATACATTTACACTTAATTATATATATTATTATTGCCTTGGTACAATCATTTGCCATCTAATATGAAAAGCTGACAACAGGTATACAAGTGTGTCAACAGTTACAATACAGTGGTTATACAATGATCCCACTTGTATCCATTTTAGATGGATATTGTTTCTATAGAGCCTGGTGAGTTTGGTGCTGAGATCAGTTTAGCTTCAGTGAACAATGTGCAACTACTGACCACAGTGAGCTGGTAGATATAAAGTCCAAAGTGCTAAACACAGTGTGGCCATACTTTCTTGACGTGATTCTTTTTTGTCTTAAGCAACAATTTTTTCAGTTGTGTTTTTGCAGTCCCTTTTATATATGATGACTTGGATATATTTGTGCCTCAGTCTCATTATTATCACACTATTAATAATTCAGTTTGTGCAAACAAAAATCCATTCCGTGTCCAATAAATATATGTGCCTGTTTGCTAATACAGTATCAGTGCACAATCAAAATGACCTAATTGACTCAGTTTGCCCATTTCTTCAAAAACCTCTGCTCTGCCAGATTAGCAGTTCCTAAGTAAGCTGGCTGGCTAGCCATTGTTTAAGCATGCTATGAGGTGGTTACAAGTCATTTAGCTATACAAACACACATATTACACTTATGTCAGGGTTTTACATTTTGGTGGCATCTAGTGGGAAGGTTGCAGAGTGCAACTAACTGACCCTTCTTCAACTTGCCCTACCCTTCCTAGCATATAGGAGAGACTGAGGTGGCTGCAGAAGTCATGAAAGCAAAAGCCCCTCTTAGGGGTAGTATTTTGTTTATCTCCTCTGAGCTACTGTAGGGACATGGCAGTGCCACTTGGAGGACTCCATGAAGAGGACCATAATCCCAGGAGGTGCACAAGGCTTTGAAGCTTTGAATTTTACATAGTGGCTATAGCAACATATCATTTGATGCCCTGAGGCCCAAAAAGCCTTTTCACGCATAAGCTTACATTGTGAAGGAAGCAAATGGCGCAACCAAGAAAAATGATGGTAAAACATTTTTGAGTGTCACAACATCCCCAAAAATACTTGATTTACCATCATTATTTCATTAATGTTGTCCTATAACATTTGTTAAGTCTAGAAGAGCTGCAAGATTAAATCATTCTGATTACAATTCAAGTTAGTGGAGGGCTAACCCAGAAGTTAGCCTGACGGGCTGTAAGTCTCTTGTGTGCATTCTCTTCATCTATCACACAGAGGTCAAACTTTATTGGCTTCTTGTGCCATCAAGCAACTTTCACATAATTGAACAGGTCCCCACCTTCTACACTGTGTCCTGTTCTCCTTAATACATGCATGGATAGGACCCACCCCATATGTAGATAGAGAGACTCACTCTATGCTAAGGACAACATTCTTACAAATGTTATATTCCATTTCTGGCATGTTATGCCAATAGATCCCCATTAATCTTACATGTTGGATCTTGTAGTGTCCAGTTTTCAAGCTAGCCATCTAGCTTAGTTTTGCTAGATCATTTGATGTAACTATCAGTCTGTCAACATTACAAGGGTCAAAACAGTGGCTAAGTGACTATGTAACTAAAACTGTACAAACATGTAGCTGTGGTATTCCCACTGAGCATTTTTCCAGTGTTTGCCCACAACTAAGGAGCCATTTGATAACCCTCGCCAATTAACTAACCCAAACTAAGTAGAAACTCCAGTATGCTCCATAGTTCTTCTTATCTTTATGTCCTCTCTTTATGTATGTGAAAATTTTTGCCTAACCTATTTTCAACAACTCAAGGCCTTGCACAAGCTGGCATAACCCAAAGTGAATTAACAGGCAGTTTCCAATGACTTTGTATGCAATTAGGACAACTCCAAATTTGGATTTGCATTCAGAATAGAATGAGTGAAATGAGTAAAACGTTATAACTATGCACTTATAATTTAGAATAGTAATCAAATAAAAGCATATATCGATTACAGAATAAATTTGCTCCAATGAAATATATTTTTGCATAAAAAATTATCTACAAATTAGAACAAATGTTCTTGTGAAAAAATCCTTTCTGTACCATCACAAAGTATTCAGGCCCACATGTAAGTCCATACTTACCTCCTGTGTTCTTTTATTCTGACTCTTCTTCATAAATCCAATGATTTTTGCAGTGTGTTTTAGTCACTTGCATATCAAGAAGAGTATATTTAGTGTGTAGAGAGCTGAAGGTCTGTGTTAAATTCCAGTCCCGGTGGAACTAACCATTAAAATCAGTCTAAAACTCAGGGCCAAGAAGCCAGTCCCCAACAAATCACCCAGCGCAGTGAGGTAGGGGATGGAGAAGTTGTCCGGATCCAGTCCCCTTCGCCACAGCCATTGCACCATCAGGCTGGCCACATAAAGCAAAATGGCCACCTAGATAATGACAATTGTTAGATACACTTTAAAAGAAAGTACCACAGGTTGGTGCACAAACCCAAATTTTACTTAAGTCTTGAAAGATCACTCAAAGCCTTTATCAGTTTATCTGACCTGAAGCAGAGCTGCAGACAGATAGCAGATAATGAAGGAGGGTGTCATGGCTGTATGGCCTCCCTGCAGGAGGTGGATAGTGTACAGGAAGAGGAGGTGACCCGGCACTACAAGGATGATCAGGACTCTAGCTGATCTGGAGTTCACATCTGGAGAAAGACAGAATAAATAGAAACGAGCTGTGTGTACAGGATTGTCCACTCGGATACTTCATGTTCTCGTGTTTCTTAAAAGTATTTCAGGTTTTTTCTGTCTGCTGGATTTTGTTTAGGCACTGAATGTAGTTTTTTGAACCATTAATGCCTCTTAATTTCTAGTGAAATCTAGACCCTGTGAACAATGCAGATTGTGGTTCTTGAATAATGGCATTTTTTCCTTAAACCAATGGTGTTATTGAATTAACATATAAACTTGTTTTCTTTTAATGTAAAGAAAGAGGAGTGTTTGAAACTTCGGAAAATCTTCTTATGTGCATTGTACAAAATTATTTCTAGGTCTTTATAGCTGTAGCTGGAACCAGCATTGGCTAGCTTAGCTTGCCATGGTATAAAAACTGTAAGACTGTGACACTCGGCCTGCCTCTTTCCAAGAGTGACAAAATCTGCCAGTCTTTGAACAGTGCAGCTTATTGTTGTGTCCATACTTACATTATGCTAAACTAAGTGTATGTAACCTCAAATGTAGCAAACACTCATCTAACTCTCTGCAAGAAGGAATAAAAAAATGTCTCTATCATTTCTCAAAGGTCTTTGCCTTGTATTAACTGAATAGTATAAACACATACCTATTTTTTCTTGGTTTTTTACTTTTTTTAACATAACTGTTACTGGAGGCTTTGACAACTTTTTTCATTGTTTTTAGTGAAACAACATCTTCCTATTTTATGGTAAATATTCCAGGCATGAATCCAGGCATCCAGTTCTCCACAGCTGTAACCTGAGGGCACACATACTGTACAAGTCAAGCCTGAACATACTGTAGAAGTCAAGGAGGTCAAAAGCTGCTCCTTTATTTGGAAATTGTTTCCATTTTCCAGTCTGGGTGATTAAATCTGTTGTTTTATTGGCAGGTGGTGTTCAGTTGGTTTGATGGAGCAGGTTTGCTGCTGTGACAGTACACACTAAAAGAACTGCAGAGCGAACTAAAACAGACTAAGAAGTTCAATGAATGTGGCAGACAGTAATGGCAGCCTTTTTTCCACTAGAAAATAGCTAAAGCCTGATCTTGAAGTTACCTTATTTCATTTTTAGTCATTTAATTAATTAATCAAAAACTGATAATATGCTGTAAGAGTTTTGGCTTGGTTATTATTTCTTGATTAAAAGATGCTCTTTTAATACTGCTTTATTCTCTGACCTGAGGAGCAGAAGGTGGTACAGGGTCCTGGACATTTCTCACTCATTTTAAATGGAAGAGCTCCGGGAACACTCCAGCAGTGGAGGTAGGTGGACATCCTGCTGGCTTGGATGGCCACCAGATTTCCCCCTACACCTGCATGGACAATGAAAACAAGATGCCAAACACTTCCTTTATAATCATTCACTGAGAAGAGAAATATATTTCAACATCAATATTTCCCTTTATGAAATGTTTATGGCTTTATCATACAAATCTCACCATCATCAACAGTACCAACTGTTAAACTGGTACTTTCTATTCATTTTGCACTCAGGCAAGAGACTAAACAGTGACTGTAGTGACTGATAAGATTAACCTCTCTTGGAAAAATGATTCACTGTCCAATTAGTAATTAGGCTTGAAATCACAATGTGTTTTTTCCTCAGCAGTCTCAGATGTCTGAATGTTGTGCCACAGTGCTCCTCGCTCAGGCTAATTTCATTAGGACATCAGGGCAAAAACCTCCTGGCTTGCAGAGCTTTAGAGCAAATGAATCATTAATGAGAGGAGTGTTTATGGCAGTGGTGGGATATAACCAAGGAGGGGAAAAGGGATGTTTTCTTACATTAACACATCACAAATTAACACATTAAAAGCAAGATTAATGTGTTTGCATGATATGTTTAGCCTGAAGACAGTGTTGTCAAAGTCAAAAGGTGGCTGTCCTTTAACCTGGTTACACCACCACTTTTAAGCTACACACCTAACTCTCTTTGAACTACATTTTGTTTTGATTTTGGATCTAAAATCATAAAAAGTGTCTACAAAAGGTAATTAAGTAAATGAGGTTAAAAAAATGTACTATTTTTGATGTGAATTTGAATGAGAGGGCTACATGTTAAAAAGGAGTAGCAAATTATTCTTTCAGGGGTTTTTTGTTTGATCTAGCTTTCAACACAGTATCCCACTGTCATTTGAATAAGGGATGTAGTTTTCTTGGGAATTTGTGTTTTATTCTATTTAACACCTCTTGTTATGTCAGAGCGATACATTGTACTGATTTTAAATTTATACTTTTATTGCAAAAAAACCCCCTGAATAACAGGATAAACTATACTTGTAATAGTATAACACATCCTGTCTAAGGAGCCCCTCTGCATAATAAGTACTATTACTTAGTATTTTTTAAAGTACATTTTGCTGATATTATTTATGGACTTTCAATTCAGAACTTTTCTTCGTAAGGTAGTAACATTGTTTTTGACTGTGTTGTTTTCTACTTTCATGTAAAAGGTCTGAAAAACTTGCTTCTGCACTTGTTTGTGGTAGGAAGAGCGCTGAATTGGAATGCAAATTCACTTCCTGTAGTGGGGTGGCGATACATGCCAGAGCCTTTGGTGGCACTAAGGTTGGCAGAGATGCTGCACAAACGGTAGCCAGTGAATGCATAGTTGGCATTCTGATCAGGCTTGTGGTTTATGTAAAGACCATTGTTATTCCTGTCTACTTAGTATGCTGCTTTGTGGGAAGCAAACTTCAGTCAGTGAAGATCTGGCCCTGAACGCCTCTCTGAGGTTCCTTTGACATGGAGGAGATTGCTCAACCTCAGCAGTACTTTAATACTTAATGATAAATAGCTCCAGACTGGAGGCTCATTTAAATTGTAATGCAATTTCCTTCTGGGCCTCTGCATGCTTCAACAATTTCCACAAGGCATTAGCTGGCATGAAGAATTTTTTTATTGATAATAATGAAGCTAATTTAAAGATAATTCTTCAGAGATTAGAACTGATGAAACATCATGACTCCAAAGCTCAGCTTCTTCAGGAAGCCACATCGGTGTTGATTTCTTTGCTTGAAGAATGTCAAAGATATTATTTGTCTATATCATAAATAGTGTCAGCCCAAATTAAGATGATTAAATTAATAAAAATATCTTATTTAGACAAAAGTGATCAAAAAATATTGTAATCAAACTTTTCATCATAGCTGAGCACTTAAGGACAAGTGAGTGGAAGGGAATATAATTTTACTGATGGCTGTAGCTCAGGAGTTAGAGTGTATTGTCTACTAAGTATAAGGCGGGGTGTTCAACCCCTGGCTCCTCCAGCCTTCATGTCTAAGTATTTTTGGCCAAGATACTGAACCCCGAATTGCCCCCTGTGGCTGCACCAGTAGTGTGTGAATGTGTGTGTATAAGTTTCTGATGAGCAGGTCGGCACTTTTTAAAGTAGCCATCTGGCATTAGTGTGTGGATTTAAAAGCATTTTGAAGCATTTTGAGCAGAATGTAAACAGAATTCCTAAATATAAATAGATATCACAGAATAAGGTCATTTATAATTTTGTACTCTGTGTTTAATTGTCCACAACTTTAGTATAAAGCTCCATGAATGAGCTGGAATTGTAAACACAAGATATGTATTCATATTTTCATCCAAAGCATTTATTTGCTACATTTATGTTTACATATTAAAACAGTCAATTTATTTTTTATTTATATGTTTGTAAAATTTAAAAATATACTTTCTTTTTGCTTACATCATAACTGACGAGAAGCAAATAATTATCTTAACAGATTAAAATTTAATAAGCAATGCCACATATGATTGTGAGAATCACTTTCTTAAGCTTAATGATGATTTCAAAGTTAGTAGTATATAAAGTATTCACCTCCTCATGAGTCAGTAAAAGTCGTGAAATACTTTTAGAAAACTGCAAAACAGCTGAATATTTGAAAACTTTTCAAGTTGTTTGGATTTAGAACTGAATATTAAAATCCATTCATTCGTGAGATGTAGCTGAAAGATCTTGTTGACCTTACCTAAACATTTTTTTTGCTAATATTTTGTAATAAGATTAAAAACAAACTCTGGGGCTCAACATCTTCATAGTTAAATTAAAGCTTTAATACTGCAGCGAGTGATATGTAAATGTGCATAAATTAAGCACTTGAAGTTTGTCACAAAGTCACAAACTTTATGAAATATTAATGTGATGTAAACCAGTTATATATTGCATTAATAAATGCTGCTTTTATATATTACTTAAAACTTAAAACTTAAAAAAAATATAGTTCCACAAGTAAAGCTGATGGTGGAGATCATTTTTACTGGAAGTTTATTTTCCACTCACCATTGATGACTGGAGTGAACACTGCCATACCTTCAAAGTTTGGATTACTAACTGTCTTATCCAGAATTAGACCACCGATACTGTTAAGAAAAGAAAATGGGACATGTGAGTGGGACATCTGCTTAAAAAAAAAATATCTACAATTTGATCTGGTGAAGTGAAATGTACATGCATTTAATATTCCAACACACCTGTGATCAGAACTAGAAATGTTATAAAGTGGTGGGTATTTTGGTAGAGACCACAGATCACCTTACCTGCTGATAGACATGGCTAAAATGACAGGCTGCCAGCCTGACTTCAGGACTTCCCTAATTGGTGGAGAGAGACGAGCAATGATGACCCATGCTGGGATGAGAAGCAGGAAGAAGCTGCACACCACAGGAGGCAGGTACCACATGTCTGGAGAGAAACATAACACAGGATCCATCCGTCAAAATATGGGTTATACTATTCAAATATAATATAGAAATTAATAGTGGACAATGCTGCCCTCTTCTGGCTAGATACTCCTCAATCACCATATTACTGTTGCTGCACATCATAAACATATATATATTTTATTTTACTCTAAATATATGTTTTTTAATCTTGTTACATTTAGTTTTAGGTTTCCATCTAATTTAAAAACAATCTAATGATCATACATTATGAGGTGCAGACATACAATGGACTCAAAGTGGCTCATGGAGCTTTCTTGAGGAATTGTGTGACCTCTGACCTCTGTGACAGAAAAAGAGGCTGCTGACCCCAGCAAGCAGAGACAGAGTGATGAGGTCACCCAGGCTGGCAGCGATGGGCGTGGCCACATTATCTGGGTTGATGCCCACTCTCCTGGACCCAACAATCACAGCCACCATCACCAGACCTGACGAAGCACAAGATGAAGGCTTGAAGTGGGAGCTAGGCATTACTGTCCTTTATGATGTATTCAGTGTGTGTACTGCATCCTCAGCCTTTCACTCCTCTGCAGCAGTTTGTGCCTTTGTCTGACCTAGAGACAGTGCAGCAATGAAGGCAGTGGTGACACTGCTGGCGCACAGGACAGCAGCCTGGGTGACATCCACTCTCCCCTTAGTCAGACCCCCGAGACCCACCGCAGCAACCGCAGCCAGAAAGCCCACAACAGTGGCCTGGACCTGGGGATGAGGGATAGATGCAAACAGTGTAAAAGCATCGGTTTACAACTCCTTATCCATCATAACCTTGTCTAAAAGAATACATTGTGTAAAAATGTCCATTAACAAACAATTTGTGATAAAACTGAAGCATTTATTAAAGCTTAACTTGTTATAACTAAATGTTAAGCCAGCATTCATTTTCATAGTAAAGGAATACTATTCGATATCATTTTATTTCAAAGACATTCATAAATCAGAGCTAAATTGATTGAATTGGTTTGCTTTTTTTAGCAAAAGGGTGAGAAATTCTTGATATTGCTGACTTGACATTACAACTCAGAGGCTCACTAAACAGTATTTCTCACGTTGCTGTTCTTTTCGGTTTAAATGATACGACTGGAATGTGGCAGCAGCCTTGTTTAGCTTAATAATTAAAAGGGGAACTTTAGGAGATAGAATAAATAATTAAAAAGAGACTTCTCTGCATCTGTGTTGACTTACAGCAGCAGATAGTTCTTGAATCAGAATAACTTTGAAATTGTTTGATATTTCTATGGCAAACAGGAGCTAACTGGCTAATTTTAGTAGCAGCTGAGTTGAACTGGGTTTGTTAGCTATTGAGGACATGTGATTGACTGAAAGGTGAGAGGAACGGTATAAGTAACATCCAGAAATAAAGGGTGCAGCAGTCCTATTTAACTGTAATTCTGAAATTGATGATAAAAAACATTTCAAGACGATAAGCTAAGTATTGATAATTTCCAAATATTATTTTATTTATACCTCTCACAGTCTCTTTAAACGATTCTTTACCTGTATTACATTGAATAATTTGGGGCTCCAGTTGAGTTCTTGCTGCATCTACTGGTTTACCTTATTTACCACCTCATTTACCTTATATAGAGATGACGAAGGTCATCATCCAACAGGCAAACATTATATCTATAATTGAAGTATACTGTGTAATTTCCTGAGTGAAGTAATTTTTTTGTGTGATTTTAGTTCCTTTTAAGTTACAAAAGTAAATACAAATAAAAAAAGACTCAACAGAAGTAAAGGTAAAAAATTGATCTAATCTTACTTCCACTCCTCAACAGCCTTTCTTTCTGTTTCAAAATTAAAACTGTCCACATGACTGCCTCTTTGTCCCTTTCTTCATTCCATCTCACTATAGTTTTAGAAAAAGATAAGACTAGGGTAACTTACTAAGTTTTTTTGGAACATATCTGTCTCTCTGAACATTTGTTTTAGTCTTTGAAGTAAATCTGCCACTTCTGATATCCTCCAACATGAACTTGGCAGCACTTTACACACACAAGTGTAAACATATATCACTCTTCTTACTTTACCATTAAGTTGTAAGGACAGCCAGTAAGTTAAAGAAGGAAATATAATGATCACAACACTAGAAACAAATTCAATTTCCTATTTATGTGTGCACTGTCAGGGCTCAGTTATGTTGTCCTTAAATAAACTGTGTATATGATAGCATCAAATCCTTCTGTCAGCATCATACTGAACTGCCTTAGTCTGATCAAAGGTCAAGAGTGAAATCAGATACTGTGTCCTTATCTTTTCTCCATGACTCTGCCTCTGCAGGACTTGAGGTCTTTACCACACAGATTTAAGGACATATATAAGCTTTCAGGTTAATCCAAACTAGTGTTCACTGATTGGAAAACACAAAACTTATCAATAAAATGTCTGAAACATGAGAACAGGATTCTAATAAACATAGCCATCTGTGTGTTCAACCCAATACAAATGTTGTTTAGCAGGCAATGGAAAAGTAAGTCTGTTTTTATGAACTTATGCCCCAATATCTTATGATAAATACCATTTGGAAACCACCTTCAATATTTATCTGGCATCTATTTTGAATGGGAGGACAATATTTTCTCCCCATCAAAGCTCCTTGAGAAAAATGGAACTGCCTTTAACCAACAGAGATGGACTAAAGTAATGGAGTGTGTTATTAATAGGCAGGAAAGTGTGCAGTGGAGCAGTGTGTCACCTGAATGAGAGCCAGATTACAGAGCACCATCCTCCACTGCTGCTGAGCCTCATCCATCTGCCCCGTGTTGGCCTGTGGACGACGGAAACATGTTCACGTCATCACACTCCTCAATGTCACGGTGTTGGGAATGGATTTCCAGTTTGTTTTTTAAGTGTCACAGAGGAAATTTAATTCCCACTACTTCTCAATATTTTGTGTGAATTACCCTAACAGATGCTCACAGTGGTTGATCTGTGAAGCAATTATCACTCAGACTCCAGTCGGCAGGGTTGCAGGCCAAGTGAAAGTTATAACAAATTATTATCAGTGGATGTTGTTGACATTCTGGCACTTGATTCCCTAAGCATATTTCTGTGTTTTGTGCAGAAAAATTTACTGATTTTATGACATTGAGATACAGAATGGAAGCATCACATTTGCCAGGGTCACAAAAAATTGTAAATTGAAAATTAGTACTAATACCTGCTACCCACATACATAAATGCATAGTCAACTTGGTGCCAAGTTCTGCCACATCTACTATTAAAATTAATTTAAAAATAAATCATTAGTAAAAGCTTTTTACCGTTGTATCCACTGAAAATAATTTAACAGTAATAAAAAATGTGTTTGTGTATGTGTGTGCATGCAAAATTACTGTTTCTCTCTCTAACAGTTTGTCTCTATGTGTGTGTGTGTGTGTGTGTGTATGTGTGTGAGTGTGTTTCCACTTACTGCTGTTGACAGTCTGGATGCCAATGTCATCTCCAGATTCCCCTTCAGCCCCACCAGGGCTGGCACCAAGATAAACACCTCTGAGATCTCCTTAAACACCTCCCAGTGCTGAAAAACACCACAGAGGTCTTTTAATGCACCTTCTGTTCCAAACAAGCCCGTCAAACACAGCCCACCGTTTAAATACATCTGAGTGGAACTAAAAAAACACAAGAAAAAAATGGCAAAAATGACATTTAGCCTGCAATACACTTCTTTCTTGAACAGGAACTAATTTGTTTTTGGCCACTTGGGACCAGCAAAAACTAAGTGTTACATAACAGTGACATATCAAACATTTGGAGTTGTCTTTGTGCTCTGTTTTGGGTTTCCACCATCTCCTGAGGGTACCATCTGTCTCTCCAGCTGCTAAACGCTCCTCTGTGTCTGCATGTCATTAAACGTGTCTGTTTGCTTTTTGATGCTGAGCCAACACTGTAGAGTATGTTTTCAGGGCTTTTTCACTCTAGACACCTGCCTGCTACAGCTCAAACAATGCTGTGAGAGCAGCCAGAGTGAAACAAAAACAATATGGTTGACAGAATTGACTGAAAGCTCTGTAAAGCTGAGATAAGCTGGTTTTCAGGTGATAATTCTTTGTACAAGTGTAGCTTTTTGACTCATCTGTCCTAACCCTGGTATGTGAGAAAAATTCTGCTGGCCAAGTATTTTTGGTACAACTTAAATGGGGATTATTGTATTGATAAAATTGTATTTAAAAAGGCTCTAATGAAAGAACAGGACAATAATATCAGATGTATTGCAATAAGGAAAAAAAATACATAGCTAACACACTGCCATGTACATTATGATGAGCAGTGTTTCTTACTTTACTATGCCTTTAAAGATTGATGATTGACCTCCTTTGTCCTTCTTCGAGGTACTGAAAATTAAATTCTTAAACAGCTTCTTATATCTGAATGATGTCATCTTACATGAACACAAAGAAGTAACCGAGTTAAAGCAC
>JAUZTA010000015.1:24855282-24872936 GCA_034780835.1 Ctenochaetus striatus | reverse complement strand
TTCTGCCCCATGTTGGTACAGTTTTGTACCAGACATGACTGTGCTCTTGACTGCTGTAAAAAGCTGAGCACTCAGACATTCCTAGATTTTCTAAAAGCAATCGCTTGTCTAGCTGAGTTTTCTTGCTCACAGAGGGAGGAAACACAAGGAGGGGAAACCCGAGCAGGGCATTCATTAATATTTCATCTGAGGTGAAAGAGATTATGAAACTGAAATATTCTGCGCTAGGAAGAGCAGCAAGGCGCCATCTGACAGCCCTGGTTGCCTGGAGACTGCCATTGTGTTGAGAAATATCACTTAAAAGAAAAGTGAATGAAAGGAGACCAGAGATTATGCCTCATCAACATGCACAGAGACAGTTCTTTTGAAGTCAGTGAAATGATCAATATAGCCCCAGCCTTTTAAAGACATATTGCTTTTAAAATAAAGACAATTTAATTTCGCATAAATCCGACAGTGTGCCTTGGAACGTTTTTGAGGGAGACTTGTACTTTACAGTTTATTGAGACCGTTTTCCATTGATGCAATTAGCCTTTCATGAGATGAAATAAGCACAGCCTCAGCCACCTTTCATTTACGACACTTTTAGATCCTTCTTGCCTTTGTGTAGTACTTATTGGCTACAAGAGAACAATCAGTCGCAGCACATACATTTTTTTATGCTAATGCTAATGTTGCTATCCAGCAGTCAGCTGCTGTGTGGCCGATACAATACTGAGTTATTTATAGCTGTTTTGGACAGTAGCTGTGGTGAATTTCTGTCCTGCTTCACTTGCTGACTTGTGTTGTCAGCAGAAATTGGTCTATGTGCCACAAATACCCGATTATTGGCTCCTAGATGGCTCAGTAAACTATTGCAATAATGAGTATATGCCTGTCATCATCACTATAGTTGCTGCATGACTTCCTGCCTTTGCCTTTCTCCCCCTTTAACATCGCTGAATCACTATCTTCCACATTATAGCTCAGACATAAAGAGATATTTCACTGTGAAAAACCCTGCTGGCAGAGTTAATTATGTTAGTGGAGCTTCACCTACAGAGCATCTTCACAACAGAATTTAAGTCTTTTTCATTTCTTTCAAATGCATGATTTTCATAACCTTGTTGTGTCAGTAAGCTACAGTAAGTAGCTTACATTGATAGCTTCATGCTTTACGTTTAAACTGACCTTGAACGCTCAGACAAATTAGTCTGATTAAACTCCTTTCACAGATGGAACCATCAACAATGCTGTATTCAGTTATTTCTGTTGAGTAGTTATTATTGTTCTACAACTCATATATGTATGTATATGCAGCCGTCATGACTCAAAGCTTTAAGTTAAAGGCTACATTAAACTGTCAAACAAGCTTCTATCAAATATGAAAAATGTCAAGTTGTTAGCTTCATCTGTTCCTTAAAGGGAAATGCCACACATTGTAAGTATCAATGTCTGTTCAGTTGTAATGGGTAGTATTACTCATACATGATAAAACCGTTTAAGGCCCTTTGTGTTACTAGAAGAAGCTGTGAAAATTCAAATAAATTTCCCACGTTGTCATTTGAGTCAGCGTTAACTGAGGTGGTAAACCAACAAAACCTGGGGGCTGGAGTTAGAAAGAGGTGATCTTATCTAACCTCTGCAGCATGAACCTCATCTCTGCTTGAAGCCAGCAGCTCAAAGCCATTCGTCACTACTGACATAAAACACTGGAAACTCTACAGAAACTCTCATGACTGAAGATAATGACAAGAAAGCACAATGTACTGAATATGAAAGGAGTGTCTGTGAATTATTTTACAGAGGATTTTACTGTTCATCAATCTAATTACTTGTCAGATAGCAGATTGGTGGTGTTACCTTTGGTAAGCCATGTGATGGTGGGGACCTGTTGAGAGGACAGAAGCTGGAAGGTCCAAAATGAAGAATGCATTTGTTGCTTGGTGGTTTTGTACCTTTTTTTAAAAAACAGCATGCAGAAATATAAGTATGATGGTTTAATCATCGTGGTGTCACAAGGTCTGCTCCTAATTTTCTTCTGTATTTTACTTGAAAAAGGAAAAATCCTTCTTATAAACAGATGTGTCACGAAAACATGACGGATGTGATTAAATTTTTCGGGAAATTCCTGTTTGATCTGATCCAGTCAGACAACTGTCATCATTTTTAGCAGCACCATAACACAAAAACATGTGGCTGCACATAACTAACTCAGACTGCAGCCCAGGCAGGCAAAGTTACAAACTGTTACTGTCAGACCCTTCAACTTCAACCATGCAATGAAATTTGCAATAACATCTAATCATAATAGCCTGTTGTGAGAGTTGGGGGTGTGATCAATAACGTTTGTGATATCCTACATTTATATAATAAGGTGCATGCCTGAAAGTGGCTTCCATTACCACCAACTGCGCTTCATAAAACTGGTTACATTTTTTGTTTTCATCCTGCCTTTGTCAGTGGGTTTCAATCTAGGACTATTTTCATTGGCTTCACTCTCTACTGTAATGCACTCAGTGAGCCTATTTTTGCCTCCACAGCAGTTTTGCAACCAAATTATTACTGTATAACTTAACAACCAATCTACATGGAAATTTCTAATAAGCAATGCCTTTGAAATTACTGCTTCTTCTCATTTTGTATCATTGTTACCGCCTTCTCCCCTCTAATCTCCTCTCCTCTCTCAGTGCATTTACATCCTCTCCTGCCTGCTCACCCACAGGGCCATCACATGCCAGATCGAAAGTAACAAACCATGAATTCAAAAAATTGCTCTTCTAAAAAACAGAAGTCCCATGTTTCTGGTGGGAATTAAGGGCGCTGATGCTTCAGGGATTTTTAAACAAGTCATCAGATGCACGATTACTCGTTTCACAACTTTATATCGGATCAGGCGGGCTGCATCACATCCCAGCGCTGTCATAAAGAAAGGTCCTCACAGTGTCACATTTATGTAACAATGTCCTCAGCTGTCGACACGAGGATGCCTGCATGAAAGCGTGTAACAGGGAACAGAGATAGAGATGTGGATCATTGCAGTAAACCACATCCAGCTCTACAGAAGAGCCCTCAGGGAGAGTTCAATCGCAGGGGAAAAGGGAGAGGAAATGCAATAGTTCTATCAGTGGGGACCGGGGAGGAGAGAAAGCCAGCAGGGCTGTGACGTAGATAGGCCATTGATTATGGCTGCTGCTGCAGTATTTTGCCAATGAGAGCTATATTTAGAAACAGAGGGTTCCCTTCTGCTATCCTGGGCCGGCCCACTGCTCTGCATTCTGCTGCAGAGTGCCGCGCTTAAAAACTGGAAAATCAATGCAGCATGCTGTGTGCTCTTCAATAAACATTAGTGGGAGTGTTGCATCACAGCATAAACGCAAAGAGCATCACACAATGAGATTTTGTTAGGGGTAAAAGTAAGGGGTGTTTTAAAATCTTCTTGTATTTAATGTTTAAAAAAAGGTGCAGAAATTCCACAGTGATTTTCCGTCTATTCTTTACATGAACCGATTAAGTGAGAAGACACCAACCCTTTGTTTGTTTTGTTTTTTTAGTTTCTCGTTGCTTTATCTCTAAAACCTTAAGTCAATTCTAGTTCTTGTAGGATAAACTGATGCATAAAAAATATTGTGAAAAGAGGTAAAAAAATGGTTAAAATGATTTTACAAGGTTCAGGTCACTGATGCTTTTTGTTCCTTTGTGTCTGATGTACTGTAGGAAAACAGTTTGTATCCAATAATGTCACTGCAGAGAGGCAATGCAGAAATGTACACTCAGTGCAGCTCTGAGGAGGAACTTGTGCTGGTAGAACAACGGTACTGCAATGCAAAATCCTTCGTTGAACATATTCATAGATTCAAACAAAAGTGAATAACATTGAGATGTATGAGAGGGGTTTCATTTTTCCCTAAGTGCTTTTGCAAAAAAATCTGTTAAATTTGTAAACGAGATCTTGCAAAACATTTTACATGGTGAAAATACAGTTATCAAATCCCTTTACAAGATATCAAACTGTAAACAACAAAACACAAAGGGATTCGGTCCACTTATCAGGCAGATGAAACATATTCTGTTTATTCTGAACTAATATCAACTGACCCGACAACTCACTTCAAAACAGTAAAAGCCACTAGTTTCTGCTTCATGAAGTCAATTTTACTTTCATGAAAAACTCATTCAAATCTTATATTTTGATCATAATCCAAGTGACTTGCTGGAAAAGGACACACTACGAACATATGAAGGCTGAGCAATTTGCCGGCTATGTGCCAGTGTTAAGCTTACAAATAGCTCACAAATCTCTATGTAACTTTGTGCAAAGCTTCTTTCTTAAGTTTTCAGAGGTTTTTTTTGCTTTGTTTTGTTTTTTTTTAAGTCATGCTTTTCCTCTGAAAATGAAATCATGGAGTTTGATCATTTACAATCAGCTAGCAAGTTATTCTTGACAGGTTTATTCAAGGTTAATCCATACAACACTTTGACATCCAGACTGTGGAGGCTGGAACAAACTTTAGGACAATGTTATTATTTCCACAAAGCCTGTGAAAAAGTTCATTTCAGACAAGTGTTTACAGACTGAATCACTTCAACAATGAGGCAGACAGTATTCTTCAGTGGAGGGGGCCAGTGCAGACTGTAATAAACCCAAACATCTCTCTTTTCTTTGTCAGCTTAAACGTCTTCAGGATCTCTTTGGAAGCACCACAAAAACTACACTCACATTAACATCTATGTCTCTATAAAGTCCAATACTTCACTATTTTAGTAAACCAATTTTTTTATTGTTCAATTTCTTCTTCATTTAAAGCACCCCCATCCCTAATGGTAATTTAAAAAACACTTAGGTGGGTGTTTCTGTTTTCCCGTGGACTGGATTTTACAGAGTTTTAATAAGCTGAGCAGCACACATTCTGTACCAGCTTATGCTTCATTTTCCTATAAACAAGTTTATCCAATTAGAATAAATGGAAGGATGCCATAACTTTTTTCACAATCGTTCACTGAGTGACTTTAAAAATTCTACCTCTTAAAAGAAAGATGACAATGTTTTCATTCATTTCCCCTCTTGGTGTTGACTGCACGGAATGATTCACGTGAATGTCGAAGCATCACGTTGCCAGGCATGTTTGCTGTTGCTCTGCGCAGGAGTCAAGGTAAAAATGACTGATTGTTCTTTTTCTCTGTTCTGCATTGATGCTGTACAAACAGCTGTGCTGCCCGAGGCCCTTCACAGCAATCAAACACTGCCATGAGAGCTTCAGGCAGGACGCAGCGTGCTAGCCACCTCCACAAATACTGCTCTGTTCCATTCAACACAACTCATTCAATGCGGCAGATTCAGTATGATTCATTCAGTGTGTACACAATAACTGGTACAGGACGGCTGGATGTTTAGAGAGGGTCCCTTTTTGCTTTTGTTGTCTCTGTGCAGGCCGTCAGGAGGGGCTGGTCATGTCCTCTGGCAGACCATGTGGTCAGCAGGACAGAGACGCTGGCAGACGAGCACATGGTGCCGTCACCCTGAACAATGGCATGTCTCAGCTGTCCGCAGCTCTGAGTCAGTTCATGCTGATGACTCCTGCTGACCGGCCAGGCCTGCCGTCAGTCACATTCAGAGCCGAGCACTGCAGCACCTGAGAGAGCGGAGCCAGGCTGCAAACCCAGCGTCTGGGTGACTTGTTGCACTTTGTGCACTTAATTAACTGTCAGAAATAAAAGTTCATTCCTCTGTGTGCTACGCAAGTAGAAGCAAAACCTTCCAAAAAAAAAAAAAACATTTGTAAACAGGAAAAATAATGCTGTATCAACCTGTTCTTTCTGTTACGTAACCTCACTTTATAAGGTCTGATACAAGCAGAGTTTGTTCACATGTAAACAATTCCAGCTTGAAGCTTTGCAGAGGTATGTTGTTGGCTCCATCTTGGATGCTAAGTGCTGCACTTGTGTTGCACTGCACTTTTTCTCATTGTGAAAGAGATCAGATAAAATAACCAAAACCAAGGAGGTCCATCTATCTATATATAAACACATCATTAACATAATTTTTTGTAAATGCTGGGTATTGCAGCTTTTAGCTCATTGGTTGTGGACAAAATTTAGTAGACGATTCATAAACATTTGGTGCTCTTATAAATATTTTCATCAGTATGACAGTGTGGCATAGAGTCAAAATAACTACAGAGTGTGTATTTATGGTAACTAGGTAACATGCCACCCAAGGCCACAGTTTGTCTTACTGATGTGTTTTCATTAGTTTTTGTACAACAGTTCCTACTTATCTCAGTAATTAACATGATACATTCCTACTTGATTCATCATTATGGAGATGCAGTTTAGCAGAGATGCTCCAGTCAGAGAGTGAGTCACTGCAGTAATGTAACACAGCGAGTGAACTGAATGACCAGCAGGGAACTTGACCTGTGTCCTTAACCAGCACTGTGTTACATACTGTCCATAACCCTGCATTACTGTCACATTACCCCTGTAAACAAAGGACTGATCACTTCCCATTTTTATTATACAAGAGTAATCAGGAGGTCAGCTTACATAAGCAGTTAGTAGTGTTTGGGATGGAGCTTGGTCTCACTATGATGCCCTCTGCAGACTACAGGATAAAATGCTGCCAGCATCCTTTCTGGTATGTATGGTGGTGAAGTTCATGCTGCAAAATGCCTTTTGCTGTTCTGTAATTACCTGCTAGAATTCGTCCATGTGCACATGAAGAAGCTCACACGGAAGGAGGCGTGTTTGGAACAGCTTCGGTTTATGATAACGTCAAATACATCAGACGCAAGCACAAGCTACTCCATCCAGACTGACACGCAGCTGTGAAATGCCTGGCATGAGGGGTGCAGGGAAAAAAGGCACATGGAGAAGCGTGATGCCAGGCTCAAAGAAGCTCATGAGCAATAATATTTAGCCTGTCTGAATGTCACCCTGGCTTACTCATCCCTCACAGTTAAGTTACTAAGCAGGGAGCAAAGGGCTGAGCTTTAAATTAATTAGGCTTCATCAAAATCTCGCTGCCCTGCTTCCCTCTCAGTGTGGTCTGACAGGAATGGAAACCGGCTTCAGTTCTCTCTGAGCTCAAAGTCTTCATCTCTCTAATTAGCTGCTTTGACCTGTGATGGTACTGACTATGTAATGAAACCACACCCAGGACACACATGGGTCCAATCTCCCGAAGCGCACTGACTCAAATGGTGACCTTTATGCTGCAAAAATTGTGTAATGATTGTTATGCAGTGTCATAACTTTCTGTGGGGATATTTTACATACATACATATATAAAACACAAATGATTTAGATCACACATAAAATGTTAATGAGACTGTAACCCAGATCCAGCAAGTCTGGTCTCCATATAACTGATTCTTATCCTCATTATGAATAACTTTCCATATGAAGTGGCAAAAAATCATTTAGCAATTTAAGATTACATCATTACAACTATAGAAATTATATTTGAGGATATATTTAATATGTATGCACTGGTGAACGAGATTAGCCACATTAATAACAAAAAATATAGTTCTTTGTGTCAGCATAGATTTGAAGTTCTTTGATTCTCTCCTACTTTAATCTTTTACTCAGCTGCATTTCAAAGGGAAATATTGTCATCTGACTGCTATTGATAGTAGCGAGATGAAGATTTTACATAATCCCTCTTTTTTTGGCTCTCCACGTCTTCAGTGCCCTGTTGGAGACTGTTGTGACGCAGATAGAGATTTTTACGTGTTCTTTGCAGTTCCAAGACACAGTTACATGATTTCATGTAAATAATTATCAAAGAGGCAATATCATCCAGTATTTCCCAATTTAAACATGAAAGTAATTTGTGTGCTGCAACCTTCTAATCCAATTAATCATGTTCCGACTGCTCAGTCTCACCCTGTGACTCTTTGCAGAGGAATGACCCTGAGGTTTATACCGGCTCCACCTGAAGAATAAAACGCTGACTGGACAGATCAGGATAAACAATGTAATAATGCCATGCAAACATGTACTACATTGCATTGTGTATATAATATGTTGTAAGCTTAACTTATTATATTATGTTACGCTAATAATACCTCTGTAATTTACCTGATTTAGGAGTGTGAACGCTGGTCTCATATGTGTGACTGAGAATTTTATTGTGTGGTACTTGTGATATTTGTACCTTTACTGGATCTAAATACTTATTCCTCTGCTTCAAGTTTGCCAAACAACATTTTATTGTTTATACTAACACTACAGGCACTAAATCTTTATGCAATTGCAATTTAATTTGAGAGTAAAATCAATTTGAGACTGAAGAATCAAATGAAGGAAACCATGTGGGATGTTTTGTCTTATCATGGAGCTGCTCCAAGGATGATAGAAGACAGAGTGTCTTCAGCTTGTTTGTCCCTCTGCAGTTACAGTAAGTGACTTTGATTTTACAGTTCAGACTCAGACAGCTCCGCAGCACTCACTGTGGCTCACTCTGAAGAAAATTCACAGGGGTATTCACTGCAAAGTCTCTAATTTATTGTCAATGGGATCATTTGATCCTCAGGCAGACTCTATTGTAAGCATCAGCACACTCACTTCTATTGATGCCCCCTAGTGGTTAAATCTGTAATACATCCTGTCTGGTCATGTGCAGAGGAAAATGTTATGGGATTAGTTTAAGTGGATTTTCATCCATGATTAAAAAAAAAGTATTTTCTAACGTAGACTGGGGGGATTAAGTCATGCCTGTAAAACATTACAGAGCTGCTAAAAGAAACAAGTATTTTGTTTTGTTTTCCTGAGGAGTGCTGCATATTTTCTAAAGAAGATACTTATTAAGGTTGACGATTCTTAATCTGTGTCTCATCAGGAGTATTATATTATAAATAAACGTGAAGCCCTTCTGTTCCATTACAATCTGTCCACTGTGCAGCAATGAACATGAACAGATAGTTCACACATTTTGTACTGGAAGAAGCACTTCATACCCTTGCCAGAAGGAAAAAAAAAACAAAAAAAGGAAGGTTATTACTGCCATGTTATCTACTCTTATCTGAGCATTTCTTGGATTCCTCCTCAACTCAAGGGAAGACAACATCATGGAGCAAACATTTTACCAGGAACTGAATGCACCGCTCTATTTATTTGACTAAGAGAGTAGCTTCTCCTATAAACAAATCATAAATAAATTACCCAAACAAATTGTGAGCAGCAAACGGAAAGTTTTTCTAGGTCAGTTTCATAACGCCATTCGTCACATGCTAAACTTCAGCCTGGTATGAAAGTGAGGTTTGTACCTATAATTTTGACCTAAATATACTACTATATTTTCTGTCAAAACAGTGCAACAACATGTAAAAACAATGCCAACAATGGTATTATCTCAATGAAAAAGAAAAAAATAGACAATCTCATTTAAAAAAAAAATTAAGTGAGAGAGTAAAGTTAGCTTTTATTTGGACTGTTTTAGACTTTGTTTGGGTTTCTGTCAACTCATGCGAGCAGCAGTTAGCTTCAGCAGCTATATGTTCCAATATTATCAGCTGGCAGCTAAGTTTGTCTGTGGGCTGTCTGGTGCTGGCAAGACGTGTACAGATTTTCCAACATGGATTTTAGAGTCTTTCACTAAAAACAGCTGCCTTCTTTAGAAGGAGCAGTGAGCATGAAGCAAAACAGTAACTGAGGCCAAGTCAATAAATTAAAATATGCTAAAAATGCTCCACAAAGTTAAGGGAAACTGCAGAGTCGGGTGTTTTCATTAGTAATGTTTTACATATCACAGGTATCTGAGCCATTGTTCTTGTAAAAATATTGATTATAGCAGCTCGGCGCTGATACAGAAAAGCTACCTGCATCAAGTCCAGGTAATTCAAACAGACAAACACAGCATTCAGAAGTGGCTGTTACAGCAAAATACTAGACATCAAGTGTACATCACACAAACAGGAGCTGTCACACTGGGAGCTGTTACACTGTGCTGTCATGCATCATGAATGTAACGCAAGCTAAATTTACTGTGTTGATCTCAAAAGTGACATTAGCTCAACCAATGCATCAACTGTTTTATTTCAGCAGTCAAATAAGTTTAAGAATTAATTAGATACACACAGACTTCACTGCAAATTATATATGCGTAAATATATATCATTATGTGCTCATTTTAGACTGTATTCATTGCATCTTCTTGTTAAGTTGGTTTATAAATAGATGCTTCAGCTGCAAATATGATTATTTCTATCATCTTCTTGCCTAACAAGCTGAATTTAGTTTAAAAAAAAGAGCCTACCAGATATTTTGAGCTGGGACTCAACAACGGTAGCGATGCATTTGAAAATGCCAATTAGAAGTTTTTGGTTTGTTCGTCAATTGCTGAGCCTCTCTTTCAACCAGTATTGGCAGCTGAAAGGACTCAAGTGAAACTGTTTTGCTAACAGCTTTTTTTTTTTACATCTTCCTGCCTAACAAAGCTAAGAAAAACAACTACATATGCTGATAATCTACAGAAAAGTGCAAATAGCAATACAGGAAGTTCTCCTCTCTGAGAGCGCAGTTCAGTGTAAAGTGAGCTGCTGCTTCCATGTCAAGCAGCCACATATACAAGATTTTCTTGATATACAAGAAGGTACATTGTTTTACTATAAAATTACTATATGTCCTGTTAATATGTTTAATGTTTTGAATGCATTCCCAGAGATTATCCTCAAAGTGTTGCATAAGCCTACCAGCACACCCTGCCACTGTACTATTCACTAAAAAAGGAACCCGATTTGCCTCTTAATCCCATTAAAATCACCATAAAAACAAACAGCCTATGGCTTTTTACATAACATGACAAATAAGATTATGTTCTGTGTTGCATTCCTCCTCTGCCTTTCAGAAAACCCCGTTCCACACTCCTCAATCAGACCCGTCGACCCAGAAGAGCTGCATCCAATCGAAGCAGAGGAACAAAAAAATTGAAAAACCCTTAGTTGTGACTATTTACGCCAGAGTGATTCATCATAACGTTTTCTGCAATGTCCCACTTATTCCTTGAGGCTATTGTTAACAAGCCATTGCATTTTAGACATCATGTGTTAAATGATGATGATTCACAGTGAGAAACAGAGGCTGATCAACCGATAGCGGTAAACATGTCTAATTCTCTTAACAGGGCCACAATGAAATACAAACAAACAGAGCTTTGATAAATGTGAAGACAGATGCTTTGTTCCTGTTTTCTCATCTTGACATTACCAACCATCACTTCACCTACTGGCTGCAGCATACTGTTATTTGCAGGTATATCAATTTATAGCCTACATCATTATAAAACAATACACTTGAACAGAACCACAGAATACAGACAGAGTCAACTCTCCAAGTCTCAACAAATGCAGCAATTAAGCTGGGATTAAAGGTGTCCTGTGGCATTTAGCTGTAAACAAACAGGAGATCTTGGCTTTCGGTTTTACTCGCCAAACCACAAAGTTTACATCCTTAACAACAACTGTGTTCAGTGGCTTCTGTCACTTGTAATCCATCTGCAAAGTTAAGTATCAGAAACCCTGCCATCTTTGCATCCATTTTACTAGCTTTCAGCTTTTATTTTCTGCTTCTTGATACATCAAATAACACTATATTTTTAAGTTATATCGCTTCCTGTCAGTTTTTAAAATAATGTCCCACAAAAGATAGGATGTGCATTACATCACCCATGTGCAAAGATGTGCATCCTCCCGAGTGCGTAGGAGACAAACAAAAAAGGGATCATCTCAGCTGCTCCACCAAGCAACTAGAGGTCAGAAACACCTCAGGAACTTTTAATTACATGGTTGTTGACATGGGTTGTACTGGATCTATTTAGGTGCATCTAATAACCTAGCAACTCAGAATACTGAGGCATTGTGCCCTGGTAATGTGGCATTAAACAACTTTAAACACGACTCAAAGGAGGCTTTGGGCCAACATCAATCTGTATTATGTGACTGAAAATATTATGGCACCTACTACACTGTCAAAGTGGTAAATACTCCATGTAGATAGAAATTTTAATGGTGGAGAAAGGAAAACTGAATTAAGTTCTTAAAGTACAAAGGATGAGTTTTTTAAGGGGACCAACTGCTTTCCTATGTTTCCTTTAATTAAAAGTAAATACAAATATATAATGTAAATGAATATAATGTAATGTAAATATACGATGCAATTATCATTTATATCAGATGTTCATATTTAACATGAATAAAGTTTCTGAGGTAAACTTATGTAAAAGTAATCTCTGCTAACAAAAATCTCAAGGCTCAGACTGCTCTGTGTGTTAGGGATCTATTATTTTTTTCAAATGCAATAAATTGTCATCAATTTGTCTTTCCCTGTTTATTGGTCAGCTGCTCGAGGTGCAGCAAACACACAAATCATCGATTCTCTCAGTTTGTCCTGTTATTTATCCAGAGTGAACTGATTTACATGACTTTGACAAGGATCAGGATCATACTCTTTGGAGAAAATCTATTCTTTAGTTCTTCCTCTGATGTCCTGTAACTTCTCTGTTTGCCAGTCTGAGTCAGCAGAAAAGACTACTAGCTTCATGGCTAACCTAGCTTACTAACTGCATGACTACATGAGCAAACTAGCTAGATAACAAGTAAAGTCATACAGCCGTCATCAAACTCTGTAAGTTAGTAACAGATGCAGACCGAAAAGATCAGACTCCTGTGGGCTGACAGAGAAGTCTAGTGTGGAAAACTGCTCCGCTGGTGCACTGAACTGTACTGTCACTGGGTGAAGTCCAGTAGAAGTGCTAAGGTTTAGAGTCTTGGGTATAACTCTTCCAAAAACACCTGTGTTCAAAGTGAACCTTACTATTGTGCTTGTTGAATAACCAAAATCATGATATGTTTAAAGGCTGAGCATTGGTTATTGGATGGAGGAAGGGAAGCAGACAAGTAGCCAAAGTGTTGACAACAGTGATGTCGTGTGATGAAACAGACATACGTGGGACAGAGGAGGGTTGGGGGGTGACTGATGGGGGGTGGGGGGGTTTGGCGATGACAGGATGATGTGGGTCCACACTGAGCGACTCACTTGGCCAGCTTCATCTCTATCTGCTGGCGGATTTCCTGGCGCTCCTGGTCACTCCGGACGGGGAAGATGTTGCGGTCCTCCAGCTCCTGCTTGCTGGGTCGGTTCCGAAGCTTCACAGCCAGCAGCTCCTTCCTCATCCTTCGCGGGAGGGTCCCTGTTGTCAGTGTGGAGCACAAATCAAAGTGTCACAATGCCTTTCAAGCTGTAATACATAGCTTACCTGCTAAATGCACTTAACTGATGCTAATGACCACACAGTGTACTCTCGTGCTTTCTCATAAAAAAAACAGAACACCTTATCATTAAAATATATCTACATACTTGAGTAAGAAGCATTTAGTGCAGCATTTTAGTGCTGCAGAAGAGGGGAAGCCATATTAGGCAAATTCATTTATCCCATAGACAAGGTCATGGGACTGATAGTTGGTGCATCTCTTCATGAGGGATCTACATGAAAGTCTCCCAGTGAAATTATCGATTAAAAATACAAAAACACTGCATTTAAAAAAAAAAAAAAGTTCTGATTCCATCTTAAATACATTGTTAACTTTGACAGACAAGTTGGGATGTTTCTTTGTCTGCAAAATTTTATTTATTTATATATAAATTTTTGCTTTGCTACCAGCTATAGCAGCATGGCCTGTATCGTTTTCAACTTATTAGTGTGAATGTGTGGAAAAATGAGCTTCTGCAGACACTTTTGTCGGGTGTTTATGTCTGTGGACAGATATCAGCAATGTGATAACTTGTCAAATAAACAAGACAGCAGCCACAAAGTTCATGTGTCTATTCAAGATCAAAATAAAGAAAAGTTCAAAGATAAGTGTTGTCTGACAGGGTAGGAAGGAGAGGACTACTGGCCACCACACTTTCTCACCATGTCCTACATTTATTTCATGTGGCAGGTTACTGCATTCAGTTTCAATCATTTCCATCCACTCCAAATTGCAGGCAAAACTGGAGTCCATGTTGCAGAGGGATCACACCTGCCGCCAGGCTTGAATTTATGTGTGCAGAGCTTTAAATAAGTGCCAGCTGCCAGTCAGGCACCCAAGTACTCATTTAAGTACAGCTGCCTTGTTAATTATAGCTTTATTAAACATGTTGCTAATAGCTATATGTGTACCTATTATGACGCTTAGCCTCCAATTTAAAGCAAGTAAGAATCACAAGATTGGGAAACATGTCCGTATCAGTCCAACCCCCACATCCTCTACATAAATGTATGAGTAAAGTAATGTATGAGTAAACATGCGTGTGCGTATTTGTGTGAATGACCTAAGCTGAGAAGTTTGGGGAAACACCGATAACAACAACTCCAAGATCACAGAGAAAACATTAAAAAGTCTATCAAACCCTACATGTTTTATATATATGCCAAACAGATCATTGTGGGCTTAAGAAATGAACAAACAAATGATTTATTTTGTTTACACTGAGCTCTTCACAGCGGAACCATCTCTAAGACACATTGCCAAAACACACTAAAACAGATAATGTTGTCCTGGTAACAGGCCTATGTCATGTGAAAAAAATGTAGGCTTTGCCTCAACTTTACACATTAATTTACTGTTTAAATGATCCTGGAACGCTTTTGTATTTTTTGCCATTGTGCAACTACGCAAACTAATATTAAATTCCTAAATCATGTTAGAAGAATTAAATATGACGAGAGGGAGCTTCCTGTAGTAATATGTAATCAAGCTTTTGTTTTTCCACACTGTACATGTAATCTAAATTACAAAGTTTTGCTCAGTCAGGAATAAGTGAGGTTTTCAAAGTCAGCAGCTACTGACAGACTCTGTGGGCTAAAAAGCACAAGTAGCCGGATCCTCCTTCACAATTATTAATGACATGTTTAACAAACAGGTAGACAAATACATTAAAATATGTTAGAGTGTAGTAGAGTATATGGGAAAATGGTGCCATCAAAAAGTGCCAAAGGCCAAAAAAATTTAGGTTCTTACTGATTTAGTTAACACCTTTGCATCACAAGTGCCCAAGGTGGAGTCACAAAACTCAACAGGTGTTTAAATGGATCAAATAAAGGCTGAGTTTGAAGACGAGGTCTGGCTTATGAGTACTGAGCAACCATGTAATGATGTTATGTCGTAGTATTGCCTCGTAACAGTTCATGGGTCAGTTGTGACTGGTGTGTTTCCATCATCAGCTTTAAGACCCCAGCACAGTTGTAGTTAACCTCAAACAGTTGGCTCGAGATAAGCTAATTGTGTCAAAGTAAAGGAGTGAATACTTGTGTAAAAGCTAATTCTGTGTTTTAGTGTATTTGTAATTAAATTAGGTAAGTTTGAGGGAGGTCATCTTCTTTGCCATCTCACTGCACATCACTGAATTTTAGGCTCAGTGGCACCAACTGCTATTTTGATTTGATTGCCATGTCCTGGTTAGCAGCTGATGGGCTTTTTCCAGCCTTGGATAAAAGGTCTGGAAAATCAACAGCAAAATTAGCCCTGTTTGCATAACTGATAACCACTTCAGGTTCAAAGGGTGTAAATAATGAGATATGAGTTAGTAAGTAAACTCATGAGACCTTCATGCACTTGGTAAGTCTTTTCTTTATTTTCTCCTCCGTGGCACATTAACAGTCATAAGATGTTTTTTTCACATCACCCTTGCTTGCTGGCGTGTGCGTCTGTCACATCCATCAGAACTCCGCATTCGACTTTGTTAGTATTTTTTTTCTCCCAGACTGTCAAACATTTGAACCGCAGACGGCTGTGCACCAATGACCCACATGAATGGCCGAGAATTAGGCCACCGGAGCAGATGTTGCTGAGCCGCTGAAACTTAACACCAGTAGGTCTGCTATTCGTCAGCGCTGTAAATCTCCCTGTCATGCTCTCACTGTAAACAAACATCAGCAGAGATTATGCTGCTTCTCTGTCCACTGACAGGGTGCCCAGATTTTGCTGGCTTGTTGTACATTAAGAGGCAGATAATCATTGAGTGAATGCTGCACTGCACGTCTACTGTCAGCAGACCTACCAGAGATTACAGACTCATTCCAGCTGTCCTGGTCGCTCAAGTATTCGTCAAGACGCCAGTTTTCTTTGTTCTCATCAGACTCCTTCTTGCCCTCGGTCTCCCCGGCAGGCTCCCTCTCTGTGCTGGAGGTGCGGGACAGACGGCCGTCCAGCCGGCGCTTCAGAGATGAGCGAGCCTCCTTCGTCTGGAAACTGAGATCACACATCATAGGACAAGCCTGTCAACTACAACTTTACCATGGCAACTGAGAATTTCCATTTCTGAATGGCTAAAAGATGTGACATTAACTTTAGGTAATCAGGTAGTATAACAACTGCACAAAACTGTTTGACTGCAGTGTTTAGTGTGTGTAATGTCACAAAAGTTGATCTCAGATCTATTTTTTTTATATTCTGCAAACAGGGTCTGTTAATAGTCTAACTATGTAATAGGCTAACATCATATGTTTTCAATGTTCCCTTTAAATAATAATAATATAACATATGCTCATGATTCTCTTTTATTTTGAAAATAAAATCTATAATAATATCATATATCACCTGTGATACTACCTACAAAATAGAAACTATAGAAATAAGGGTGATTAAGTATTTCACGTCCTTATATCAGAAATGCTGCACAGGTGGCATCTGACCTGTCCTGCCTGTGTTTGGTGGCCAGGGCACGGTGTAGTTCCTCAATGATGCAGCTGGGGGGTAGCTGCTGGTGGAGTGCACCAAGGTGGGGAGAACCAGTGGGTGTGGAGATCCTGCCTCTCAACAATGAGCCATGAGGGTCTTTAGGAAGTGTGAAGTTCCTGGGTAAAGTGGCTGGAGACTTCTTCACTGGCACTGGAGGAGCACCTACAGAGGAAAAGCATGAAGGTGAGACACTGATGCTGCAGGCTAAGAGAAGAGGGGACTTTTTATTCAGGTTTTTACTAGTGAACTAACTGTCTAGGCTGCCCAGTCTGGTGAGCAGTTTGACTGGTAGCTTGGGTGGAGGAGAGGTGCTGACTCGTCTTGCAGGTGGGGCTGCTGTCACTTCCTGTTTCCCTTCAACGGCCTCCATCTTCTCCATCGACCTCTCGTCACTGGGCTCACTCGCTGAGGTGCTTTCGTCTTCTCCATCTTCACTCTGACTGGGATCTCCCACCGTCTTTGACTCTTCAGTCATGTCTTGCACTGAAATGAATCAGCAGCAATGTTAAGTTTGATTCAGAGGTCTCTGTCTCCACCTAGTGGACAAGAAGAGACATGTTACAAACTGATGCTGTCACCATTAAAGCTGCACCAGCATAGAATTTCATATAATAGTTTAGCTCATTATGTCAAAAAGAGTGAGCAAATAAACAGTGATACAACTTAAAGTCCAAAGACTGGCTGTCAAAAAAATGTTACTGTTGTGGTTTAAGGGGAAAATAGGGGGACTTATTTATGAATACCCTGAAAAGCATGAAGGATGTCTTGACAAGGACATATCCTCTGAGGTACAAAGCATCATTTGAAGTAACTGATGTTCAAGCTGTGCATCAACAGCACCTTCCCTTTAGTCTATCTGTATGTCATCTGTCTTTCTTTCTCTTTGTTCATTGTTAACATTTTTTATTTGATGTATTTTGTTTTTTTTGTTCATTTAAATGAGCTCATTTT
>JAUZTA010000015.1:24774524-24786188 GCA_034780835.1 Ctenochaetus striatus | reverse complement strand
TAGAGAGAGAGAGAGAGGGAGAGAATGATACACCAAATATACATGTTAATCTGTTGGTGATGCAATTTGCATATAAGGAACATACATATAAGGAACAGTGTAAAGTCTCAGTCAAGTTTGTGGTATGAAGTCTGCGTGTAGATGGTTCTTGTCTTTCATTTGGTTATTAATGCGTCTCTACACCAGTCAAGATTTCTCTTCATTTCAAATTACATCTGGTGACTGTTTGGGAGTCATTTGTTCGCTGTCAGTCAGAGCTGATCAGTTTACACAAACACAATTCGAAGGAAGCAGATTAGCTGAGTTTTTAAGTATTAATGAACTCCTACTGAATAATATAAAATGTTTTTTAAACTTTGATTGTCATTTGATCATTAATTACACAGTAAAACTTAAGATTTGAAACCAAGTTGCCAGTTGCTTTAGCTTGTTTTTTATACTGTGTTACTTTAAAAACAAATGTAAATTGATGTATTGTTAGCCAATTTTTGTTTTAAACACTCAAATGTTTATATCCCTTTCCCTCTAAAATTCCAGTCTGACTTTAATTTAATTTAATGGCTACATTTTCATGTGTTTTTAAAGGTTTTAAGATATGATTTGGTACTTGGTTTTTTTAGATTTGGAAGTGTTTTGTATGCTAATCCATTAATATAAAATCCATCCCAGGTGTTCAGATGTGGACATAGCTTTAGTTAAATCATGTAAAACTCCTGTTATGCTGAGACAAACCAATAGTCACTAAAAAGTTGAAGAGATCCTGGCTTGAGAAAACAGTTTTCCGACAGTATATTACAAGGAAAGTTATCACAGTCAAGACCCTGAAGAAATTACCTGCATCATTCAAATGTTTCCTAACTTATTCATGTGTTAATTGGTGTTTTTGTGTCTTTGATACAGATACTGGCAGCTAACTCCCAGAGCCTGAGAGGCAGAGCCCTCAGTCACAGCTCTCTGAGAGGCCCAGTAAAGCACGATGAGCCCACGCACCAGCTCGATGACCATATGGCCTCGGACACAACCATGATGTAAACATGCTCATGACTGATCCACGCACCACCACAGGAAACAAACACTCTTATTTTTGGAGAACTAGCCCTCTCCTCCTTTTCTTGAATGACTTTGAGGGTAATGGGAGGCAGCTTACAGGAATTTTGGTATCTATGCAGTCACACTAGACTCCTTTGATGAGCTATGAAAACCTGCCATGTGTTACTGATAGTCATAATTAATTGTAGCTGTATTTCTACTAGCAATTTTAGCAAATAACCACTGAAACCTGTTTTTAATCCATACCTACATGAGCCCAAACTCTAGAGTTTAGTTATAGTTATTAACAGGGCTTCAGAGTTATCCCTTGTCTTTTTTCCAGCAGTTGGGAAACAACAGACAAGACTTTTCTTGGTCTTGAAAATCTGCAGCATTTATTTACCAACTCCCTCCAAACTTCATTGTTGATTTACTGCCGGATTGACAACTTTCTACCAACCTTTTTCTGCTCCTGCCACATTCATTGTCACTTTTCTGTTGCTTGATCCTCTTGTTTGCCACTTACTCATTATGCACACACACAGAGCACTGAGGTGCAATATTCTCATAACAACAAGAACACAATGGAGAACACTGAATGATTCCTGTTCTTTTTTCTCATTATTTTTTTTTTATTACAAGAAGACAAGCTTTGTTTGAGGAAAGGCTGCATACAGCAGGACAAAAGACAGACTGAAAAACATGGGAGAGTGTGAAAACTCTGCTCTGGTTCTGTCTGACCAATCAGCAGACTGTAGAGTACTGAAGTCCACCTTAAACAATTGGATTAGTGCACAATTTACTTTAACAGAGGGGCAACAAAACAAGAAAAAGCAAAACTGGACAATATGGAATGTTTCTGACATTGCACGATAACAATGGCACCATCCACAAATGCGAAAATATCTCTTTTATGTATAACAAAATAAACTGAAATGAACTGGACTGCTTGGTGGAAATGTGTTATATTGTACATATTAAATCGCTTAAGATACTAAAAATGATTGCATTTGTTAAGTGCATTCTACTGTGACTGATTTGTTTGGTCTGAGTCAGTGATGTTTGATTGATGTCTTGACTTTTTGGGGGGGGGCTAGTAAAAATGTCATGGATTGGCACTTTTGTTGAAAAGCTTGGTGAGCTACGCAGTCAGGAGTTTGATAAAAAAATTGCCAAAGTCAGCAGCAGAAGTTGCTGTGATCTGCTTGGAAGAAGCATTTTCTCATAAAACGGATGATTGAGGTGACAAACAGCAAACCTTGTCCTGCAGATTCTGTCCTGCTATGACAGAACTGCAGCAACTTTGTTTTTATGCTACATTTAAAAGAAAAATAGCGTAAGGAATAGGAAAAATGATTCAAAAAAATCTGTGGTGAAACAAAACGGCTAGCAACAGAAGCAACATTTGAGTGGTTGTAGTTGGACAGGAGTGTGTCTTCAAGGCGGCATGCACCAGTGCAGAATTGAATCCTGGGAGTTCCAGAAATGCCTTTCAACCCACAAACTGAACGTCTGTCCCAATCAGCATAAAGTCCTGAAAAAAAAGTGCAGCAACAGAAATAAATAACACCTTTGAGATTATGATGATATTTTGCATGCTGTCTGCCAAGTTCAAAACCCTCAATGATATCTGTGATTTAATAAATGTGACTCCCTCTTAAACATGCAGAAAATGTAGATTATAGAAAATGTTCAGTCTCTGACCTTCAGGACCTGAAGCTGGGTGTTCACAAGCTTCATCTTTCCAAGTGTAGGAAGTGGGTATCCCTTTGCAAGTTGAACTATGAAGTAAAATGTACAAATTTGAATTAACTACTCACAAAAATCTGACATGCCAAACAATACAGTGATATTAGCAGTAGGGTCAAAGTTGAATTTATATCGAAAGATTTTGGCATTAAATGCTGCTTGAAGTATTTTGCATAAAAAGCCAAACAGAAAATAGATCAACAGAAAAAAAACAGCTAACACAATACAGCATTAGAACAAACATTAGTGAGTTAAAATCAAATTTCACTGTTTATTTTAATAGCCTCATAAACCTAGACACAAGCAGTGTTCAAGGTTCTACAAGTATCACAATAACAAATACAAAGTTTTTTGAAAAGAACAACCAATCCTGTCTTTTGCCTGACAAACCGTGCCAAAACTGATTTTGGGCACTGGGGGGCAGCAAAAACAAGCTGTGAACACAATACTAACATGTCATCTCCTTTTATGCTGAGAAAGCAAACTTGTCAACCAACAGTTGATTATTGAAAGCAAAGAATACAATGGTTTGAAGTGGTGTTAGTGTCAGCCTGAGGAATTGAAGTCTAGAATAAAAATAATACATTCCCATTTGCCTCTGATGGGGTTAGAGACCTAAAATGATACTGATTTTAAGATATAAGTTTTGTCCAAGGCCTTTTAGAGCTTTGAATGAAATTAAAAGACTCTTGGAATCAATTCTGAAAGTTACAAGATGCCAATCCAACCTGACTGCAACTCACAGGATATTTCTTTAAGACCAAATCTATCAGCAGACCATTTAATGACATGGTACCTAGTTCCACTATAAAGTACAAACTGAAAACACCAGAACTTACCATTCAGTTTAGGTATCACAACCACTTTAAGGACCATTTGGAGGATGTTGTCCAGGGACTTGACCTGCAGGTCAGGCTTTGGGTTAGTCTGATGGGTTGGTACTGAAGCTGCACAATGTGACTCATGTGAGAATGCAGCTCTTACCTGAAAATCGCCCACATAACTAGTCCCCAGGGTCAGATCCATTCTGTGCAAATTAGGCAAAATTAGACAGTGATGCCCATCTTTTGTGAGGACCTTTTGGCCCCATTTATCTCTACTTGGAACAAGTGGTGTTTTTTTTGTTAACTCACTTGTTAAGGGTGACAGCTCCAGCCAACTTCATTCCACTGACAAACAATCGGGCGCTGACGCTGGCCTCCTATAAAGTCAAATTTTTAGTATTTTCTTAAACCACACAAATGACTTTTCATCATGCCTCCTGTGTAACCTACCAAGTTTAGCACAAAGAGAGGGGTGAGCGTGGTGTTGGGTTGGATAGCAAAAGCCGTCACTGTGCCAGTGGCCTGAACTGTCACGTTGTTGGGTTCAAAAGTGATGATAGGATTTTTCACTATCTTCACCAGCAGTTTCATCATCAAACCTGGGAACTGCTTTCCAATCTGAAAATACAACAAAATATGACTGACAGGTTCTCAGTGAAGGATAATGCTTCCTCTAAAATCAGTGGAATGTGTTGCCACCTGTGGGATGAAGGCTCCAAATGTTCTGGTGTTAAGTCGGATGGGAGAGCTTCTTGGGATCTGTTGTGACCAAGTTAGAAAGCTTGTTTTTAAGGTGTGACATCATGAGAGTAGATTCACTGGGGATTCAGGAGGACGAAACCCACCATGTCATCAGTGATGTACAGGCTGAGGGCTCCCGCCTGGTTGTAGACAAAGGCTGCAGAGTCGATGGTGAAGATGGACACGCCAATGTACAACATGTTGTTGATCTGAGGCGGCAGGGAAAAGGCTGTGGGCGAGTACGGAGGCTCCTGATGCTTCCCAATGTTATAAAATTCACCCTAAATGACAAAGACACAACAGAAACAAAGAAGATGACACTTTACCATGACTGTCTTGAAATTGAGGGTTCACACATCTCCATTGTCTATTTTAGTGGTACACACTTCATTACCTTTAAGCTAAGGTCTATAGAAGAGCTAGAAACAGTGGGTGAAGACACCATGGAGTATTCAATCTCTGCAAACTCGTCAACCCGGGCTACAACTGCAGTAAGATGGAGGATCTGTTAGATAGTCATCATCAATGAAACATCCAAATGTTTGATGTAAAAAATATGTTTTACCATTGAGAGTTTTCAAGTGAGGGTTCAAATCAGATACTGCATCAGCCACCAGAGGGCAGATCTGTAACAAAAAAGAAAACCTTTTACCAGACTCCAATAGACCTTGGTTTCAAACTGATTTCTGTCAGGAGAAAACAAATGGTAGAAAGCCACTTATGCTTTATTGCATCAGTATTTACAGTCTAATGATGTAATATTGCAAATCAGTTCTTTTACTTTTGAAGTTTTAGGTACAGTTAGCTTATGATACTTCTGTATTATGAATTTTAAATGAAGTAGAATAACTTGTTTAATATTTTAACGTTGTTGGTGTTTTAGCTTAAATAAAGACAGTGGGAACTTGTTCCATGGCTGCTGGTAGTTCTTTTGTAAAAGTTGCTCTCAGCAGCTTTAAGAACAAGTCTTAAAGGGAACACTTTGGGAATAAAATCAAAATCAAATTCAAGTAGAGGAAAGATGATCATCAAAAACAAAGGTTAGAGAGCTAATTCAGTCGCACCTGTTTCTCCAATGTCTTGCGCAACTTCTCGTCAATTAATTTTCTGAAGAGATTGTACAGCCGGCTGGAACACAAAGCAACCACAGGGACACATTGGCAAATAAATCTGATAATTTGTATTCAGGTTCAAATGTGGAGCACTGAAAGTTTTTTTCATACCTGGCTCCACCGTGGAATTTGATGCTTACGTCGCCGACAGTGGTCGCACAGTCGACACTACTGACCGCAGGTCGTCCTGTCTCATCACTCTTGATGGCAATACTTGTTGTGATAGTGAGTCCATTCACATTTAAATCAAAAGAGCCCTTGTCCTTCCTGTTAAGAGAAGGGGAGTCACTGCTGCAGCAAAAATGCATGTTACTCTGCTGTGCAGGGAAGAAATCTTTTCCTACTCACATTATTTTGAAGTACTTGACCTTCCAGTTTCCACTGAGACTGAGGAAGGCGTTGGCAACAGAAAGCCTGACACCAGTCCCAGGTACCAGATCCACCACAGACTTTGGTAATCCCACATTCACTATTTGCATACTGGAAGAAACATCACACTTGTTTGTAAAGGCACATGGGGAAACATACCACCTTAAGTATCTCAGTGTTTCACAGAATTTATAACGTTGAACAAATGATGCCCTACTTTGTGAGGCTGTACTCGACCGTCTGTTTCCCTGAGATATCTGAGACTTTGATGGCTTTAAGTTTCTGCTGGACTGAGGCCATCCCCAGTTGTCTGCCTAGCAAAAGGTAAGAAAATTTCATAATGAAAGTCTGGAGATATCGTTGATTTTCAACTGGAAGCATAACTTGCTGCTATTACACTTACCATATTCAATGCCTTTTTCTGTTAGTTTGACCTTCACCCCAGGGTTTACACTTGAAGTCACAGGGATCAAAGCCACCAGAGCCAGCCAACAGCACAAGAACATCGTGTCTGTTGCAGGATAAAAAAAAGAAAAGGTTGTTAGCAAAAGTCTGACCTGTTTTTACAAACTCAAAACCTTGAATAAAGCCTTCTCTCCCTTTGTGTGGTTTGCATGTTTACTTGTTGTGCAAGAAATGATTTTGGGGATCAATAAATCTAAACTTCCTCATTCTAGAGGAGTTTACTTTCTATTATAAGTTCCTCGTTCCTTATTCATGATCACATGCTGTATCACAGCTGGGAATCACGTCCTTACACATACAGTGTAAGTCACTGGCATTCTCCTTCGAGCAAAGGCCCTTCTTTTAGAAACTGTCAGCATATACTAACATTTCTGTAATCAGGACAATCTAAAATACAGAAACCTCTAGGCTGTGTATGTTTTTTAGCCATTTTTTAATAACACAAAGATTTTAAACTTTGAGAACCATAGCAATATCAAAAATGCTGAAGAAGCACAGCATTCTTTATTTTACTACTACTCTTACTTGTATATTTTAATTTATTTACAGACATCTAAAATGTGACAATGGGCCCTAACTAGTGACTTTTTTTTAAGAGGTCAGCCATAAATCATTGAAGTTTGAGACCACTGGTTTAACTTTTAACAATGTGTTATATTTCAAAAGCTTATCTCTTTTTTTTTTTATTAAAAATAAAATGTTAGGAGACTATCTTCAAGATGGAATGAGGAGTTTAGGTTTTCCCTCTGAAATCTGTTTGAGCAGGATAAATATAAGTAAACCATGGAAACAAACAAACGTAAAAGTTGTACAAAAGCACAGTATTTGTAAATGTACCCTGTGGATTCCTGCCTCAGTTGAAGAGCTCCTGTGAAAGAGCTGACTGTCAGTGCTGCAAAGGAACCCACATGACCACATGATTCAATCAGGCTCAGATTAACGGCCCAGACTGCCATTTTTCTCCTGTTTTGAACATGAATATTTGAATCAGTGTAGTACTCTTCATGTTTTTGAAAAATGCTCTCACCCAAGTCATGGTGTTTCAACATGTAGTTGCAATATTTCAGTGTGAGCAAAGCTATAGTTACCACATGCTGTTTTACTCACGATCAAGAGCTCCGTCTTTTTAAGGAATGAAAAAAATGTAAGAGGGCATGTTGAGCATGTTACATGTTTGCCTGACAGATTAAGGCTCTGAACGTGTCTGAGAACAGACTGAGTAGCAGATAGACTGAACCATAAAATCTAAGACGTGACTACCAGTGAAAAGCTTGCTTAAGGACATTTCTATGTGGGTCACAAGTGCAGTAGAAGGGAGAGATTGCCTTATTTTCTGCATTTTGATACACAGTATTCATGGCATTCCTTCCTCCGTGTGTAAAAAATAGAGTTAAAAGAGCTCCTTGTCAAAGGGAAGCATTAATTCACTAATGGGAAACAAAAACATTCAGTTCTCACTGTAAATGGCTGTACATCGACACTTAATTTCTCCCTAAATGAACATCTCAAAAACCTTGCAAAAATGAAACGAACAACTCCCATCATCAGCTACATCTGTCTTCATCTGCTTTGCAGTCGGTCAACATATTTTTCTACACATAATGCTTCTCTTAGTCGTCAGGTTTTAAATATCTATCTCATATTTTTGCATGTTCATTAAATATAAACTGAAGTATTTGAGTCAGATAATTCATCAACATGTAGTCCTTAACAAATATGCTCGAGAATGCCATTGAAGTAGAGGTGGAAAAGCACAGTATTCCTGCTAAAACACGTCACAATCACTGCAAAACCTTAAGACAGTTTGTTCTTAGTGGAACCTGCCTTTCTTCAGAACATTTTATGTTACTTCATAAGGCTTAATGTGGTAAACATTTGGACAGTCCTGATAAAGACCAGTGGCTGTGAGAACAAATAATAGAAAAAGTCAGTGATATACTTGTAAAAATGACCCATGCAGTGAACATAAACCTATTCTTACCTGAACAGAAGTCTGTTGAGAACAGCCAGTTTCTGATGTGTCAGTCTGACTTCCAACTAGAAAGTGAGAGAGTGAATGAGGAAGGGTGGCACATGGCTTCTTAACTCAATCAGGAACTGAACTTGCTCAGGGGGGTTCTCCCAGATCAAGCACCAATTGCTAAACTTGGTATTTGACTATCTTCACCGCCTCACTAACCTGCTCTTGTGTAATGTCCTTACAATCACATACCATTGACAGTGCTCTTATCTCAGTGCTGTTTGCAAGCAAAACAGGACAGACTCTGTAGCTTGACATAGTTTTGCACAAATTTTGTTGTGGTATTGCTGAAAACTCAACACAACCTCTTATAAAATGAACAAAAAGGTCTTTGGTTTGCTGTAAGAAGTAAAGAAGAAAGTGTGTCAATCAAACTGTGCAGTCCTTTTAAACTGAAATCTGTTTGAGTTGAAAGCTAGCTAGCTAGTTTAAAACTGTTCTGTGACCGGTGGAGTAATGTTAAATGCCTTGCAGGGTTATGGTAAACCTCAGCCAACAGCACTATTTACTTTTGAATATTTTTTACTGATTAGATGTCAGGGTGTGAGCTTGTACACACTGTGCTTCATTGAGATCTGCATTACCCTGCTGTTAACTTTGATAAACCTGTTTGGTAGAGATCTGAAAATACATGCACTTAAACTCCACCATTACCATCCCCTGTTACAAACCACGATGATAAACCGACAGCTGACAGTTTAGAGTCATTTGAAATGAAAACCATGTGCCCTCACAATTACATTACTTCTGTGATATAAATAAGACACTGTGTGTTAGAGTGTCTTTATTAAAAAGAACTTACTGGATTGACTTGATATTAAGCGGGACCAAATCCCATACTCAATTTCTTTTGGCATACCAAGCTAATTTGATCATGGTACTATTTCAGTTTTACTTTCAGTTGTATTTCAAAGGGTAAACAGGGTCTTTGGTCAACACTGTACTCTAACTCCATTCTGTTTAGTACTTAAAAGCACTCTATAAAAATTAACTTCATGTTTTTTGTTTTCTGATAAGTGTTTATCAGTGTGTTAGTCTGATACGCACTGTAGCATACATCACAAGGGAAGTTATGGTTGTAAACAAACGCTATACTAAATGCAGTAAGAGACACAATAAATGTTTTTATCTCTGCTTACAACAACATCATAGTGTGATGTTACATTCTGAGACATGCTTCATGGGAGTTGAAATACTCTACAACTTGGAAGAATGTTATGATATTTTGTTAATGTTATTTTATATTAATATACAGCTATTTGACATAGTCAATGCTGTACCTTCACAGTGTATATGATCAAAGGAATAGTTCCACATTTTCTCTTGCTGATGGGAAGTGATACAACCTGTCTCATGTCTGCACATTCAGCCAGGAGTTGTTTTTGCTTAGTGCAGCATAAAGACTCTAAATAGGAGGAAGTCTGGCCTTTAAAATTACATACTCACTAATTACGTGATAAAACTGGTTAGTTTAATGCATACAAAAAACAGAAGTATGAAAAACAGAAGTTGTGGTTTACACTGAGGGTTTTCTGAGATTTAGTTTAAGGTAGTAACTGTTGCAGACATACACTAAGTAAGTAATCACTTTTTATAAGTGATAGGGTCTAACAAAAAGCAAGGTCATACACCCATGACAATACAAATAAAATTAAACAAGCCAATGCTTAAACCATACATATAAGCAGTTCTGTGTGCACTAATATGTATGAAAAGGAGTATGGATTACTAACATAAATCTGAGTGTCTTTGTTTAGATATGTTAAAATATAAGCCATTAGAAGAGCAGGTTTTCATTATTTATGTGTTCACAGGTTGTCAGGATGTAAAGCAAGACATGTCATACATGCTCATTTGTGCATGTATTCGTCCCTACATAGAGAAACATCATGAAAAAGGCCAAAATGACATAAAGATGGTGTTTGTAGTCCAGAGTGAGACCAGAGAGCCTGTCAGTTAATTGAGACAGACACTCCACCTGAGATCTCTCCTGCACGCTGGGGCCTTTTGGACACACAACATTGTAAAGCCTGATGTGAGTCGACACACAAAGAGCTCTTTGTACTTTGGGGGTGAGGGGGTGGGGGTGGCGGGTGGGGGAACAGAGGCTGAAGATGCTCTGCAGCTCACCACAGAGAAGGTGGAAGTGTTGTCCATGAGGAAGTTCACACAGAGTTCAGTTTGATCGTCCTGCTCTCCTTTGCTGCTGCCTTCAGGCTGTTTACACACAGAGCTGCAACAGAGAGCCTTTTTCCTTTTAGTCTTTACCAGTGACTTTAACTATCCTGCCTGCTCGCACACTGACAACAGGGCAAACTGAGAGGCAATAGTCAATAAATTAAGTACATTTTTGAAAGCTATTATGAACCGAACAGCATGTGGTTTATATTGACCTTTAATGCTATTACATTCATTATCAAAATTTGCGCACACAAAATAAAGGGTTTAACACCATAATGCCATATAGAGAGATTATGCTGATGTTCTTCCTGAATCTGGATTTCTTTCTCCAAAAATATACAAGTGGTACATTCCTGCCCCCTAGAGGTTTGAGGCTTTATGGCACCAAAATAAATCTGAGGCATCAAAGTTACCTAAATGGTGGCACCAGTACAAACAGTTTGTCAATACTGACTGACTGAACACTGGCAAGCACCTGATATCAACAGTGTTTTGTAAGAAACAGGCAGTAACAACTGTTGCTGGCTGTTCTGGGATATGCTGAGAAAAAAAAATCACCTTCAAAATGACATTTTTGTCAGCTTATTAAGTATAACTGATTTCTCAACACTGTAATATTTCTGTGAATAAATAGGATTGTGCAAAAAAGTCCAAATTTAAATTTTTAAATCAGTTCACTTTTTTGGTCAACAATTAAATATGACATTAGCATAAGAGAAGTTCTAAAAATTAGATTGGGCTCTTAAAAGAGAAGTCTGTCTGTAGGTTGCTCCATGTGGTGAGTGTTCTCATTTCATTTGCATGAAAAGTCGCCCACAGCCAATTAAATAAGACATCATGACTTGGATCAAAGCAGCAGTCAGTCAAAAAACATTTTGTGTTTGTCCTGATTGGCAGACAAAGACTTTTTGATTGAAATTGGTATAATGCAATAAGATAGTAGCAAGGAAATTGGTGTTGTGAGATAAATAGAATTTACTAAACAGGACATTTTTGAGGTTAAAAAAAACAGCTGGAATGGGACATAAAATGATCTTAATATGAAGACACATGATGGAGGATCACTTCTTAGCAATGAGTTTAACAGTTTTTTTTGGAACATAACAGAAAGTCTTGTGTACATCACATCTTTTTGTCCACATTTATTTATGTGATTATTTTTTTTCAGTGTCTG
>JAUZTA010000015.1:24665686-24676479 GCA_034780835.1 Ctenochaetus striatus | reverse complement strand
ACTTGTATATTCTATTTTTTTCTGCTTTATTTTTCTCTGGTCATATGACACTGGACTGTTTTGAAGGCACTTGTTTGCAGCGGGAGCAGCAAATATCCTGTAAACTGTTGGGGAATTTTGTGTCTCTTTGCTGATGGAAGAGAAACGACTGTAGGCATCAGGAGAGAAGTTGTGTACCGTGGTGAGTTGAAGGATGGAGGGCCTGTATTTATATACATATATTCATACTCCTGTGTATTATCCTGTAAAACTACTGTATGTAAAGAAGAGAGGAGCAGGGATGTGTTTTAAGGTTCAAGAGATAAAGCAGAAAATGTAATCTGAAAGATAGCAGTTCAACAGAGATGTCCCATGAATGGGTGCCTTATGTTTGGAGTTGTGTTGTTTTGTGGGAGCGGGAGCCACAGTTATCAGCACTCTGCTCAAAGTGATGTTTATCACCACCAGGCAGATGTAGAAACGACCTCTCCTCTCAGTCCAAGGTGACGAGGAGCCGTCATGAAAGTGAATTACAGTCTTGTAAAGAATGTGACATTGTGGGTAACAAGAAAGAAGTCTGGACTGTTAGTCCTCAGTGAGATGAAAACATTTATTGGCCCCATTAATGTAGAAAAATCGGCATAGTTCAGAAAATGGACATGATTTTTTTTTTTCCAGTGAAGAGCATCAAACTGCTCCCCGTTTAGCCTCCACCTTCAATTCTCCACTGCCTTTTGCTCTACATTCCCCTAGTGCTTGGTGGTGTGTATTTGCTGTAATTGCATTCAGTCTAAATGGAAAACATACATGCATAAATAAATGTCTCAGTATGATTCAAACACTGTCTCTGATTTTGAAAACGGGGGAGGATTTCTTTTTGATTTGATTCCCATAATGAAGTAATGAAGCTGGGGAAATTTATTCTTTTACTTGAGCATATCATTTATTATATATATTAAATGGTTGTTTTTTTTAAATATATGGTGGGATGGCTACATGGTATTCTTACTGAAGCCAAGCTAAAGGAGAAATATCTTGTTTTATATTGCCATCTTGTGGCCAAAATTAGCACATGCACGGTGACTTGGGTGCAGCAGACTTCAGGTAGTTGTGGACTCTCAGCACCATCTAGAGTAATCTCTGTAAACCGCATTTTGCTTCACACAATGAAGGGCTTCACGCACTCAGTTATACACAGTGCCATAGATTCTTAGTGTTTGTTATGAATACTATTCAATGAATGTTCTGAAAAAATATACAGAAGATTTACTAGTCTCACTTCCATCAAGATTGCTTTACTGCATATGAGGAGAACTACAAAGCCTATAAAACAGGTGCATAATGTTTTCTGAGACTCCGGAGGAGTCTTATCAAATCAGATAAAAGAATCTCCCTGATGATGTCAGGGTCATCCAAGGTCGGGTTGAGTTGCTGCTGATTTTTATATGTGTTAAACATATGGGATATACAATTTCAGACACAATTTGTTTACCCATCATGATGAATCTGGTGGATAGACAGCGTCATGTTACTTTATGGGAAAAATAAGTTTTTAAAAAACTTGATCCCTACTAAAGTTGGAATATTTTTTACAAGTGCAATACTAAATGACTGGATTACAAACAGACATTAACTACTAAAATAAAGATTTATCTAGCCCCTTTTATTGTTAATTTTAATATGTTTTGCATCATTTAATTTTAAGTGTATTCTTAGTAAATGCCAAGGCCAGAAGAAGAATTCTCCTTTATGTCAGTTCTAACATATGTCACATGTATTGATGGATGGACCAACAGAGTTTGACATTGTTCTATAAATCAATAAACTTTATTAACACGGTATAAACAACAAACAGCAACAGAGGAAACCCTCATGTAGAGCGTATATGGACAGTAGACCCAGCACATCTCAGAAGGGCTGACTGAGACAGAAGCATTGACATGGGGCTGACCATGGTTCAGATTTCATGGTACACATACAGTTTACACAAACCTTATCATTTGCATGAACCTTGCATGTTCCTAAAGCCATTCAGTCAGTTTGCAGATGGACAGAAGAGAGAGGACAAAGCACAGTCATGCTGAGCGACAGTTAGCTACAGTATGAAACAAAAGTCATTACATAAAAACCAAGTAAATCGTCTCTTTAGAAAGGTTCTTTTATATAAATGATTTGAAGTGTACAAAACAGTATATTACACGTTTCTTGATGCATGATTCAGAGCAAGACTCAGTAGCCTACGGTACACTTCCCTTCAAAGTACAAACTACTAATTGGATTACAAGCTACATACAGACTGCACTGTACCTCTGCAGCACAGCACTCCCACATGGCATCAGGAGACTATGGGAAAAGGAAAAGATCAGCAGCATTGTCTTTCATAAAGAATACACACCTATAAAAATGCACCAGGCCCTCATATATTGCCAATATCCCATGTGAAACAGCACAACATCATTCAAACTAACTTTAGTAACCTCAGAATTGCAAAAAGGATGCTGCTGCCCTATTCTGACCACATACAGTAGCCTATCTATCGACACAGCAGCATGTAAACATCACCGCGGCTGCTTCATAGTTCTACGTTTCTAATTTTTGATATACATATGATAAGTTAAGGCTCTTTAAGGACCTGAGGATTTTGAACATATGATGAGGCACACAGAAGGCAAAGAATAGCTCTAGACACAGGGCTAACTGAAAGAATGAGGAGCATGAGACAGCCGCAAAGGTGGTCCGCTCACCAGTGCAGTACGATGGCCAAGGTAGAGGAACCAGGGGAGGTGGTCTTCAAAGCAGCACAATGCTAATCTGGTAACAAGCTCAGTAACTATTACATGGATGGCTTTTATGGACTCCACTGACCTTTGGAAGTTCTAGTCACCTTCCCAGAGAGGACTGGCACCAAAAACATTGCACGCTAACACGTCAGCATCCAGAGTGTTTCGTTTTGTTTTGATGCCATATGTATGCTGAGAGGGGTCACCATAATCTTACTGTCTGTCTATACTGGCTGGGAAGAAAGGGCAATTAAGATTAGATTCACAGTCCTCATTACTTGTCAAATTGAGTTTTAGAGTTCAGCAGAAGCTAGCTCAACTCACTAGATGTTGACTGTGGGTATTAGCTTGTCATTAGGTGGCTTTTTCAGTCAGCGTTACCCTCCCTTTCTGCTTTTAGAGAGCCAGTCATGCATTGCTGCATCCTGGGCTTAGTACTGCCCAAGGCAAGTGTGTTTAGTTTAAAGAATTACAAACGAGTCAGTGTTTTCCCCCTATAGCATAACAATGTGGGTGTAGCTGACCTTTCTCTAGCACTGACAGCAATTGGAAATAGGGTTGGCTATGCAAGGCTAAGCAGAGACAAATCTGAGACTTTAAGATTCTTTATTATCAAATCAAGAGCATATTTTTGTAGTACTGAAGGTTTATAGTTGTGTTTTTTTACTGGCAGCACACCTAGAGAAGATTAGCAGGATGTATCCCTCTGCTGTTCCTTAGCAAGGAAACATTGGCAAACAAAGAAGAAAAAGAAAGAAATTCTGCTCTTTTTTAATGAAAAGAACATAACTGTAGAAAAGAGCTAATTTATTTATTTATTAGCTTACCTTATTATTTTATTCTTATTAGCTTAACTTATTAGCTTAAGCTGAACTATAGAAGACCTTTTTAAACAGACAAGGACAGTGGATTTTAGCCTCCATATTAGCAGTGAAGTCAAGCTGCAAGGGCCAGTGTGGACAGGGGGAATGATTACAGTGACTCATAACTCAACATTCATATGGTATTTGAGTATTGCATTAAGACAGACCTGACAAAAGCCCAACCTATCTCTAACTTTAATTAGTGCCAGTAAACATTATCTGATTTAACCCGTGGTTACTAGTGTCTTTTCTTATTCAGCTTTTTATGCAAAATGCATGACATCTGAATCTACCTTATTAGTGAAATCTTCTCTGAATCAACTTTAGCTGGCTAACTTTATCCAGTTTGCTCATGCTAATACTTTACCAGTACACCTATGGTAAAGCATTAGCATTTGCTGTTTTGAGACAGATGATTTTAAATGCTAATCCTCTCTTTACATACAGCACTTGGTAAGATGGCTAATAAATACAAACACCCAACATGTCCATGCAGTCCTTTGAGTGAAATATTTTTGAAATATTGCAGAAACATCAATGTAGAGATGTGACAGATAACAGCTAATAGTTCATTCACTTAAAGGAAAGAAAACTACTCTGGTCTGTTGGAACCAAAGGTACAAGTATTACCTTATTTTAAAAGACAAAAGGTGTGCTGTCAAATCACATTCTTACCCTCCAGACTGGAAAATTAGATGATGTTGTTAGCCATGCACTTAATTGTTCTCACCCCAGTAAGCCCAGACCGACTTGAAATTGATTAAGAAAAAAAATCTACAAAAGCTCAACATGTCATACAAAAAGATGCATATAAGACATTTTTTCTCTCAATTTTTTTTTCTTATGAAAGCTGCTTTGGTAACAACATAGTCACGACATCGGTCAATCTCCTTTACTTAGCTTGGGTGCTGAAGGGGACTCCTGCTCGAGGGTGTATTTTTTGAAATTTTTTCGCCAGCATTTTCCTTCTGCCTCTAAAATCTAAATGAATGGATCTAGTTACACCGGAGTGGGCTGTGTTTGCGTTCCGCCGTGGAGGTGTCTGCACATCAGATGAAGCGTCTGCTGGGAGCTGTTTGTCATAAAGATGACCGCGCTGTGAAAGACAGTGCTATTGTACTGAGGGCTGATAGAGTGGAGACCTTGGAGGCTGAGCCGACTGCGTTGGGGCCTGAAAAGGTATTGAAAAGAACGAAGCTGTCAGTGTGTTTGCAGCGGGAAAAAAAACCCACACAGACTTTTTTGGCATTTCATTTCTTTATCGGCCGCCTCTCCAGCATGCTTTGGTAATTACCAGCTGAAAACATTCATTTCCCCCCCAAAAAATGCTTAAGAGCTATTACTTGAGCAGCTGAATGAGACATTGAAAGGCTTCTAAATAAATTGCTCAAGTTTTCAGAGATTGCATTATGGTGTCACGTAGAGGACATAATTACACAAATGTCTCATGTAGCTCTTTAGTTTCCAACCCTCTCTGTTCCTTTGGAGAGAATGATAACTGATCTGGCAACAGCGGGGGAGTGGATTATTCAGCTCAGCCATGAGGGAGTCACTAACTGGCTCTCCACTGACCTGGTAACCTTGGGATGGTGATCAGCCTGCTACTGCTGCCATCCCCTCCTTCTCCGAATGGCTTTATCTGGATGATATAATCATCATCAGTGGGCAGTGCAAGCTCCACAGATGTGGTGTTGGTTTCCATGACGTTGGGGTGGCTGTGTCGGTTCTTCTTGTACAGCACCTGATGATGAAAGGTGAAGGCCAAGTCAAGAGTGAGGCAGAGAAAGCCATGGCAATGATCGCAATTTTCTGATAAACCAAAGTGAACGGATGCTTACTTTGTAACCAGTGACCTCTGACTCATTCTCCAGAGCTTTGACCTGCTCCCAGTTCAGTATTATCTTGGAGTTTGCTGTGTTCCACATCACTTTAACTGGTGGCTGACTGGGCGCTGAGAGGAAGAAACACACATTATTCACTCCAATCAAACCTGATGAGTACACACAGTAATTTTGATCATACTGGATACTTGCGTGGTTTTTTGGTCGTAACGTTGATGGTGGTGCTGGGAGGACCTGTTCCAGCAGTGTTATACGCCCTCACTGAGATGTAATATGTGGTGCTGCCTTTCAACCCACGGATAATAGTAGACGTTTGATTTCCTACAGTCCTTTGTACACTGGCCGTGTCTTCCTTTTCACTTCTACTCCAGTACTTCAGCTGAAAAGCAACAGGGCAGAACCACAGACGTGAACGCGGAAAACACCACAGACACCTTAAAAGCTTTCTGTTACGCCCCGTCAATGAAGTGCAAACTGAAAACAGGGAGATGTGAACTCAACTGGATGGAAGATGTGAACTGGTCTAAAAACAAGCTTTAGCAAGATGTCGCTTTACATTCCCTTTGCTCAGTTTGGGCTTCAAGCCCCACATCCGACATGTGTCATGTTATGTGGTAAAGAGTTTAGGTTGTATATGCAAGAAAAAAAGGGGAAACAGAGAAGAAGAATCCTCAAAAATCCCCCTGCCATCATCTTCCACTGATAACAGATTTTCTTTGTCACCCTGCTTGTCAGGGTTGAAATAGCTGGCACGGTTGACAGCACAAATATAATTTGTCTTTCCTCACAGGAATGGTTTGCTCAGGCCCTGCTCCTCTGTTGACTTTGAGTGGTCAACAATTTATAATTCTGGCACTTTATTCCCCTCGCAGATGAAAACAGCGCCTTTGTTCACATCTTGGATTTCAATAATGAGCGGAATAAAAATGACAACAGCTAACTGAGTGCAAAGCCAGTGTCTGAAGCTGCTTTGTTGTGTGGATTAGAAGCTAAACGCTCTATCCCTTAGAGTATTGCATCAGTACGCTAATCAGGGTGGTAACAGTACTTAGGTAAACAACAAGAGAAACACAACTAAGCCCACAAGCATGGGACTAGGCTGGACCATTATGCATGCAGCAAGCTATTATCTCCTATGCCCAAGGTGCATAAGCCTAAAACACTCATCAATAATAGAGGAGAACAAGATTCAACAGCAGTGGCTGCCCTGTGTTTGTGCGCGCACACACACACACACACACACACACAAACACATTTGAATCCACTGGAAGCACATACAAATAGTACTTCAGTGTAACTCACCTCATAGCCCAGCACTCTTTTCTTGCTGGCATTCCAGGGCAGAGCTTTCCACGAAACTTCAATCTCGGATGCAGAGAGACTCTTGGCACGGATCCTGGTGGGCGCTCGGCCAGGCTCTGGAATTAATGTGTAAAGACCGAATGATTTCAGATGTAACACTGAGCTTTGATGACCCCTCAAAGCAGGAACATCAAAAATGCTTCAAAGCAAATATTTTTCATCCGAACAACAGAGGGTGGGAAGTACTTGTAAGAAGTCTGCAAGTGCTGATAGAAAAGCATTGGCTTCCTGATCACTGTCGTCACTGTTCAGAACCCAAAAAAAGCTAGCCATGTACTCATGCATTAATAGTGGCTGAGCAAGCAGAGCAGCTCCATAACATGTTGAGTGTGACATGAGATCGCGCACCTTCCTCAGCAGAGTAGATAGTGGTTACAGGTCCAAACGGCCCTTCCCCCTCGTTGTTGTAGACCCCGACCTTCACATGAAAAGGCGAGAAGGGCTGGATGCTTTCATTTTTAAAGACGTATCTGGATGCCTCAGCGGATGGTACAGCAGCCTGCATCCATCCTGTGGCCCCATGGGGCCGAAATGCCACAACATAGCCAAACCCTGGACCATTCTGAAACTCCTCTGGAACCGGCTGCAGGAAAAAAAAAACACACAATGCACTTTGAAACTAAAAATATAACTAATTTTAATGCATAAATGTGCAAAAAATTACATTTTTGTATAATAATTTAAACTCTCAAATAACCCCTTTTGTTAATAAACCACCTCTGATATTCTAAAGCATTTTTCATTTAAAAACACTAAAGACTAGAACCAAAATGGAAGGCATGGCTTTCAATTTTCTTGTTAGTTATAACATGCTGCACACACAGGAACTATTACTGGACACATCCATTACACAGTACAGTGCACTCAGCAAGATACCATAGCAGCAGCTGTTGTCCAGACTGATAACATGCCTCATACATTTACTGCTGTTGTGGATAAACCCACCCTCTTCACTCTCACCCAGATACATGCTCACACTGTTTATAAAAGCACTTCTTTCTGTTTAAGCGCTGCTAGAGACAGGGCTTATGGGCACTCAGACTGTGGTCAAATGTCTGAACTCTGGAGCAGGAACGACATTTATGGGAATATAATTAGGATCCCAATGAGTTTTGTGAGCCCCTGATGTTTTGTAATGAGTATTGTGTGAATATTTATTAAAAGCTTTCAATGAAGTGAATCATAAAATTTTGCCTATTAGGTTACTGCATTATTGCTTCAGTAGAATAGTTACAAATAACTCTCATTTTTCTGTTGTTTATTTGAAAACTTTTGTAGATAAAAATGAATGGACTGTATCACTTATATACTTAAACAGTAAATTTATAGTAGTCAATACTGAAACCCTTTTTGTTCCTTTGTAAGAATGGCAGCTTAGTCACACTCATTTCTTTATAGTTTAAATTAAATAAACATTCTTTGAATGGCAATTTCAGTCAGCCAACATACAATCTAATTTGTTTATTAAAGCAGTGAATCATAATTAGAGTATGCAGAGATATATATTTAATAAAGTACTGTTTGAAAAGTGATTTTAGAACCTGCAGGTGGATGCTGGGGTTAAAAACTGCAGCAGCATCTAGACAGGGCAGTGGCAGAGCAACAGATGGAGACGGGGGAGTCATGTGAGTATGACAAGCAGCTCGAGTCGTCTGCCTGAACCAGCTCACAGCTATTGCTCCATAAAATTTGAATCATGGTAGTTACTACCTAAAACTAAAGCTGTTTATCTATTTTATTTTTTCAATTTGCAGTAAAATAAGAAAATGAGTTAGTACTGTAAATAAAAAGAGTAGTTTGGTATATTTCCTAATGTTAATCACAACTCAGTGTCAGTTTTATATTTCTGTCTCCATCTCCATGTTAAGTAAGCATATATCAGCTGGATTTTGTTCATTACCTTACTAATTTCACTAAATACCTTTCTGAGAGAAATTCACGGAACAATATTTGTATACTGTAGCCTTTTTTATTGTTGGCACCTATACTTTTTTTTAAAATATGTTTTTTATTACTTTGTTCTTCTGAAAGATTTACTGATTTGTTTCATTATTATTATTTTATGAGTTTATTGTGTTTTGTAACATGTGCAACTATGATCAATTTAACTAAACTTTCTCTAGTGCCCCCATCTGGCCAAGATCTGAACACTAAGAAAAAGACATCTAATGAGTAGTTTATTAAGAGGTTACACCTCTTTGAAATTAATGACCCTGTGATCCTTTAAACTCCTGCCACCCAGAGGACCAAAGTTCCAATTTAGTCCCACTACAGGTGACACGCTAAACTTGTAAGAAGCTTAAACTTAAACCCTAAAATTAAAAATGCGACACTCAACTCCTGCTTTTATGTTGAAAAGAAAACGCCTCAGGAGTTTTACAGGCTAAGGCAAAAGGCTGAGTGGCTTTGTTGAGCAGAAGGTAGACTTTAATTGAACTCTTGCATATTGAAACATCAACGCTGGTTCCGTCAAATGCTTCACAGCAGGGTCTGATGATTTTGAGCAGCCTGAATAAATATAAGCCTTTTGGAGCTGGATTGATATGTGGAGGCTTTGTGCATAAAAAAAAGCAAAGAAAAAAGCAAAAGAATCTAAAACAAAGTTGAGACTTTGAAGAAACCATAGAGTTTAATTATCTTGTTGAAACCTCAAAAGCATTTTTCTCTTCCCTTGGGTGACAGCAGCAGTTATTGCCTCTCTGTTCTTAAAAATGAAATGCCATACATTAAGCCATTCAGCTGTTATTAATGAAACAGGGGCCCAGATCTACAGAGAGTAATGACATCTGGCTCCCTCCACAGTGGGTGAAGGGGTCTTGAGCACGCTCGCTTACCTCCCATGTGATGACTAATTCTGAGCGACTGCCACCTCCTCCACTCACATTAGCTGGCGTGACCTTCGGAGCTGGAGGAAGAAGACAGATCAGCTTAGCAGTGTTGATTTCCCACAATGCTGAGAAGGCACATGTAATCATTTTCCTTGCTGCTACATCCAAACAGCAGAGCAAAGAGAGGTAACTTTTTGACATTAATAAACTTCAAAATCCAGAAATCCTGTAGGATAATGGCAAACTTTACACCACTGAGTCAAGTTTGATGCAGAAAGTATGTGTTGCTTTTTATACCAGAGACACAAAAAGAACAACACAGAGGATGTAACCATGGTGAATCCAGCTGCAACCATCCTATCAGCACCTCTAAATCTCCCTTATCAGTTTTCTTTTGTTCTATTGGTGCAATAACCATAAAAAAGGCTATTTTTTCTTCATTAGCAGTCTTTCTGCTAAGCTAAGCTAACTGTCTTCTGGCTGGATATTCATGAGAGAAGTTTTAATCATCATCTGACTGATGAGAAGAAAATATTCTGTGGTTTTCCTTTTTTTAATTAATTAAAATTTTTGTTTGTCTTTGTGGGGAAGAGCAAACAAACATGACACACATTTCTGAAACAGGCATAAGGCCATATTTTTCCTGCTCATGCAGTACATACAGGTCCCTTTCGTCCTTGCTTGTTTGGACGCCTTGCTGGGCTCGCCGGTCCCAATGGTGTTGCTTGCCAGGACTCGAAACTCATACTCCACCCAAGGGCTCAGGTCTATTACTGTAGCTGTCAGCCGGTGGCCCCCCACCACCTCAGGAACTGGCATAAAACACAGAGCCTCCTTCAGTATCAAGAAACTTTGTGTGCGGGTGCTTGTGTTTTCTATGTGTGTGAGAGTGTGTGTCAGCTTAGCATCAGCAGCATACTGTCCTCCAGGCTGACAGGCCTGATGGGACCCCACCGCAAGTACATGGGACAGGTGTAATCCCTCACAAGGACACACAATAAACACATGCACAAACATGCAAACTCAAAAGAAAGAAGAAAGCAATACAGAAAAATCACACATTCAATAATACACTACTGACTAGTGTCTATTAACTGGCCAACTTGGAGAGATTTATTTAGCTCTCTAATAGAGCATGTA
>JAUZTA010000015.1:24645365-24665586 GCA_034780835.1 Ctenochaetus striatus | reverse complement strand
TATTAACTGGCCAACTCGGAGATATTTATTTAGCTCTCTAATAGAGCATGTATGAGGGCACAGTTGCTCCTGGATTTATAGCAAAGCATCAAAATCACCATAATGAAAAATATATATCAATATATGAAGAGTAACATCGCTGATTTCACAAAAAAATGATACAAAGTCAGTTTCTTCTGTTGATGGATGAGCTCTGTCTACTTGCAAGGTCATAATGTAGTTCTGTTTCAAATATATGATCCTGATGTCTTAAATCAATGAGGCCAGTAAAACTATCTTAGATCCAAGTGTCCTTAATTCACAAAATATCAATAGAACAAGGTATACAGTATAGGATAAATGCACATTATAGCAGTCATGCGTGAATGCTAAGGGCCCCATTAAAGAGGATGTGGGGAAAAATTACACCGCTGCTATCACTTAACTACACTATCAAATTACGGCCTTGGCAACAGGCTTCATCATCAGGATGGGATCCATGTTTCAGGACTCCCAGGAGCCCGATAAAATGGTGGTCAATGGTCACGCTGCGATTGTGTACCATTTGGTGCCGGTGTAAAAATTACATCTCCAATATTCTCGCAGGCCAGGCAGAATGAAGAGCGGCGACCCCTCCGTGTGATTGGAGAAGGCCACGGCTGGTTGGAGAGAGCTTACCTGTGGTGACAGCCTGCCACCCGAGGGAAAACGGTGTCCTGGCCTGGATGGTGTATGCCGTAATTGGACTGTGATTATCAGGACCAGGCCTCCAGGATAGAGAGGCTGTGGTATCAGTGATTTCTTCTACATGGATGCTGGTGGGGGGCCCCGGGGGACCTGATAGATGGCGTAGCCAGGCAGGAAAGGGAAGAGAGGGATAGAGAGACAGATGGAGGAAGGAGCAAGAGAAGGAAGGGGGAGGAAATGTAAATCAGGAGGAGATGGAAAGATGGTGGAGGGAGTCGTGGTGGTTTTTAGCACCTGCGGCTACTGTAGTGAAGTCAGTTCACTGTGAAACCTTTGGGAGCCATTTGGTCTAATTAGACAGTAAATTTCCTTTAAACCTTGAGGAAAAAAAATATTCATTTTGCCTCCCTTTTTCATTCTTTCCTCTTATTTCTTCAGCAGTGAAACACAACCAGTCACAGTAAACACTGACAAACTCCTTCTCTCTTTAGCAGAAGATTAATGATGAATTATTCAAATGTTTTGAAATCTTAAACACTTTTGAGCTGAAGATGTGGTCAGTGGTCATTTTGTTAATTCTTAGTGCAGAGAGCGAAGACAGAATGAACGCTTACTGTTGCTACTTACCTCTGACAACCAAGTCAACAGCAATGGAGATGCTGTCCACCTTTGTTTGCACGGCGCACGTGTACTTCCCCGCATGCCTCAGCTGGATATTTCGAATCATAATGTCTCCTGCCGAATGCTGCTGTCATTCAACATATAAACCCACACAAACACACACATACACATGAGCAGCATGGTAAGACCCAAGCTATTGTAATTCAAGAACAATACTGATTTTCCAGCCATGTGGGAGCAAACACCAGGTAAACAGAGAGCTAGTTCTCATGCATGTGCATCTTGAATAATAAATCCATAGTGTCATGCATCTCCTCCCTCCAAAGTACACAGAAAAAGCTGTCTTCGTTCAACACATGCTCTTTTTAATCACTATAATTACAGAAATGTACCTCTTAAATATCCTGAAGTCGTTTGTTGCATCGAGCTGTTTTAGTCTCAAGAGTAGAAATGGTAACTTAATAGTTTAGCTCTTCAAGGGAGTTTATTATTCCATGTCTAATTGCAATTTCCACCCCAACATTATCATTTCATCAGAGTAGAGCAGGTTCTGCAATAGTGGGGCAGTAGGAAATCTATGGAGTGACTGGTGGCTTAATCAATGTAAGTGTAGACACAAAGCAGTTAATCAGGGCAAGGAGACCATAAATAACTGTGCGAGGAGCCCCTAAATCATAGGAGAAACAGGAAAGACCCCTCAGCGCTGCTTTTCGTTCCCCTGAAGTTTTAGAAGGAGCCTTGAATTTTATTTGACAAGAAAACAAGACTTCGCATCACATGCTGAGATGTAAGCTGGGAACCTTTTAAAGTATACAGCGGCTGACTGAGACTGGTTGCAGGGTGTGTATGTAAATTTCATTTTAAAATAAACCACAGGCAGCAATTTTCTGGCCATAAATAATACACTTGATACAAACATTCCCTCTGCACTGCGGCTGAATTTATTATGAGTCTGCTAAAAGAAGAAGAAGTATAATATCGATGTACCAATGAATCTTGAGTCACCTCTTGACCTTTATTCAGTGAAATCTCTGAAGGGCTTGAAAGATAAATCAATGTCTTTTGTTTGGCGAAAGAGCACAGTCGCTCTAATAAAATGGGCATTCTTCAACATACCATAATAAGGTCTGTTTCTTAATAATTCATTGTGTCTTTTCGGGTCATCTGTTTTCTAACCAGGCGATGTCCTTTGAGTTCAGTATGAGTTTTTCCTAAAGGATATTGTTTTTATTTAGTTTTACTTTATGAAACTTTTTGACTGCTTATTTAAGTAACTCTGCAAAAATGAATCTCTGAACTCATGAAGACATCAGCTTGAGTGAGGCATGAATAACAAAAGTGACACGTAAAAAAATGCTTTAACATCCAAAAGTGTAATACTGAATTAGTAATTTGCATGTTTTAATCTGTAATCTAGATTGGAAAAAAGGGTTTTAGATATTTTTGAACAGCAACTAATGAATAACAGCCTGTTTAAAGGCTGTATTTAGAGGATCAATGCGATGTACATTTTTAGCTTCAGTGTGGCACTGATGGTGTGACAGCTGTTAGACTGGTGACTTTACATGGAGAATGCATCTGTGTTTTACTTAAAATATTTCAGAGCAGAAACTCTATAACTTTGTGCCATATTTGAAATAAATCTAGTTTACATAGATTATTTAAATGATGAAGAGTAAAAAGTTCATACAATCTCACTAACTATAAAACACTTTTATTTTCTCATACTGATATAATTTGGTGTGAGGGGGCTTGGAGACCTTTAAGTCTAAGCAGCTCTTATCATTGCCCAAAGCTGCAATCTCTCACCAGAATATCCATAGAAAGTCCCACATGTCTGTCACACACTCTCAGATTATTATCAAAGGGTGTTGTGTATTAAAACTAAAGTTTTAGAAAAGCAAGGATGTGTCACATACAAATTGATCTCTTAACAGTAAGTTAATATGATTCTTAGCTAGTTGATTTATTCCAGGCTGTGAAAAGTTGGCATATCTTGTAAGCTATCATGACATTGTAACAACTTAATTTCTAATGCCCTGTTGCACGTGTGTCCTCTATTGTTTGTAAATGAGAAACCCCTCTTTGCAGCTCCCACAATATGACTGTAGAAATAACAGGTCTGGTAACCTAACAGGTTTTGAGAAAACTTAAAAGATTATAGACTTACACCTCCCACTTTTTCAAAGAATCCACCATGGCTCCCGAAGTGGATGAGCTGCTCGTTGAAGAACCAGGTGAACTTGAGCTCCAGAGAGGGGTCGTGGCTCACTTGACAGGGCAGAACCACACTCTCCCCTACGGTGACATCCAGCGTGGACGGCAGGGTGGTTATGATGGTCGGCTCTGAAACACACATTCGCACCAATGCGTATTTGGTCAAACACACTATTCAGTTCTCCTTTTCCAGGCATTAGAATTCAGCACAGGAAATGGCTTCGCAAAAAGCCCTTCCATCATCCTTATGGATATGTCAGACTCAGTTAATAGAAGAATATATGGGACAGAGCACACAGAAAAATAGGGCACACAGCTACAATAACTGGTATTAGTTTCGGCCTGAGCTCGTCTCTGTGGGGACTCGGAGACGTGTCTTTCTTGCATCCTGAGGAGCCTCCATGTGTCACTGCCAGCTCAGCCTTCAGCCTGGAACTCCCTCCAATTGGCCTGAAATTCCCAAAGCACATCGCTTGGAAAACAGTAAACAGCAGTGAGCACTTCTTCCAGTCGTCACTACTCTCTTTTCAAGCCTGCAGTGTATTACAACGGCATCACAAGGGTATATGGCGAGCGTCCCGTATCTCCACGTGTGTGCATGCCTATGTGTGTGTGTGTGTGAGCAGCAGAGTGGGAAGGCGGACAGACGCGTGAGAGGCGAGATGAGAGGAAGGGCCTTTGTTCTCAGAGTGTACAACACCTGTCTCCCTCTTGGGGGTGCTGTGATTACTTGGTTGAAATTGCCACTCTGAGCACACAGACTAAATTAACCATGGCAAATGATCCCTGGACAGGCATAGATTCATGTAGAAAGTGCCGGCAGTGCAGTCTTCATCCAGAGTGAATTCGATACCTTCATCGTATTGGCCCCCTCTCTCTACTCATTGAGACACACATACACACACCACCATCACCACCACATGCTCCCAATGTGATTTATCTAGTCGTTTTCTGATATCAGGCCAGGATGCTATCAGCTGGTTGGTTTTGTCATACACACAATGAAAGTGTGCCCTGGTCCTCTATTGCTGGGGCTAAATGGAGAGCGATGGCGGCGCAGTAAAAACGTCATAGTAACACACAGGAGGTATGCAGTGCTCGGTGTCTGCTCTGTCTTCCCTGTTCCCAATGCAAGCTACACCTTGTTGAACAATTGTGGAAATTAAAAAGAAAAGTTTTAAAAAAACAGAAAAAAATGAAGAGCAAGAAACACAAAAAAGGTGTCAGGACTGTTTCACAGTGGTTCTCATCGCGAGACAGATACTCTAAATGATGTGGGGAGAAAAGGCTTGGCAAGGGCGTACCGAGAAATACTAGAAATATCCGTAACATGGAAACATACTATAAATATTTATTTTCTTCACTATTTCTCTTTTAATATGACCTCTGGTGTTTGCTGCCCAGTCTGCAGGGACTCACTGGCACAGTGGTGGTGGGAATATGCTCTCTTATTACCCTCCTCAGTCATCATTTGTGAAGGATTATTATGGTCAATCAAGGTTGGTTGCACAACCACACACTAGGCTCTTGGGCATAATTTGATTGATTTCTATCTTGTATAATGCCTTGTTACCTGCTGCCGCTGTAAAGGAGAGGATAGTAACCCGCTCACTTAGCGGGGTCAACCAGAGACAAGAGAGCGTGTTGACATACTGAGACAGACAGGGTGGCACCTCAGCAGGAGCCATTCAGGTGGGTCAAACCACTGCTCAGATCTTTCAGTCTGTGCATAAGATGCAGAGTTTCAGGTGTTCTGTATCATAGTTACATGTCATTATGTCACAGTCATGAATAATTGACAGTAAATTAATTTACACCATCATATTTTCCACCTGTCAGTTCTTGGTAAGGTTGAGTGTTTGAGTGTGATTTCTCAAACAGGCGACAACAGTTTAGTTTGCCAAAGAATTATACTTGTACCACACGGACTGTGTTCTAATTTAGGAGAACTCTTTTAAACAGGTTTAGAATACACTTGTGATGATAAGTGTTTTTGAGCAGTGACAGATTGGTCATGATTGGGAATTTTGAACCTGTTTACTTCAGCTGAAATGAAAAAAAAAACCCCTCTTAAAACAGGTTAGAGATACCAGAGTTTAATAATAACATTAGAAGATCAAGTCTACATATGTATTTGAACAAAATTCAACTAGTTTCATTGTATTTTAAAACTATCTGCACACATGCTCCAAAAGCAACTCAGTACTGTTGTCTGACCCCCGACTCTCAAGGTTTGGCTTGGTTTTGACAAAAAATCCTTGGTTAAGGTAAGAAAAATGTGGTAACACCTTATTTTATGGCTACAGAATATCAGAACTGTTTTCCCCAAAAGTTCTCCAACAACAATGACTTAATTTGGTACTCATAACCAGTGTTTGATTGGTTTAACTTGAAGTAATTGATTCTAATAAATAGCTTGGATAATCTGGAGCACAGCGGGTCTCCACGCTGAGTAATGGCTGCATATTTACTTTGGTTTAGATTGACCAATTTTCACTATTAACAAGCACCGGTTTTCAAAGTTGTTTTCTGGAAATGGAAAAAGAAAAGTTGGAAGTAGGAGGAACCTACTTGTAAAATAGCTCCCCCCTACAACTTTAAAGACATAAAAAAATGTGTGTTACATCTGCCTTTGATGTTAATAAAGGTTAGAAACTATGCCTATCAGTGAGATTTCATTCTTTATCGAGAACACATAAACACAAGAAGGTGTAACTTTTTGAACACACACCTGGTGGAGTCATTTCTCTGGTGAGTCTTCTTAATTGCTACATTCAAGCCAAGTGACGTTTGAATTAAAAAAAAAAAAAAAAAACATAAAACAACATGAAGTGTGTAAGCACTTTTTAAACTGGGGACCGCCAGCCCCGATGGTGATTAAATGACAATATTTAAACAACATCAATCAAACAGCAACAACAGTCACACAGCTCTTTGCCATGTAAAAGCAAAGGAGCTGGAGTTACTGACGCTGCCTTACAGTGGGAACACTAAAGCTGTGGACAATAATAGATGGTTGAGGAGTAAACAGAGTGAGCTGACGGCTACCAAATGACCTCTCTCTAAGCTGACAGGCCTCACTTGGCCAGTCTCTCCAGTCTTCCTACAAAAAGCAGCCATAATGAACATCGGCCCCCTGCGAGCTTTGATGCTCTGAAGATGCAATGTATAAGCATTCCATGTATACAAGCACATACACAGTGGTTGTTTCACAAGGTGAGTGATGTGAGCTTGAATAATGCAAAAATGAAGGTGTCAAAAGAGCCACGTACTTACCGGAGCAAAGCCTCCCTCTCACCCTGTAAGTCCTTCAAACTGAGATTCACGCAGATGATCCTGCATGCAGGCTCAATGCAAACACAGACTTCTAAAGAAAAGGGTTTTTCACAGGCAGGTCAAGAGCCTTTTCTCAAAAGACTGTATCAAGTGTGACCACGCGGGTCAGGTTATAGTGTGTATCATGTATTTGAAGGTAAATAGCTGTTACATTATGCATCACATTCCATGTTGCTGAGCACGAAGCTTTTCATTGCCGTGTCAGGTCATTAAGCAACAAAAATGTGGTGACTGCTACACAAAGAACTCTTTCTTCACCTAATTCTTTACTGGCCTTGTTTTTCAAATTAACAAACCAAGAAGAATGCTTTCATCACAGCGCAAAACCCTCCCACGTGCTTTTCGTGAATGTAACTCATATTTTCAAAGGAAAAAACAAAGGTTTCTCAAGGACAAACTTCAATTGCGGGCAAACCTTGTGAACATCTCTCAACAGATACATACAAGATTCACTGAGTGCTGGTCGTGCAGTGGCACATCTGTAGCAAGCGGCTGATGATCACTGACAGATGGCTGCTCATTATTTTTCTATACGGCTGTCAGGAGTCACACATTGCATTTATTTCACATCACTGCTGGCAGTCAACATGGATTGAAAAGGTTCGTCTGGGAGGGCCGCCCAGAGTTTGGTGTAAAACTGTGACGTTTTGAGCTTTATTTCTTTTCTTTTTTTTTTTTGGTGCGCATGAAAACATTAAGTAAACTGATCAGGTGACTTATCCTCTGTCTTTTGTGTCAAAGAGACAAAAAAAGACAAAAGCAATGTTCATACCTAACCAATGTAGACTACCTTTTCAGTGTGCTCTCTTGTTGGTGTTGCAAGAAGTTAGCATTTAGGGCCCTTGTCCAGAAAGGATTAGGGTAAGTGAAATGGCTGGTTAAGGTGTGTTCATAGAGAAAGTGAGGCAAAATTTCATATGCTATAAGATTACTTACAAAATCAATGCAAAGTTGAGAATAAATACAAATTTGCAAATGACATGCCAGTTAAAAATACATTAACTGGGGAGAAAATATTGTGTCATGAATGTACCAATGCACATTGTCACACTCTGTTGATCCCTTTCTTTTGTTTATATTTGTGGCTAATGTACAAGGTGTTATGTGTATTTGCGATACTTGTACCAGTAATGCAGACACGCTTAAATTACAGCCAGTCAGTCAGGGCAAAAATTTGCTTTGCTTTCTGAGGGAACACACCATTATTTTGCAAAGAGTTTCAGGATGACAGCATAGAGACTGGCTTCTCTTACTTGCATGTTTTAGACAGTTACCAAATCTATATGGCAGCTAACTTTCCACTCCACCAATTAAGTAAGTTTTATTCAGGTCAAAAGAACTAGTTAATTTTTACAGTAAACCAACCATGAGCATCTGAAGTCATGCTAGTGGCTCTGACAGGCTGTCCAATGCAAATATAAATATGCTAATACACTTAAAATGACAATTCTACCTACTGATGCTTGGCTGTTATGATTTTAACCATTTCTATCATGTCAGTTTAGCTGGTTAGCATGCTAACAGTAACAGCTGCTAATGCTAGAGCTGAGGCTGATGGTAATGGCATTAATTCTGCAGGCAAAAGTAATTAACAGTGAGAGGAACATATATATCAGTACTCAATATAATGACAATATATTTAAGAATTGTTGAGCTATTTCATTAAAAACCGCTCAAGTGTGCCTAATGATGGCACTGGAGGAAAAATCTGCAAAGTCATTCAGATTCATTTGCTGTGGACAGGAACATCTGTACAAAAATAATGACACTATCCCAACAGCTATCCTGTTACCTTGGCTAAAAGACAAAAGGACAAGTACAAGAGGAGTAGATGGCAACAAGCACACTACTTGCTTTGTCTATTTGTTATGCAGGGAATCGAATCTCCCCAAAAAATCCAATTCCAAAGAGAAAAGTAAGTCGCTGTGCATTTTTAATAAATCAATGCAGAGATAAGAGTTTATGGGAATTGACTTTTTCTTTTAAAAGTATACTTAAATACAAGCGAAAACACAAAAAAACACTACGACAAAAGCCTCCATTTTTACTTTGCTGACACCTCTGAAGCAAATGATTGCACTGTTGCGTCGCAGTGCTGGAAGGATGAATAACCTTCAGCTTTTGCAGAGGCAGACAGAAGCGAACACAGTACGATCTCTGAAGTTTTGAGTTCACTGACCATCTGTGATGATCGGAGGCATCCCTAATTGCACAGGCTCCTCTCCAGTTAAATCAAAATTCAGAGAGCACACATATAATCAAGTGCAATTAATCTGCTAATATCCCCCAGTGTTAGAATAATGGGAACATTAACAGAGCTCCTCTGTTGTGACTGCTCCTCCACTGTTTGCTACGTGGCGTACAGCAGGAGATGCCAAATGCTTTCTGACAGGTATTTTTCAGCATTCATATCACCAAAGTCAATTTGAATAAACTACTGTCATCTCCCATAAGGGCTTGCTCCTGCAACACAAATTGCCCCCCCACTAAACAGGTTTCCAATCCTCAATGAAATAGTGCATGTAAATTACCCCATCCCATTTTCCAAACAGTATCGATTGTGACAGAGAGGCACGAGATCATATACAGGAACATTTGTACATCAGCAGCAGAAAACAGCCTTAACATATGATGATGGAAAGGAAGCGAGCAAGAGAAGGTGTCAAGTAAAACCCATTTTCTTTTTTTCACAGGAATAATAAGTGGATAAAGGTGCTGTCTATTTACACTGGGAAGACATATGCATGTGTTTCCTCACAGCTTGATTGGAAAATCACATATAGGCCATCAACCTGAAGATGCGGCGAGAGAAGCTAGTTTCACCACCCCTCCCAACTGATTGGCTCGGGGGCTCTGTACCATTTTCATTTCACAGTGTGGGATAAATAGGTATAAGGAGAGCGCAGGGAGTGACTGGCAGAGTGTGGCAATGCTGCGCTGTCATTATTCCTCCGAGTGGAGGTTGCTGCTTAAAATTTCACAGCAATTAACAAAAATACAAATACACTGACATTTTACACTCTTAATTTCTTCACTTCAATTATGCAAAGGTTACTGATTATTTTTGTAAAGAGGCAGAGTCGTCGATGGGAGGCAGAGTGAGGCATCAGCATAAATCAGCAGCAAGGTGCACTCTAAGCTCTCCTCACATCCTTGACTGCTGCTGACTTTCAAGCATTCATTATATATGAAATCTGCCTTTTATAATTTAACAGAAAAAGGAAACATGCCTTGATAGGGATTTCCAGGAGAAAGAAGTTCAGTTTTTAAAAATTCCATTATGATATTATGTGATGTATCCTCTGCTAAAAGGGGAATTAGTACATGGATACAGAACAGGACATCCCACTTGCTCCAATATACTCACTGTTATGTAGAAATTAATCAATATTTTTCTAAGTATTCAGTCAAACTAAAAATTAATTCATGTTTCTATAGAAACTGCTTGGAAAATATGAGCAGAGAAATCCAACAGATATTCTGGCAGACCGCTGTGCCGCTGACACAGCAGTTCAAAGGATTTTGCAGGATTGCTAACTTGTAAAAGAAAGACAAATAAATGGATTGAAGCTTCGAGCAAAAAAAAACAAAAAAACAAAAAACATAAAGAAGCAGAAGAGGAAGGAGAAACTCTGTCTTCGAGACAGAAAAATGATTTAACTTGTGGTGGAAAACATACAGCCCTTCTCATCATGTATTCTGGAGGATTGGAAGGACTTTTTGCACCACTTTATCGTTGTTTCTTCTTTTTTTTAAACCTGTACAATTCATCGCTGAACAGGTGAGAGGTCTCTTCAACACCGGCACAGACAAACAGTCAGTGTGCGTTGCTTGTTTTCATGAGGTTGCTGACCTGTTTTCTCCCTCAGAACGGCGAATAACTGTACTGAGTGCAATTTCTAAGCACAAACTTGCCAACACAATACGCCTTAATATCTCAGAATGTGCTGCTTGTAGTGCAATTGATGAGGTACAAAGGCAGCTGACTGATTTGTCTGAAAGATTTGATCTGCGGATTCCAATAATCTGTTGAAATAAACATGTAAATCTACACCAAACCTTTTGAAATATGAAGCAGAAAACTTTTCTCCCTTGGGCTAATATACCAAAGATCAATAGTTCTACAAATCTACACAAGCCAGGGGCAGAACAAATAACAATAACACAAATGAATTAGGCAACCTCTGTGAAAATGGGGTCACAGTGAGAGTGTAGATCACTGAATATTTCAGCATATTCCCTAGGAACTGAAGGAGGTGAGAAAACTATCCCCTGTGGATAGAGAAACAGCAGTGTGCACAGAATAAAGCCACTCATTGCACAGCAAATTATACCTGGCTCACATTCATTTGCAGATGCATTTCTTACACAAAGGCAATTCAAAGTGTTTTACATAATGCATTAAAAACATTGAAAAAGAAAGAAAAACAACATAAAAATATCAAAATGCAAATTATAAAATAGAAACCTTTTCAGAGGATATTAAAATGTTAAGTACAGCTATATTAATACCAGAAGGGAGACAAGATATTTCAGGATTACTATTTAAAGTTAAAGTCAGAGACAGTAAACACATAAACGAGTGAATGTGAATGCTGCTTGTCCATGTTTAGTTTGCACACTGGAAACAGTTAGCAGCACTGATGATCATCCTCTTGATGACCTGGGAGACTGAGGGTTAATAAGAAAAAAAATTTGGTTTTAAACCATTGATACATTTATAGGTAAGCAGCAAAACACTGTTCTCTGACACTCTGGAACACAGAGCAGAAACATGAGAGCTGCAGTAATGTGTTCACTTTTCTGGATCTTTTTAAAGACTCCAGCAGCAGCAGCAGCTCTCTGAACGAGCTGAAGTCGGCTGAGTGAAGACAGAAAAGCATCAGTGATCTAACCTGCTGGATGTAAAAGCTTATTATATGTATTTCCTGCCTGGATATAAAACCCACTGATTATTGTTACTTTTTCTGTCTAGACCTGCAACAGCAGGGACGGCACTCAACCTGCAGTTGTCCATGACTTAGAAGCTGAGGAGCTGTGCCATGGAGCTCTGCTATTGGTCGGGCAACTGGCTGCTGGTGATTCTTCATTGGCAGTGGCTCTCTCAAAATCAATAGGCACAAACAGTCCTAAATTAAGTCAGTGGGAGGCGGAAGCGCCACAATAGGTCAATTCGTGTGTGAGTGGTAGCATGGCTGTGACACAGCAACAAGTAGCAGCAGAATCATATTTCTCTGTGCTGGTTAACACACAGTTCTGCTCCTCCACTGCTCTGAATCACTGCAAAAAAACAAAAAAAAACAAACAAAAAAACTGATAACCTAATGAATTTATAACTCAAAGCTTATTGTGTGTTTCTGTATAAGAACTTCTTCTCCAACTGCATAGTAAAAAGGGCAGTCACCTTGTATGGTGATGACTATCGGAAATCGTGAGAAGTTTCAGAGGTTCAGAGCTTCTCTGTATCCACAGCTCACTGTCACTCCTTCCAACATGAGCATTGTGCAGAGGACAAACACTGCTGCATCTGCAAGTCTGTTGTTTGTCCAGGCTTTGAGCTGTTGGTTTCCTCTATTTGTTATTACCAGTTAAAAATTTGATTTTCACTGCATATAAAAATGGATGTGTGGTACAAGAGCATCTTTACAAGTTGTATAAACTTTAAAATATACTAACTAAGTAAATAATCTCTATTTACTCATATACTATTATTGACAGTGACTTGTTTCATCAAGTCATCAAGTTTTTGGTATCGAACCAGACAAGAAAAGAAACTACTGCTTTTTTTTGAGTGAGTAGCACACAAATATTCTCAGTGTCCTTCTTTTGAACAGTTGTTGATGTGGTTTGGAGTGAAAAAACAACCACATAAAACACAGAAAAGCCCTGATGCAGCAACGTTGTTTGCAACATTTGAAATATTATCAGCTTTAGTGAAGACCATAACAAGTGTTGACCTTGACCATGGGCGGGGACATCTTGTATATGTCAAAAATGAAAAAAAAAAAAATTCTGTCTCTTTCCTGAGGTGTAATCAGTCACAGCCCAGACGATCTAACAACACTAGTTCTTTTTCATACTGGATATTCCCTGTCAGCACTGGAGGCACCAAAGCAGTGAGCTGTATGTTTTCAGCACCTCTGCAAACAGACACAGCAACTGAGGTGTGTCTGTCTCTCTAGTGATGACAGCACAAAGAAAAGGCCCTGCTCCTCACAACTCATCAAAAGACAGAGTGAGTGAAGTGGTTGGAGGCTTCACACCTCCATGTTCTTCTTTCCTCATCTTTGTCATGTTTCATTTATGAAATCAAATTCTTTGGGTTATTTTTCAAGGAGCAGAGTGAAATATCAAGCAACTCTTCGTGTTGTAAGCTTGAAAAACATGCAGCTGAAAAAAAGATGTCCAATAGTTTTATTGGTCAGGGACTCCACTGACTGAACTGCAGAAGAGGCAGTGATGAAATGTAAAGAGGAAACAGGAAATACCTTTAACTGTGATGCTTCCTGTGCTGCTCGCCACGCCAAACTGGTTTCTGGCCACACAGGTGTAGAGACCCGCATCAGATTTGGTCACATTCCATATCCGAAGATTGCCGTTGGCCAAAATGGAAACCCTGGAGTGAAAGAAAAAAAAATCAAATTTAATTCATATGAATATGTTTAAATATATGTATGCTGTCCTAGTATTCGCAAATACAGATGCACATGTACTGTATGGTTTTAATAGGGTGGTATAGGGTTGACACAGCAGCAAGTGACTCACACACAGCGTAGAACATTTCTCAGTGTCTCTAATTAAGTCCTGCTTCTTTCACATGACAACAATGAGAAACAGGGCTGATTTATTCAGCATGCGACTTCAAGATATCTAGGACAACAGCAGCTTCATGCCCTTTACACAATGGCCACAAGTGCCTCAAAAAAGGCCAAAAGGCCTTAACTAAACTTGACATTTTCTAAATAACAAGCAAAAATGGAAATCGTGCCCTTGAAAGCAAAGTATTGTGGGAAATAAAGGGTGGACCAACTCATCAAAGCATGCTGAATTTTTAATTATGTGAAATGCTCTGCTGAATCTGCAAAGTGTAAACATGAAACAGCATCAGCCTGAGTGAGAGGAGGAAAGCAGGTCTGTAAATGACTCTCTTCACCTAAGAAAAGACAAAGGAGTCAAATTCATCCACTTCTAGATGGCAGTGATGGAGAGATTCAAGCAAACTGAGGAGTAAACTACAGGGACACGGATGATTTTGTTTAATGAAGGTTCTTTATTTACACACACACACACACACACGCACACGTGCATTACCCGTTCATTTGCAGGAACATGCATATGCACTTAAAGCTGCATCAGATGTTAATCAGACGTTAATCTTATATTAATGATGGGTGAAATGACCATGTGTCTTTTGGAAGAGGTCAAATGAAGTGATTAAACCGACAGTGAACTCACTCAGCTCTGCAGTTCCACTCAGCTTTACAGAACCTTGCAGAATCCTTCAACTCACTGTTTTAGATTTAAGGTTCTTTACTTTACTGAAGTTAACTCTCAAACCTCTTATCAACCTCGAATCAAGAGTTTTAAATGAATAACCTCGACTACACCTGCTGTGCGGCAGACAGACAAACTTTGTGACCAGCTGTTGAAAAAAAGAGCAGCATTTACAAGCTGAAAATCAAATATTTTTCTCAGAAGTTTGTAGAGACCGATATGTATGAGTCAGTATGAATCATAATGTTTCTTTGATGAGCATCTTTTTTCTTACATGTTTGGTATATAAACTTTACGAATTGATAATATGTCAGTGCTGTGTTTAAAAACTGTCTTTATTTGGTTGTTTTATACTGTCACATATTTCTTGTTGTATATATCTTAGTCAAGATATAATCAATGTCGTTTCTTATCAAAGTTTGTTTACGGTTGTTTTGTACAAAAACCAAACAAATAAAGATCCTTTTAAGGTATTGATTACATTAGATCTCTGCTTATTATTTCCAGAAATAAATTAGGCATTCTGTTTATTAACAGTTCAGTGAGTTTGTTGATTAATTAAACTTGCAGTTAAACTTGAACTTTGTATTGTTTAAAGTAAACATAAACTGGGACATTTGATGTTTCAGGTTTATGTTTATGCTCAACCATAGCTTTACCACTTTTTTGCGTTGACCACAGTTGTAACAATTCACTTGTTCAAATTTAATACTACAATTACATACATGGGATTCCAATTGGGATCATTACATGTTGTTTTGTGTGTTAAAACAAAGGTGTGCTCTGTGCTGCAGATAACAGGTTGACTACCATTAACAACAAGCTAACAGACGCGGGAATTTAACCGAATTTTAACCAATTTAAGAGGCAATGTCAGCCGCGTTTCCAGTGGCACGAAACAGTCTTTTATTAACTACTTCTAACTACTTAACTTAGTATTCACTTAATAACTAACTAACAACTGCTAAGCAACAACTAACTACGTAACTAATGAGCTAGATTAGCATGTAAGCTACTTCCAGCGTCGCCTGGCTCTTCTTTTGCCAAACGGTGCTGAGCGCCAGTCGTTGCTGCCCCCTGGAGGTCGGGAGTATGAATAACTGCTGTGACTACAGTGATAAGGGCACAATTAGATTAATTTTACACTCGTCCCACAGTGTGTCACAGAAAAAAATATATTTAAAGCATAGCTGTTATGCACTGATGAGAAAATTAAAGCATTAAAACAACCTTAAAGTTGTTTTCTCTTGTAGAAAAAAGTGGGAGAAAAAGTTAAAAGATGAGTCCCAGCATGAGATGACATCATAGGCCATTTTTGTCTTTTGAGGTAGAGGTAGGCCTGGATAGGCTTTGCTAATTAGTATGACAAGAGAGGTAGGAAATCAACCATTCTTTTATGTACTGAGTTGATGCACAAATCTGATCAGTGAATAAAAAAGACACAAGCAGAATGACTAATTTCAGACTAAAGGGGGCGTATATAACTGGAAGTAATTATTTATGCCTTTCTGTACATGCAGCTCCTAAAGCTTAGTTTGCTTAACCAAAAATGCATCTCAATCAATTTTTAATTATATATTACAAATACCGTGGCTATCAAAACATATGGTAGAGTAAAAAGGAAATTTTTCCACAGAAATGTTTCCACACATGGTTTCAAATGCTGCATTTGCAGATGATCCTCCAGCTTTTCATCGTCGTCGGCAGCAGAAAAAGCATTTGACTTTGTTGCGGGGGCCAGACAAGTTCACGACCAGCGAGTCGGGGCCACGGGGGCGGTGAGGAAATGAGGATTAAAAGATTAATGAGGCCGCATTAGCTCCGCACCAATTAGGCTTCCTCTCCGCCAGCCTGCCTCTCACTGACTCCTGCCTCTGCACGACCGAGCACCGCGGAGCCGGTTGACCTTTTGCAACCGATGAGGACGAAGCTTGAAGGTTTTTCAAGCCGCAGCAAGATCAACAGACTGTTGATACTTTTGTTGCCATCACTCTAACCTCATGTGACTTTTGAACATGATTTATAGCCTTTAAGTCTGTGTCAGTCTTTAAATGTTATAAAAAAAATCCTTCAAGATTCAAGGAGGATTTATCTGTTGGTTCTCTTAAGCTTACTGGCTTTTAACCTCAAGGGATTATCTCATATTTCATTGTTTTTGTCAATTTATTGGGAAAGCGGCTGAGCATTTTGCAATAAACCCTCCAAATAAAAACTTTCTAGAGTTGATCGTTGTGTTTTGCTGCCCTCTTGCGGTAATAATGATTATATCACTGTGTGAGCTTCTGAAACAGTTTTAGAAGAAATCTCCTCCTGGATTCGCAGGTTTGAATTAATTTAATCCTTCTGATGTAATTTGAATGAAATCGACAACCTGACTTTCTCTGAACTTCAACAGCAACACACACACACACACACACACACACACAAGGCATCGTCTGTTCACAGATATTTATATCCACCCCCAAAGATGGCTCTGGGCAAGGTGGAGCAAGAGAGGAGGGGGCGCGTGCATCTGTCCTGATGGGCACCGACAGAGCGGGACGGGACCGGCGGGTCCACCTGGGCTGCTCACTCAATGGACGCTGCGAGCCGCCGGCCAAAGCAGCAAGGTTATCCTGCAGCCTGGATGCCAGCAGGCACACACACACACACACACACTCAAACACACACGCACGCGCACGCACACTGCAGGTTACTTATAACCAGTGTGTGTGTTTGTGTTTGTGAACAGGCTGTTTGGAAACCTCACTGGCCATCAGGTTTATCAGTCTTTTGTTAGTCCACAGACCAAATGCATGTTGAGATTTTACCAATTTGATTGGTTTTTTTTTTTCGTTTGTTTGTTTGCGGGGCTGGTAAGTGAAGCAAACCTGCCACCAGCAAGCAGGCGATTTTAGTTAAACATAAACATCCTGATTTCTTTTTGCTCTTTAGGAGGATATGAAGTAAGAGGCAAAAAGTTAGGTAGATTTTCTTCAATATTTTTGCTTAAAATTCAACAGCAGTCTTGAATTTTAGGATAGGGATAAATAAGACAACACAGTTTGTGCGCTATGTCCTGGTTTTCTTTTCATTGGAACAATTATAACCTATTAATTTGTTTTTTTTTTTACCTTTATCCATTTTTATTAAATTAAAACATATATTCCATTCATCTTTGCTATGTAGAATATGCAATATTTTTAAACTTCTATTTACCAGTTCTATAGTTTGGTTGATAAAGCACAGGGTTAGATATAAGAAATTATATTTATATCTGTGAAGTGTCAACAGAGTTAATACTAGAAAACAAATGCTGAGCATGAAAAGCTTACACATGTAGTCATTCTCCTATTTTTTTTAATTTTCTTTGATTTTTTAACACTGAATATTGGACAAAATATCGACATTTTTAATCTGACATCGCCGGTATCGGCCTTGACCCCCATCTGTCGAGCCTAATTTAAACCTGCATCCTCCAGACCACAACAGGTGCCCCCTCCTCCCCTCCCTTTTACTATCCACCTGTCTTCCCTTCTCCGCGGCGCGCTGGCGACCCAGAAAGCAGCCGTCATTCATTAGAAATGGTATGTCGATCTGCCTGGGGGCCGGACGGCACAAACCCCTTCGGTCACCGGATCAGCGGCAGCTGCTCGGCCCCCCGGTGCTATTTTCACCCTCAGGATAAAGTGATGTGCAGCCGCCGCCCGCCCCGCACGGCCCTAGCAGTTCCAGTTAGACCGTAGCAGAGCCAGGATGAAGTCCACCAGCAGCGAGCGCACCGCGCAGCCCGACGGCTTCACCTCCGACCTGGACGACCTGGACAGCGGCAGCGACAGTTCCGACGGGAAATCCACCGGCGACTGCAGCCCCCGCACACAGCCCGATGAGGCAGCGGCGGGATGCGGTTCTCGAGCCGGTGTCACGAGACGGAGGAGGAGGCGGAGACGCAGAAGCAGCGGAGTTGGAAGAGACGCGCGGCTTTCCGGCGTGAGTCAACAGAGGCAGGCGGCCAACGCGCGGGAGCGGGACAGGACGCACAGCGTGAACACGGCCTTCACGGCGCTCCGCACGCTCATTCCCACCGAGCCCGCCGACAGGAAGCTCTCCAAAATAGAGACGCTGCGCCTGGCCTCCAGCTACATCTCCCACCTGGCCAACGTGCTGCTGCTGGGGGACGACTGCCGGGATGGGCAGCCCTGCCTCCGCTACCAGAGCATCCTGCACGGCTCCGCTGCGCTCAGCGCGGCCTCCCTGCGGCCCATCTGCACTTTCTGCCTCAGCAACCAGAGGAAACTGGTGAGTGGCCATTTCCACCTGTTGTGCCATGCTAAAACGCTTTGACTGCATGATTACTTGAGTGCTAATTTGCACGCAGAACTAAAGGGGTAGACACCTGTCCCGAAAACATTTCCCCCCAGTGTGATACTCAGTTGTGAAAACAGGATTTTAGATGCTGAGTTTGCAGAGTTCACATAATTTGGTTTGAGAGGCACCTGTTTCTGCAGTGATTGACAACATGAAATGAAAACAAGCTGTGCTGCCTTTAAAAAGAAGTCCTTGACTCCTCTTCACGAGAAAAATATTACAGCACAAGTTTGTCAGAAGTGTAAAATAATGGAGTAATAGGTCAATAGTTTGTTCAAGGTGGACAGGCAGCAGACTTGATTATAGGCTAATTATTGATGAAGTGTGCTGTTTGAAGTGTGAGACACCATAAAAAAGGTTTCAAAATGGATTGGAAGAAACAAAAGAATATTATCAGTATTAATCAGTGTGACTGAGTCTGAAGCAGTGGATGGTGATTTTAATCCCAAACATAAAGGTTGTAGACTGGAGGATTAGAAGTGTTTACAGTAGTTGTTAGTGTTTGGCTGGACACTTTGCTGTTATAAATAGAGACTAGAAACTGGCACAAGATCAGTAAGATTATGTCACTGTTGCCTTTAACATATAAAACTGCTTTTTCAGTTACAGCATCTTAAACTTTAGCTGCTCTGCAAAAATGTATTTTGTCTTTAAATCACAATTCTCACAGTAAATAACATGTTTATTTTAGGCAGTTACATAAGGTAATATTTCATGCATGTCTAACACATTTCAATCAAAATTTTTGTATAATTTTTCTTCATTTTGGTGCAGGGATTTCTATACTCTGTCTTTTACTTTACCTGTGAGTTGCTGATAATTCCTAAAATGCCTGAGAGTGAGTTGTAACTAATAAAACGTGAATTAGCCTAATGCTTGCAAATCAAAATACACTTCAAACCAGTAAATGACCTAACTGAAATTGTGGGCTGAAGATCAGTGAGATGGTGCGTTCACTGAACCGTATCTTTGCCTCCACAGCTCAGGGATGGAGGGAAGCAGTCAGCTGCTGTGTGAGCGGCTCCGGACGGACGGGGCGTCCACATTGATGTTGTTTACATGCGGACACGTGGCGAAAGAAGACACCTGTAGGACTTTGTACATAAATTCATGTATTTATTTCTGGTTTAGACTAGAAAACAAAACGAACACTGAAAAGCACTTTTTTCTGTTCACGTTGTGTGGTTCTGTGCCTCTGAACCTCTGTGTTTTGGTTGAGCTGTAACCTGAGCCGATGTGTAAAGTTGCACCTGACGGGGGGCTATTTTGGTCCTACGGATAGTACAAACTACCCCCCAACCCCCACCCGCCCTCTCATCCAACAGCTCCTAAAAAAAAAGCCATGTCGCCTTCAGTCACATGAAGGAAACTGAAGCGCAGATTTTGCAGCGGTTGCTGTCAGTTGAGTGGCTTAAACGCTGCCTTCAAGTGCTGTCAGAAATATCGTAATTACGCATCCTGAAGGGACATTAAGGGCTCCATCACCTCTGATCTAGTGGTGAATAGAGGGAACTGCAGCACAACAAGCAGGGTAAGGATG
>JAUZTA010000015.1:24506707-24517657 GCA_034780835.1 Ctenochaetus striatus | reverse complement strand
ACCAGCCCTAACTATAAGCTTTATCAAAAAGGAAGGTTTTAAGCCTACTCTTAAATGTGGAGAGGGTGTCTGCCTCCTGGACTGAAATTGGAAGATTGTTCCACAGGAGAGGAGCTTGATAACCGAAGGCTCTGGCTCCCAATCTACTTTTAGAGATTTTTGGAACCACCAGTAGGTCTGCGTCCCGAGACCTTAATGGTCTAGTCGGATAATAGGGTACTACGAGCTTGGAAGTGACATAGTTCAAATTATTTTAGAATGTAAAAATGGATTAAAACAGGAGCTAGTGTCTGACGCCACAAGGTGGGACAAAAATGTTTGTGCAACACCCTAAATTGGCTCTTCTGTTTGCAATATAACACATGCTGTGATTGGAAAAGGTTCCCTTTAGCATATGTGTGTGACATGCACAGCTTCCTGCCAGAAAGCCTTTTTAAACACATATTTAACATTGTGCAGCCATTGCGTTTGGCTAGGTTTAGGGACCAACAATACTTTGCTGCATTTGGTAAAAGATGGGTGTTGCTTTTACTCTGTAGGCTTCATTTTTGGTCTGCAAAGATCTGAAATCTGATCTTCTGGGCAAAAATTCTATATGGGACCCTCCACTCTGTTCAGACCTCCACCCTTCTTTGGATTTTGTAACTCTTTCCACCACATCAGCTCAAGCTGTTGTTATGGGCTTTATGTTGCCACCTGTAGGTTTACATTAGAGTTTTTTGAAAGCCAGTGCACGTCATACAGATTCTTTAGGGTACCTTGTGAATCAGGGCATGACAAAGTTTTGTGTGTATGTACCAAAATTTTTGGAGAACTGCTCAGCGGCAGTAAGCCTCAAAAAGGTGGGACATGTTTGAAATCTTAAGGATTTGAAAGCATAATACATCTAGACGTATCTTTATTATCTACCCTGTCAACCAGCTCGTGTCTCAGGGGTTTTTTTCGATACAAAAGACACGTCTTCACTCTCAGTACCTGAATTACATGCTCGAGCCTGCAATTAATTCAACCTTTGATCCACCATTTTTTCATTATCCTCACATAAGCCTTAATTATAGTGAAAGGGATTTAAGAAGATCTATTTCTCTAAAAATCAATTTAAATGCAAGACCATCTATAATTAGTAAGAGTACATGGATGATATTCCTAGTTGACCTGCAAAGAGCAGTAAAAGAGACATGATTTACTGGTTGGAGAAAAGGGCAGTATTTATCCATGGCAAGTTTTCACACATAGGAAACCCCTTTAAAGACACATGTCTCTGTGGTGGTTTTTACATCTAACATGGCAAACTGGGGTTAAAAATAGCAGTCAGTGCCATGGCTGTGAATTTCCTCCTTGACACTTCAGTGTATCAATAACTGTCTTCAAACAGGCATATTCAGACAAGAAGGGTTTGAAACGTCACAAATCTGACCAAAACCTAAGGAGCCAATCCCGTCAACAGTTGAAGGGGGGGTGTAACAGGTCACTACAGAATGAACTGTGGTAAGTCAGGGGAGAAGCTACGTCAATCTACGTTACATCATTTTTAGCTGATGACTTATGCAGTCAAGATAAAGGGACAAGATATATTTTACTGTTGCATTCTAAGTAGTGATGAGTGATGCATAAAACACATTACCATTCTGACACGTTCACCCGCAAGCAGCCTTTTTCAGTTTGTTCCTTTTCTTCTTCTTCAGAAGCTGCATAGGGTTCAAATATGCTGCCAGTGTTTACATTATGTGGTTAACAAGACGATGTGATGAGGAAGCATTGAAGGGGCAGTGTAACATTTAAGCAATTTTGAGACATAAAATAATTCTCACCTTTAAAAATATGTCTGCATATATAATTTTGATAATAATTATCACAGAATATTTTAGGGCAGGAGAAGGGCTCTAAAGTCTTTTTGTGATGCCACCGAGCCCTAACAAGTGTTTGGCACTGTGAAGCATTCCCACTTTGGTTTGGGGTCAGGCACAACTAGGTCAGTTTTACGAAAAGATTGTTCACTTTCACTGGGTCTGGAACTCTGATCTCCTTGCTGAAAGTTCTGTATATTTGATCCAAGACCTTTAACCCCACACTCTGGGGATTTTTTTTCTCTTTTTATTTCTTCAGGTGGAGATGTCACCATGAGGGTTGAATATTGCTGTGCATGTGTTTGCATTCTAGTTACATGAAAAAATAAACCTCATGAGTCGCACAAAGATGCTAAAGTGATGCAAATTGGTCCTAACCAAGCTTCCCTATAAGACGCATTAGGCATGAAACCTGGTTGAACTGGAACTCACTGATGCTCTGGTTGGTAAATGAGCTAGAACAGGGGTCGGCTTGGACACTCCAAGAGATATTTGGACCCGTTTCCCACAGGAAAGAAAACACAGAGAGCCGCAAAACCCCTTTGACATCTAAAATTAAGATAACACTGCGTACATCTTTTTTTTTTTACCTTTATTCTGTGTATGAAAAAAACTACAGTGTGTTGCATTCTTGAAATCAACGAACTGGTACAGAGAAAAGGATTTTTTTTTTTTTCCTGCATGCAACAAAAACATTTTGAACAGTATGACATTTTGAAACTTTTCTTTTCTTGGAACTATTCATGGATGGCCTACCAGGGGCTAAAAAAAGCTCAATGAATTTTGCGCCGGTGAATGTCACACATGTTGCGTTGTGACGCATATTTTGAGCGACAAAAAAAAAAGGAAAAAAAAACAGAAAATAAAAACATTTTAATGTTACAAGAGCACCATAACTTTCAAAAAAGAAATAAATTTAAAAAATAAATGAAATGAAATAAAATACATTTTAATTAAATACTCATTATTTATTTTCCAAAGACACAGGGAGCTGCAGCAGAGCGATGAAAGAGCCACATGTGGCTCCGGAGCAGCGGGTTGCCGACCCCTGAGCTAGAATCACACTTACCATTTAAGGAGAGCATCATGTTAATTTGACTCTACTTTCATCTTTTCTGAGTGTGTCATCTAAGGCACCTTTATGATCTGTCTTTTCTCTACAGGACAATAAAGCCTCTGAACCATGAAATACGGCTAGATTTTTTTTTCTCTCAACAGTTTTTTTTCTCACACTGAAAAGTTTTAGTGTACTTAGTGTCCATTAGCTTCAGCAGGACTTAGAGCAGAAATCAAGTAATGGATTAATCGAGTGCTGTGTCAATCAGTACAGTTAGTGAAAGATGAATGCCATTTGAAACACTGATAACATTTTTTTTTTTTTTTATGTATACTTAGGGCCATTGTGAGCCACACTTGATAGATCCATCCCAGAAGACTGTACGTGTGAGATTGACACAATTGCTTTTCACTTGAGAGTGCAGTGGACAGTTGCTAAGATGGAACCAGATGACTGTAAATGGAATTTCTCATTACTGTCTTTCTGATATCTCAGGTTATTTTCTCTCAGAGCACATAACCATTGTGTCTGAAAGCCAGCTGCGAATGAGAGAGCTCACACTGATGTTTCAAAGGCCCCCCCCCTCAACTGCTGCCCTACAACCACAGAGCAGCGTATATGATATAGAGCAGAGCTGTCATCCTCAGCAGCCCGGGTCTCATTACTCAGGCCGTATTTATCCATCCATGCTCAGGAAGTCTGTGTTTATCAGGCCTTTTTATCGATGGCCATGGGGGTCATTACTAGGGATGGACAGTATTTCCTGTGCAGTCATAATTAAGTCATGGTGCTGCAGTCATTTATCAGTAAGGTTATAGTTTGACTGAAAGCTGTGAACGCCCTTATGGCCGGCTTTTCGAAACAGTATTTTGCAGAATTTTAGGATCTCCTAAGCCTCTTTGTCTGTTTTATGACACCTTGTTAGGAGGTTGTGTTGATTAAGTGGTTTGCAGGGACACACACACACACACACACACATGCACAAGCACACACACACACAGTTGCATGAGTTGTGAAGCTCTGGTGTTTATGTTTAACAAAATGCTCTCCAAATATTAAAACCATGTTGTCATAGTATGCCCGAGTCATCATGTATCAAATCCTTGGGGTCTGGATCAGAGTTATTGGAGTGCTAGCAGGTGGGAGATTTACACTGCACAGAGGGGGCTTGTATAATAGTGAGAGCTCAGCGTTTTAGAGCTAATTTCAGCATTACTGTCATATTGATTTGTGCTGCTGCATTACTGTGTTTTGACTATTTTTTTAATTTAAAACAGCAACGTGCAGAATATGCAAAACAAGGGAGGCAGGAGAGAGTTCTTGTTTAACATCTATGGTACATTTAGATAAGAATGGATGCAGAATGGATCAGTGCTTTTACCCTTGCTCTTAATGAGTTGAATAAAGGAAACATGGGATACAAGTGACAGAGTCAACAGAGACCATCTTCAATTTGTTGTATAAGCAATGTGTAAATGTTGTTGCAAGACAATAAACAGAGAAGACAGTTAAATCTCTATTCATCCCTCGATGGAGGAGAATTATGGGCTGTGCCACAAAGCAGAAAATTAGTTCCTAAAAAAGTCATTAGCAACTTGCTTGTTTTATAGGGTGACATGGCCTCTCGCGACCAATTCTGTGCATTTTTTCCCTGGGAGAAGCTTTTTCCTGTCATTTACTTAAACACAGAGGAGGGCTCTGAACGTAAAATACTTACGGACATCCATACAGTAAATTATTACTTTTAATTTTTATTTTGGTTGGCTTCTGATATGATATGTGACCTGTAATATCCTTACAGCACTTCCATGTGCTGCCTTGTGCAGTTTCACAACTCTTACACACTTTACCAAAGCACATCTTCAAACTTTGTTGCGACTTTGCGTTCAAAATAATTTAAACTGAGTAATGATCACCTGAGTTTAACCATTGTGAGGGTTACTGGGATTTTCTTTTCTGTTTAATTTGCCTTCAAAATGCTGTAGCACACATATGAACTGTAACAGTTAACCTATTAGGTAAGCACGACTTGACCTACACTGCATTCTTGTTGGGGGAAATGTGTGTTAAAGTGGGGGAAAGTGATTTGGAAATGGAGACTGAAGTTCACATGCACAGGTGGGCTGTCGAATTTTGAGATTTTCAGCAGACTTTAGGGAAAATTGAAGGACTTTTTCCTTTGCAAGATATTTGATTGATTACCTACATGTCACAGACGGCCTCACCTTATGGGCTGTGGTGAGATAGTGTGATTTTCACCCGATTTCATGAGTTACAGTGTGTCTCCAGGTTCACCTATAAAAAGCTATGATAAAGACTTATTTTGACTTGGGACTTTTGTGTTTTATTACTGAACTTGTGTAATGCAAGTACATTTTTGTGTGGGAAGAGGTTAGACAGGTATTTTAAAAACAAATCAAATCTCCATAGTATGGATGTCTTAAAGAGTCCTGCAGGATAATACTTAAAAGAAAAAGTGGGTAATTTTTATTGCATGCTTTCTTCAAAGCAATTATAATTGTTTTTGCTAAAACAATGTGTTTAATGTCAATGTGAACATATGAGAGTATGATGAATCCACAGAAAACTATCACCTGAATCACCAGCTCCCCTCAGCTAAACTGAGCTAGCTGTTGCCACAACTTCTGGTTTACGATCACTCTCACAGTGTTTGTTGCTACATTAGGCAGCTGTTTTCTGTAAGAACAGCTCTGAAAAACCGACCCTTCATTATCTGCTGTGAGATACATTAAAACAACTAGCTTATGTAGTGATTGAAAAGCTAAAGAGCAAGACATTTCCCTCAGAAGTTGAGGGACACTGAAAACAGAGCTAAAACGAGTTAATGATGGACTTATAGAGCTGAGACACAAGCTGGCTGTTGCTTCATATTGTACTCAAAAGTTATTAGAATGGTATCAGTCTTTTTTTTTTTAAAATGACTTATTGTTACATTGATATTTGTAACCTGCTGTGTAAAATAAGGAACAACTTTCTCCAAGCTGACATGTGCCTGGTAAGGATTAACAAATTACTTGTAAATTTCAGATTGTCAGGTTTTCTCTTTCAGATTCAGACTACAGAGAGCTGTTTTCTCAGCTCAACAATAGGAAAATATTGAAGTGAATGAAGACATGACAACCTCAGATGTCTTGGAGCCTCTGGGTGAAGCAGACACTGCAGAATACTGCTTGAAAACAAGGATGAAAAGGTGCTGTAATGTTTACTGCATAAGCCGATCATGTACTGTATGTAAGAAAACAACAAAAATGATCATTTTCTTTCTTCAGACCTGGTGTCGTCTCTACAATCCTTATCCACTCAAGGAAAAGAACTACTTTATCTCACATGAGGAGAAAGCATAGACAGAATAATATCTGACTGGCCTGTAACTGCAGTTTTATTTTTTTTTCAAATAAGAATGTTTTCTCTTTTAAAAATTACCATCCTTCTATTCACACATTTGAGCAGCTCTTCAGAAGCTCTTGTGCTATCAAAGATCAATGTTCATTACTTGTTAATGAACAATGACATAATGAGCAGGGATATGACAGACAAACAATTAGAAAGGCACTCAAACGGAGGCTGCACAGGTCAAAGTGTGGCAGATTAATTACCTCTGTCATGCAAATTAAAGTTATAAGAGAAAGTACTCTGGCAACAGATGTGTTGATGCTGTATAATTTGCTTCTTAGCTTTTTTTCAGGCAATACAAGAAAGTGAGAACGGGTTGGATCTTAAGATTAAAGCACCTGAAAGCAGAGCTGGGGTGAAAGATAGCAGCATGTACCCTGGATACACCCATGTCACTCCAGTGAATACAGAGATTTCTTTTCTTTTTCCCCCAGATTGGCAAAAGATCATAAACGGAGGTAGAGTGTAGGGAGGCACAGAGAGAAGTGTAGTGTTTTAAAGCGTGCCACCTCATCGCCCACGAGTGGTACGCTGATCTTCATTTCCCTGCTCACTGTAGCACATCTCATCTCATCACACCTTTCCAGGTGCAGTCTTTTGAGCGGTTCCCTGGTGTCAGCTGGGCATGCTGAGCTGCTCGAGGACATGCTAACAAGGAGACATGGAGGCTGCACTGCTCTCAGCGGGGACATGTGATAATGTGAGACCCAGTTAGACTTCAGCTCAGCCACACACTCTTGAATTGTTTACTCATACTGTGTATGTGATTTTGAGTAGAGTACATTATATGAAATAACAATTGTCATTTTAAAGAAAATGATCCTGTTACAATATGTTCCCTGCATAAATTCTTTATTAGAGGAACTGCATCAAACCACAGTAGTCTGGTTTGCAGACCATCATGTAATTTTGACCTTAATGGAGACTGCTATTATCAATTTAAACACAGTGGGCTTCTGTTCTTCCTTTGGTGGTTGTGCAGAAAAAAAGCATGAAAGATAGCTAAACAGTCCCAACAAAATCAGGATGGAAACTACAACATAAAGAAATATTTTAGGATGGTTCAGTCAATCTCAAAGCATACCTTGGTATTGGTACCTTGGTACCTTAGAAAATTTGTCATGCAAAAATCAGTCTGTGCTCCACCAATGCTCCACCTCTTTGCACAGTTTTTAAACTGAAGTCAGTGAAGTTTAAAGTGAAGTGAGTCACTACACTGAACTTCACATGGCTTTTCAGGAACCTAGTGGTGACATCAGGGAGGCTATGTCCATATATTTTTCTACAGTCTATGGTAGAGACCGATACTGGATACTTACAAGAAGTGAGTCACTGGAAGCTTCATCCTGAACTCCTTCAACAGGCCTCATCAGTTCAGCTGACAGATGGAGAGCTGCCAGTCGTCTGGGTTGCTCACACTTTTACGTCGCAGGAGGATCCTTGAGGTCAACTAGCTGTCATGTGGGAAGTTTGAATTATGGTGTGAATTAGTGTGAAATTTCCAGGGATGTGATGTCAGAGTGGCACTGCAGGAAGCTGATACTGGAGGTGATAAGGTGATGTCGTGTCACTGCACTGCCTCCCGTCTCTTCAGAGGTGAGTCCAGTTTGACATGAATGACCTCATTCACCTTTTTTTTCAGGCTAGCTATAATATCTGTATAATCTATCCAAAATGTGCAGCTGGAAACCCAATGACAGAAGAGAATCAAGTAGCTGACATAACAACAGGTGTGATGGTATTTGAAGAAGAAGCAGCTGAACTAACTAACCTTAGCAGCCTCACTGCTGCCTCAGCTCTTTATGAACCCTTCACACTGATAGGTGTCTGCTGAGTTTGGCTAAATGCTTAAAATCTCATTCTCCAGTGGTGAATTCTACATTTGTTAAACTGCTGATTACATTCTTTCTTTGGTGATGTGAGTGAGGCATTTTCTGCTGTTTCTGAGGTTTTCTGTCACAGTTGTGACTGCAGAGGCTTATGTAGCTCTAAATGTTTGGAAACTCTGAGGTTGAGAGGATGAGTCTTCATATAAACTGAGAATAGTTGTGGAAGGTAACTGAACCAAGAGCAGATTGGTGAAGACTTAGCGATGCTTAAAACTCACACAGTGCCGTTCAGACAGGTGTGAAATGTCTCTACAACGCACAGAGTGACATCAACAACCACTGTTGCCTAGCAACATAGCATTGTGTGTGTGTGTGTGTGTGTGTGCACGTGTGTGTGTGCTATATGGTATGTGAAAACTATGCATCGGTCTTTGACGTAATGTGTGTGTTAGAGGCTGCAGCTGCTGTGGAGTTTATATTGTTTATACATCTCTGTGTTTTCTGCTTCAGTAGTATGTCATTCTGCCGGTAATGACATACTCATCAAGTAATGCTTTTTGCACCAGCCATTGTGTCCATTTCTCTATTTATTGTTAGTCATTTGTTCTTAATCGCTGTGTTTTGTCTTTTATCTGGTTGTTTGTATTGAGGCTGAGCAGAGAAAGACTTTTTTATTTTCAGAAACAGGTGGAAACAAAAGCAAACATGCATTTTCATACAAGTAGCCTTCTTTTGTTTTTACTTAAGTAAAATAATCTGGTACTCTTTTCATTCTTGCGTACTTTTGTATGATTTATACACGGCTGTCGCAAGAATCACAAGAACACTTGTGCAAGCATACAAACAAAAGATCACATTACTTACATGACATGAGCAGTGTATTAGAGATAAATCTGTCATTACTAGATAAATAATCATAACAATATAAACTCATAATCGTGAGGCAGATTCCCCTGAAAACATAAAAGATATGCAGCATGTCTAGATGCATAGCAATGTGATTGAAACAACAGAACTGAAGAACTTATAAAGCACAGTGAAAACAGAGGAAAAACTGCTAAGAGTCCAAAATGTTTGTATCTTCCAGCTGTGAATGTTCTTGGCCGTTAAAGCCTCGTGTTGCTCTTAAAAAAATGTTTTTGTGAGATTTTTTCCTAATAACACACACACACACACACAGTCTTCATGGAATGCCCTCTGTTATGTGTGAATGTGTGAACGCATGTATGAATTAGTGAGTGTTGTGGTGCTTGTAGGATGTTGCTTTTGGGTGGGTGTGTGAGGGTGGGGGGTGTAGATCGTAGAGGTATGATCACAATTAGACTCTAATACTGCACACACAGACAGTCAGATGAAACAGGCAGGATGTACATATGGCCCATTGTACACTTACCACTGGCATTAACCCAGTGCTGATCTGCTCCTCAAGCTGACCAACTGTTCATGACTGAACACTCTTTATGGAGCAGTTGGTTCTGTGTCTTTGTGAACTTAAAAGAGCTGCCTCCAAAGGCTTTATGCTCGCTAGCTATGATTGTGTTCAGTAAATAGAGAAAGGCCTCACACTGGCCTTTGATGCCTCCATATTGCTGAGCCCACCCCTGCTTCACTAAGTCTTGTGGTTGCCATTACAGCCTGTAAGAGACAAAATAATACGTTTCTCTTGGTTTCTGTCTGCATTTATGTATCTAAAGTGACTGGTAACACACTACAGCTAATATTTGGCATCCTATTGCAGTGGCGGTATAACTTTAATTATAGTAATTGCATAACATCAGCTTCAACGTAGGGTTATTCAGTCCTGGTTGATAAACAGTCTCACTCAGTTAGTCACATTACTCTGGTAATATTAGAAAGCAGTGGCTTTTTTATTAATTAATAAAAAAGAATCATTTGGGACACAACACAGGATTTGTTTAGATTTTAGAGTAAAAACCAAAACCATCAGTTTTCTTGAATTCACCAATGATCTTTCCTCCACCTTAATCAGTGCTTTCATAGCCTTAAACTTACCACACATGGCTCCCTCTGAGACAGAGAACCCAGTCCCCCGGTGTGATTCGCACAGTTGTAGCATGTAGAAAAACACTGCCAGGAAACATAATTTGAGCCGCAATTATGTTTTTTTCCAAAACACATTTGGCAAAAACATTTAGTAGATAAAGATTTTCGAAGACAGGGTGATGTTGCCAGATTTTGGATGTATTCAGCACAAGAAATCGTTGATCATTTGATGTGCAGAATGAAGCAGCTACCGGCGTTACAGTACAACAGCAGCTAAATGGATCAGTGTGCTTCAGTCCCTTTTTTCTCCTCAAGTTCACAATCTTGGGTTCCTGTGTAATGCTTTTGACCTTTCACTTCTGTCAGCTTCTACAAAGTGCTCCGGCACACCACTGACATCATTCTTCTGCAAAAAATACACTTTAGCTCAAACATTCAATTAAGCTAGGCTAATTTAGGCAGAGAAACAGCAGCAGCATCTAATGAATGAGTTATCCGCCATTGTATTAAGTACTGCAACAATAGTTCTTTGTTGTTTGTTTTTTGTCGGGTTTGACAATGAAATGCCTCCCTACGCCAGTCAGCCACTTGTAGCACCATCCTCCATTGTGGATCAGCTGAAGTTTGTGAAAAGGGTGGGAGGGGGATTGTATGTTGGCATTAGAGACAGCTGTTTGGATGAGAGGCAGGCTCTGAAAACAGAGAACTGCAGTGGCTCACCAATGTATTCATTTATCAGTATTTAAATTTTGGGGCAAAAGTTTTACAATGTTTCTTTTTTTTTTTTTTTTTTTTTTTA
>JAUZTA010000015.1:24490896-24501188 GCA_034780835.1 Ctenochaetus striatus | reverse complement strand
CTGTGTCTTCAGCAGACAGGGAATGGGAGGCACTATTACTGTTTCTCTGGGGGGCTCGCTTAAATGTTAACATTTCTTTCCATTTCATACTGACCGGATTCTTAAACCTCGTTCCTGCTCTGCCTGCTGGAACAAAGAAGTCAAGAAACTGAAGAAGAAACATTTTTTACAGAGAGAAAGTCAGAGAATGTGAATAATGCACTGCAGATGTGCTGCAAATTTTGTAAAGCAGATATTTGAATATTTCAGTGTCGATCTGGGCTGATTTTCTGTTAAAAAAAGATGGCATAATAGAGATTTAAAGACAAATAGAATTATATTTTCATTGCATTATACATTTACCATAACATCTTCATTTGTGAACTGCTGATTAAGAACACATGAAACCGTGAATTAAACATGTAAATTAAATGTACTGATATAACAAATGAATACAGCACAGCAATAATTAGATAAACTTATGGTAAAGGTTTTTGGTCACATTTAGTATATACATGCAGCTTGAATATATCTGAGCATATGAGCTGTAATAAATCCACATAGTGAAAAAATAATTAAATACAAGCAAAACAACAGTCTCATATCACAATGTTATATGTTCATTCTGCAAAAACAGTAAAAACAGGCCTGCACTTGTTTTTGGAGGGTATTTCCTCACAGGCTAGGCTCTAGTTTGAGAAATGCTGCTGTAAACTTTCAGTCCTATTAAAATAAAAGAGAACTTGCCAAATTGTTTAGAGGTAAAATTGCATATTAATATACATTGATGTGGTTATATATTGTTGATAAAATGTTATTGTAGGCTACAAAGGTTTTCTTGTGTTTATTCTTTATATTATTACTATCATCATTATATTGGTGATTTGATTTTTTTGGATGCTGAGCTTTGAATGTCATGAGTTTAATCATCTGCTCTCTGCTTTTGTTTGCCTTTGCTGGTGAATACAGTGGAGTGTTTCACAGGTTTATGTGAAGGATCTCAATACTGTTGCCTTATGTGAAAAAAGGGCACTGACTGTGATTTACAGGACACACATGCCTCATGAAAATTTGCCACTATGAAATATACCTTCATTGCAAGTTTCACAATTGCAAATGTATTTCAGAGACTATTTTAAGCATCCCAGGAGAGAAACGTCCCTGAGGGAAAGGCTTTCATTGCTTTGTCAAAGTCCCAGGCAGGCAAGAAAAACCATGTTCGAATTAAAAAACAGTGTAAATCCTCCCTGTAATGTAACAAACCTGCAGCTGTATTTCCTCCTTAACATGGTCCCTGCCTACACTAACCTGGTGACCCCAGGCATTGCTGTTGATGAAAACAAGCAGCCTGATCCGTCTTCTAAATATAATGCTTGTGTTGAGATGTGCCTCAGCAGCAGATTCATCCTGCATTTAATGAAACACACAACACACACACAAACATTTCATACGGGGTCTCAAGGTGATAACAGGATTTGATAAGTATTGATTTACGCAAGTAATATGAGACCCTCCTCCATACTGTACATCAAAAGTCTTTGACATCATTGTTATTTGTTTGAGATAAGGTCATCCATCATGAAAGCTGGAAAAAGAGTTGAGAAAAAAAAAGTATCTCTGGAAGCTGGAGATTCATTAAGCCTTGATTCCCATGCAGTTTCTTTCCCCTTTCAGTCTTAGCAGTCAAGCAAGTTCCCTTCTCATCACTTTCCTTTGAGGAGCAATTCTGCTGAAGTCAAACTCAGGTATTGGCTAGCAAAATTAATCATAAAAATCAACATATCCTCAACAACTGTGCCTGCGAATACCCACCCCCCGCCCACTTTTCACATCCAGCACCCCTTTGACACGTACTATACCAACATCACGTAATTCCGCGGACTGCCCCTCCGAAGGGAACGGGCCTTTTTCATATTTATACCTAGTGAGGAGATGGTGTACTTCGCTGCGCTTTTGAGCGAGAGATTTCCCCCGTCTCTCACAAAAACGCGGCCACCCTTTAAACATTCAAGTCATGGTTCAGTTAGGTGCCTGCTGTCAATTTTATTTATAAACCTCCCTGGCCTGTTCTTTCATTCAGACAGGCGCTCTAGCACCCCTCCACCCACCTCCTGCATATTGTCATGAGACATGCGGACACCACCTACAAGGCATCCTCAAAGGCAAAGGGTAAACATGGCTCACAACAGCACTTAATGCAATCACTGGCTGAAAAAAAAAACAAAAAAAAACACATGCCTCAGCAACATCAAGCTACAACCCTATGCGAGGTGTTAAGGTGAATAAAAATGCCTCACTACATCTAGTTGCTTTGGAAGTGTAGATTTCTTCTGAGAGCCACATCACAGAAATTACCCCCTGCTTTCTCTGCCCAGCATTCGGCTCTCATTCTGTAGACAGTGAGGCTGTGAGGGTGTGATGACTCCCTGGTTGCTAGTTTGACAATAAGGCTGTGATACTCACAAACCAAAGTGATGGTTCCCTGTGTGGGATGACAAAGCACCAATAAAACACATAGATGCCCTGGAGAACGCCAGAGGAACACTCAAACTGTGTGAATTTAATGACATAATGAGGCCAGTTGCATGCGTTCCCTGTTAATTTGTAGTTTCACTTTATGCAAGAAGAATAACACTAACAGTGTGAGTGTGTGAGACTAAAGTAGAGACATGCTGCACGGAGGTGGCCATCACAGAGGATCTTGTTAGACTAATTTGCATCATATTTTTTGAAGTTTTCAACTTTATCATTTCCACTTATGCCTTGTTTTTACCTTTGCTGCAGTGTTATTTTTCTCACTCCCTCTGTGTCAAAAGACTGCAAATTATATTATACAATGTCCCAGGTGAATACTTGTTGAGTGGAGGATCACCATAGTTTTTGTATAATCTTTAAGATTTATGCTGCTGCAGTGTTTGATAAATGGTCTGTAAAAATGAAAAAGGTCATTTTAGAACTCCCAGTGTAGAGGAAAATTCCTCATTCTTGTGGACACTGACCAAGAAGTTTTAAATTCCTTATTTATTTATTTTTTTGGTTTGTTTGTTTGTGACATAAAGGACACATTTAAAAAAATAGTTGAATTAAATAATTTAACAAAAGGGCACAGACATAAAAATATGTTTTTTTAGATACTACTATTTGAGTATAGACTTTCAGTTTTTTTTTAATTAAAAAGACAAAAATTCGGTTTAATGAGTATGCCGAGGGTGACTAGAAACCTGAACTTTATTATATGAAAAGACAGAATAACTAGCATACAAAAGCAGTGGACTGCCAGCAGCTGCAGTGCTATTATAATTGAAATGACTATATCAGTGTTTTAAATGGTAAACAGACTGGGTGTTTCAATTAGTTCATTAGTTGCAAAGTGTGGTGCTTAACTTGAATCTTATCAAATGATTTTATTTATTGGACTTTTACCCATCCTAAATTTATGCACCGCAATAAGTGGGAAATATTATTAATGCATAAATGTTTTAAATTATACAGCCTACTGAAACAAACTTATTCAAGTAGTTCAGTAGTTAGACAATTTTAAATAAGAAATGATTAAAACTTTCAGCAGTGAGTTAGTTTATAGTGTCAGTCAAATTTATAGAAAAAAAAGTCTTTTTTACACAGCAGCACTGATGTTATCTCACAATTTCACCCACAACTCATTTTATTGTCTGTCTTGATATTTCTTCAATTATACTGGTCGTTACAAACCCTGATGCAGTTTTTAAGTTGAGATGCATATGCAGTTAGTGTATTATTATGCTAGCAACTTTAGCTCTCAATGTGATGGCAGTCTATACTGTACATTATTAGCGGTTAATACTGTCTTTAGCAGAGAGACAAGCTAAAACTACTTAAGTATGAGACGGTATATGAGCTCTTGAATCTTTAAAGTGACTTTGGGCACAGAGATTTGCACTACCAAGACAGAGAAGGCCAGAAAACACATAGCCTGTGAAGAAATGTCTTATGCCATAGCTTTGCTTTTTAATGCTGCTGCTGAGGGGGCTGGAAGTAGAGAAGCCAAGTGGCTGTTGGAAAGTCACGAGTCACCAGAGTCAATAAAATTTATAACTCTGGCCACCATAATGAATGTACAAATTTTATGAAAATTCAAACGATTTCTCTGCATCTATAGACCTATATGTTAGTGCCATATATGTTAGTTTAGACGAAAGAGGTTAACTGACTAACTTACTGACTAACAGGCTGACAGTACCATTTCTGGCATGCACAGCTAAATGTCCTAAAAACTTCCTGTTGGGAAAGAAAAAAAAGAATGCATGAGCCCTCACTAGCCTTAACTAGGTCACTTGTAAGAGAATAACTAAATAGTGGCCGGGATACAAAAGTAGTGCAGTCATCAATCTAGTTCCTTACCTTTCCCTTACACTGTAACCGGCACCCCCCCGCTCATACTCGTGCATATTTGTTTTATATGTGGACCATTTATAAGAAGGGGAAGGTCACGATGAAAAGAAGACCATGCTAGATGCTAAGATGTGTCTAGAATCATCCTCTATTTTTGACTCTCTTTTCATTTTGTAAGATGCAGCTGCTGTCTGATTAAAGCACCATATTAGCCCTGAGCTGAGGTGCTTTGTGGTAAAGCTTATGAATAGAAAAAGCCTTGTTGCATTATATGAACATGAGGTGGGCACCTAGAAGATGAAGTGCATAAATATTCCTAGTGAATCTGTGCATTAAAGCAGCTTTAGAGCACTTGAGCAGTGTGACCTGTGCAACAGTGCCGCCACATAAGCAAGTTTAAGAAAATGAAAAATCAAGATGTTATATAAGAAGATCCATCTGCAGCTCGAGTGTTCTCGCACTGAAGGGCCATGGATTAATCATTTGGGCTCAACTGCTGCACTGGATTTTAACCTTTGAGTGTTTATTAGAGTACAGCAAAACTAGCATGTTACAACACAGTACAAACATCCACAGTAAACAAGAAGTATTTTGAGCATAGTCAACAAGTATTATAACTTTAAATATGCCAAAGATTTTTTTTCTTTCTAATTGAAGGTGGCATTAAATGCAGGATGGCACAGCAGTTAGCCAAGAGACTAATATTGTTGATTTTATTTTTATTTTTGCATGGTTTCTACTGGTCTATAGTCATCAGTAAACTTTATTCTTAGAGCTAAACATCATTATGCTTTAGGTGATAAGGTGTGAACCTTTTCTCTCCCAGGAATCTAGGATTTCAATCAGCAGGGAAGTATTGTGCCTCAGTGTAACAACTTCTACATATTTGTGATTCAGTTTGTGTTTTTGCATAGAAAAGTTTGGCTCAAGGACCATGACAAGGAGGGTGTCACACAAGTGACTACTCAAAGTAAAGGTAACACAATTGGACCATGGGGTGTGAAAATCAGTAAGGTTGCCATAACTGCAGTTCATGGCAGTGTGTCATGTGTGCTGTCAAGGTGTTGAATGGTGCACAGGGAAAGAAAATGATGCCAAAGGATGTCACATGGATGAAGAGAGAGGGAGCAAAGCACACGGTCATAAATAGGCAGAGGGCCCATGTGGGCTGTGTCATCTGACCCTCCACTGTCAGCCAATTGTCTTCTAGGTGTTTGATCAGTACAGCTCATACTCCATTCTTGCTATACGTGCGTACCTGTATCCTGAACATATTTTTACATTTTAGGTGTATTCTTTTCTGTTGCACAATAATTATTCATTGGGCTCTAGTTGTTGCTTAAACATGGGTGACCTATGCTTCAGTCTGTGCCTGAATGCACCCTGTGTAGATGGAGAACTGATACTGCAGGTCATTATACATCCTGATCCTGCGTTCAGTCATACATTAACTTGAGGTAAGTAAAGATATTTAATTCTATAGCGTGCTGCTTTCACTGTGCAGACAGTGTAAAAGCAGTATAGTGGGAATGCTGTTTTAAAAAGCCTCCTCGATGGAAGGGAGTCTGTCTCTGGGGTGACAGAGACAGTTCCCCATATTGATTCATAAACCCCTCAGTTGACAATCAATTATAACTAATCAATGAATGCAATTATTAGAAATGCTTAGGGAAAAAAAATATTTTTTACAATTATCATTTGGATAGCAAATGGATTGTGAAGTCACAGATTGTATGACTACAGAGCAACAATTGGCTTTAATTACAGAGCCAACGGTAAGCACAGTGCAGACAGAGCACACTTCGTTGTTATTTTTTTATGCCTTTTACAGATCCACCATGTATTATATTGTTGGGCTGTCAGTGAAGCAGGGACTGTAGGCCTTTTTCCTTGAATGAAATAGCCCTGACTTGAATGTATTTGCTCAGTGATGCCTCAGTAGCATTTACTACCCTCGCAGATGGCTGCTCTCCCATAGCCTGGAGGAACATAGTCAAGTCTGAGCCGCTTTTAGCTGTAACCCAGTGAATTGCCTTCAGTCTGTGTTGGTATACTACATATCTTAGGGAGAGGGATATATTTATCTCTTCAACATCATTTGAATTTGAGCAACAGAGGACTCTCCATACTGGACATTAAAGGGTGAAAATGGATGCATGTTAATCCTTTATAACACCCTCTGAAGTCTCACTTCAGGTTAATAAATCATTATCAGATATTTTTCATTTGCATCCCATATCTCCACTTTTCTATTTCCAGTGAAGTCAGGAAGCTCAATCATCTAGCAACGCTCGTGTCTTTCCCCCTGAGAGAGATGATGAGACTAATCTAGGAGCATTTGATCAAATGAAACTTTTCAGTCAAGCTATTTTTCAGTGTCACATTTCTTTATGTTTGATCCATGAGGTAGGCTTCTCCCATTGGCATCATCTATCATCATCAAGTTGAGCTACCGGGCTCTCCTGACCACTGAGCAGTCGCTCTCGGGAGACCGACGCCTCCGAGGAACATCTGTCAATCAAAGACTCGTGGAGGCTTTGCTGCATTTCCATCTTCAGTCAACCACAAAGAAATTCATGAATCTTATATGCTGGAATCTAGCAGCCATCCTGCTGCTTGTATAGGTATGCATGCTGGAGTACCAGTGGTTACATGCAGCACACTCTTTTGTATACACAAGCTCTACACATATTTCTGCATTCAGACTGAGTCTATCTTTGACATTCCAGTTATCCATAAAGAGATTTTCACATGCCTGTCACAGATGTGATTCCTGTGCGCCAGCTTTGTAAAACTACTGCTTTCGAGCCAAGACTGGGAAATGAGCCTCTTGGAAGAGAGTGTCTTAAAGCCAGCAGTGTAAACGTTAATTCTAGTTAGTGTTGGCACCTGTGCATACATTTGTGTGCGAGTATGTGTGAGTGCATGTGTTTGTGTGTGTAAGAGGGTACTTTGGCTGCTTACAGGGACACTTCTCAGATTCAAAACTGGTTAATTGGGGACACAGCTCGTTCAACCAGGGACAAAAGTCATGTCTCTAAGTGGGAAACACCTGGGTCAGTGGTTATGATTTTGATAGGTCTCCAAAAATGTAATGTTATTCTTTGTTATTTTCCCAAGACCTAAGTAAGTTTATGATTGTGTGTGTGCAGGCTGAGGTGAGTGGAGTACTCTACAATATAAAATCACCCTTTTTCAATCCGCCTTCAATAGATTTGTTGGATGCAGTCATAGCTCAAAGGTTAATGCAAAATAAGACCATGTCAAGTATTGGGCTTTGCAAGAGCAGCAGTTCATTTTGTCACCAGAGAATCAGTTTTGAGCAGCTTTGAAGACTAATCAATGGCAGCTGACATCTCACTACAAAGACCCCTGATTGAAGCAGTCTAGTTAGCAGAAAAATATCCAAACGTGCCACTGCAGCTCACCTGGATGGACCGACAGAGTCCTTGAAATATCAATGCATTGAACAGCTGCTGATGAAGTGCTGACAGAATGACTGTAGCTAAAAAAAATCTGTGAGAGAGAGTCGCTTGAAGACAGGAAGAATGGAACAGACAACAGATTTTGGTATGTTTGAGATCACCAAGGCTGAGTTCTGTTCAGATATAGAAGATGACAACATTAATTAGGGTCACAACTCTGGGATATCTTCCCCTGTCAATGAAATTTTTTTGAGAAGATTCAGGATCCGAGGAGAAAACTGATACAAATGAGTCCATTTATCTTAACTTTCTTCACAGATTTTGCAGCAAAGTAGGAAAACTAGGATCATTTCACTTAATCATATCTGTGTTTAGACACAATACGTTGCATTCCTCTGTTGCCAATAATAATTAGTACTCGTTGTCAAGTAGCAAACGCCATGTCATTAATCTGCCGTGCTCTGCACTCAATCACACCCTTTTCTCCAAGGAGTGAGGAACAGACCGTGGCCTTAACATCTATTATTACCAAAACAATTATTGGAATTCATGATAATCATGCTTGTAAGACTGTGTAACACACAGATTACATCCTGTAAACAGCTGTGGTGTTTTTTTTTGTTGTTCTCTCTCACCTTCAAAGTGCATTTGGGGCTAATGAACACAGCTCATAAGAGCTGTATGTTCCCTGATGGTTTAGGCAGATATTTCACTCGTTTATGTTCACCATATGGTTGAAACAACTTCACAGTGGGGACTTGGGAATAGTGTTACCTTCAAAAGATCTCTTTACACACACGTGTCCTGTTTCACGTTTGTTTATGTGCTTGTTGAAAAAAGTATTTTTAAATGCTATTTTCAGAAAATCTTAGACTTTATATTACTGAAAAATATAACAAAAATTAAAATATAACAACTTGTTTGTATAAAGCAATAATTCAGGTAGTTACTGATACTACAAATTCACTATCTTGCTTTTACATGTGCAGTAAAGCAACTTTCAGCCAGCAGTCTGCTTGTATCCAGTGCTGACAGTGTCCAGATGTCAACACAGTACTCACAGTGATTGCCTGAGACAAAGTCAGCAATGAAAATAAATGCCTTCACTTGAAGGAAATCCAGACCACACTGGAGCCAAAAAAACAGAAGAAAAGATAGCTAGTGAAGTAAAAAGGGAGCATTTGAGGTTATCTGCAAAAACTCTCTTTATTCATCTACTTCATTTATTAATTTCAATATTTGGTCAGTTTTGTTTGTTCTTAATTGACAAGCTTGCATTCATCCAGTGGAGCCAACATTTCAAAGTCTATTTTCTTCTCCATCATTAACAAATGGAGTCTGGTGATATAACTAACAAGCATAGCTGTTTCTGAAACATCTATGCATCTTAATGATGTTGAAGCAATTGGTTGTCGCAGTAATTACATCTTTGAAGAGAACTGCCTCACAGACAGCACAAATGGCAGTTCTCAGATTGGTAATTAAAAACAGGGAGCTGATGCTGGGATGGGATGATTAAGGCAGTGGACTGTCTGTTCAGGTGGTGGGATAACAGGAGACTTTGTGTATTTAAACTCACTATTGAGGGAGGACCCAGTTTTCTGTTGACAGCATCTACAGTTTGCAACCAGTTAAGGAAAAATTCTTGTCACTTTTACTTCATTTTTTTGTTGATTGTAAGCTTTGTTTAAGTTACTTTTACTGGCTGGGAGGGCAGGCAGCTATGTTTGGGGTCGATGTGTGCTAGATATTTGTAAATGACAGCCAATAGCTTGGATAGTGTTTGGAAAAATGCAGCTGATTTAAATGTCTCAGTAACAGTTTATATTGAAAATGAAAAGCAAATCAACTGAAATAAAACTGACTTATAAAACATATAAATAAATAATAAGGTTTTTATCTCCCCGGGGATTTTGATAAAGTCTGAAAATAACACCATTTAATCTGTATATCTTTTATATAAGTGTATTATTTTACTCTCATGCATTTTATTTCCCTCTGTCCATGTACAGCTACTTGTGTTTGTGAAACGTTCACTTTCCTGTTTCTCACAGAGCAGAAGAATGAAACCAGTTTTAGTGTCAGATTGACTCATGATGATGTGGAGAAAACTGTCTGTTAAAAGAAGAAATCTGTTTGAATCTGAGAGGACGAACATCAGGAGGAAGATTAAAAGTATGGATTAAAGTTTTTTACCACATCTAGTTTATAAGGGTTAGTTGTTTTCTGCTTTGCATAAAGTCATCCTCTCTGCAAGAGTAGCAACTTGGCACTTTCCCTCGAATAGAAGCACAGAAAGGAGATGTCATCCAAGTCAGTTTCACCTCTGCGGTCACCCTCACATTTCTCTCCTTTTCTAATGGTTCAGATGATTCAAACACTTGTTGTTTCACTCTGTGGTTCTCTATCGTCTCGAGACTATCTCTCCACTCCGTTACATATTCCATATGTACAGGGATATGACCCCCGCTGCTTGTCAGGGTACTTGGATAATTCTTTAAGACACACCGGCTTGCC
>JAUZTA010000015.1:24472982-24483111 GCA_034780835.1 Ctenochaetus striatus | reverse complement strand
ACACCCCTGAGTAAATGCTATGTGTCCACTCCAGGCTTTCTGTAAGGCAGTTTACAAGCAGTTTATTTCAGTTGTCTGTTTAACAAAGATGTTTTTTGCAAAAAAACTATCTTTTGTCACTATAAGGCAAGGTATAATAAGTTTTTGAGGTAGGTATAAGTTTTTATTTATATCTTACTATTTGGACACAAGTAATTTAAAGTGCTTCAAAGAGCCTTAAAAATATATTATAACTGGCACAATAAGTAGGCCCTTGGATTGTATTCAAAAGACAATAAAAAGACAAAAGCAACAAATAAATAGCTTAAGATTTAAATAATGTCATTTAAAATACAATAAAAAGCAAGCATTAAGAGCAGGATAAGCAGAGATTAAAAATAAGTTTAACATGTTGGACAGACACAGTAAACAGTCATATTTTAAGCTCATATTTAACTGAGCTGACAGTTTAAGCAGACTTAAGGTATTCAGGAAGCTTATTCCACAAGTGGGGAGCATAAAAACTAAATACTGCTTTACCTTGCTTGGTTTTCATCTTGGGAGCACTGAGCAGCCCTGTCCCAGATGACCCGAAGGGGTCTGGACACTTCATAATAAAGTAATTTAAAAATGTGTTTAGAGCTGAGACCATTTAGTTCTTCAGAGAGAAGTAAAAGGATTTGGAATCTATCTTTTGACATGCAGGAAGCCAGTGCAGTGACTTAAGGAGCAGTGTGATGTGCTACAATCCCAGAGTGAGTCAGGACTCTGGCTGCAGCATCCTGGACAAACTGCAGCTGTCTGATTGTTTTTTTGTTTTGTTTTTTTATACTACAACCTGAGAAGACACCATTACATCAGTCTGGCCTGCTCAAAGGAAACACATGGACAAGTCTTTCCGCATCTTTAAACAGAAACACTTTAATTATGGCTTTGTTTTTAAGATGGCAGCAGGCCACTCTTGTGTCTTTATATGACATTTTGAAATTTGTCTGAGTCCATCACTAGACCAAGATTTTTGACTTGATTAGTAGAGTGTAATGTCATATATTCAAGGTGAGCTCTGACTTTAATATAAATATTGCTTAATAATCTTTTTGATGCAAACAAAATATTTTAGTTTTCATTCCTCCTTGCCAGTAACAGTTGTGCTTAGAGGCATCATGTTTTTGAATTGTCCATCTGTATGTCCGTACTTTACCTCGATTTTGTTTTCAACACACTATATGACAGAAATGCCTTGAGAAAATTTCATTTCATGCATTGGTGACGCTAATCTTGGGGGCCCACGTTGAAACTGTGGTGGTTGTTTGGATCCTCTGTGCTGCTGGATTGAGGATGTGTGTGCAGCTTAGAGACCGTAGTACAGCACAAGCTCAACGATCTTGCTGTGAAACCTTTATCCTAAGCAAGGCAGCGCATGTGGATGTTAGACAGAAGAGGCCTGGGGGTGGACCCTTGAGGAATTCATGAATTTTGATGCTTCAGATTCATGATTACCAAGAGACACAAAGTAGTTCCAGTTTTGTAATAAGATTTGAAACAATGAAGCGCATTGCTAAAAAGTCAAACCCACTGTCCAAACGCTGTCATTTGGTCAAATCCTTCGGAATGGAAAACTGAGATCTAGCAAAACAAAGAACAAAAATTGTGTGATTACAAATAAGAATGTCATTAAAGACTTTAACAAGTGCAGTCTGTGTGCAGTGAATGCTAAGAGTCAGTCTGAAAAACATAGTTTTGCACTAGGAATCATTAAGTTGCTGGAATACAGTCATTTTAATGATATTTCTTTAAAAAAAAAAAAAAAAAAAGGTTTGACAAGGTATTTTATCACCGAGGCATCCAGATTGGAAAACAGGTTTAATAACAGTGGTCATCAGGGTCCTTAGGAAAAGGCCTGACTGGAGAAAACTTTCTACTATCTGTTGCACAACTAACACTTAGCAGTAACAGTCACATTTAAAAGAGATTCTCTGCTTGGAGGCAGAGTGTCATGGCACAAAATAGACTTTCAGACACTTTCATACAAAGACGCATAATCTAAGGAAATAAAATTGACAAAAGTAATTGTATCCCCAAACTCAGGTAACGTAGCTTTCTGCTTATGAGTTACAGACTTCAGGACATATAAACGTTCTGCAATGTATTTTGAATGCCTGAACGTAATTGTTGCTAATGTTGTCAAAATTGCAACAAATTCAAAACAGTTCAACTTCTTACATTACAGCTGTTCAGTTAAGGTTCAGTTAAAAACATGAGATCCAAGTTCTTGTTAACAGTAAAATATTGAGTTTACTGTGCTAAAAGAACAGTTTGCCACAGTCTGTGGCCGGCACCCATGTAGAGTCAGGTCAGATAAAACAGCTGTGTGCTTTGAAAGCACTTTGTTCCTCCTGATAATTGTCAAAACTGGAGCTAAGTTGAGCTGTTGGGGTCCTGTGATCAAAAGAAAGATTGATTGTGTGAAACAATGAAGTAAAGCAGATATCTAAAAGAACAAACAGGGACACAGGAGAGAAAAGTAACCATCAAATTACAGAGATTCAGTCAGAAACTACAAAAGTACTAAAGGCTCAACAGACTTGAAAAAGAAAAAAAAACTCTCTCTGGTCTCTCACACAGACATAAGTTGAGTCCCCAAACACATAGTTGTTTGAGGGTAAGGAGGGTGTTGTCACAGATTGGCTGTGGTTGGAGAGAAGGAACTGCAACTCTTAAAAGGTCCAGCACACTTGGCATAACTCAGGAGAGGGTCCATCTTGTGTGTGACATAACACAACTCAGCATATTTTAACTGCTAATGGAAATCTAAAATAGACTAGCATAGCATTCTCCAAGGTGCAAAGTAATGTAAAAATGCAGCTGGTGCCCATTCTTATGCGGGTAAGAGTTGTGTAACTTATTGTATGGTTGAGATGTTCCCCCTGGAACACTGAGTCTGCTGTGCACACTGAAGTCAAGTGTCCTGCTAACAGTTGGCCTGTTTTCTCTGGGACTCGCTATTAGTTTGTTTTCTACAGAACTGAAATGTTTCCAGCAGCTTTTTGCTGCCTTCTCTCATCCCTCTCATCCTGCTGAGCCAAGTGTCAGGCAGGACAAGCTCCAGCACCTTCCCACCCTGCACCCAAACTCAGGGCAGACAGTAGCAGGAAACCCAAACATACACAGGAAACAATATCCCTTAAACAAGCTTGCTTAAGTTTTCAAGCACATTGTAATGAACTAATTCTGTAACAGGTTAACGGTTTACAATATTTTACCCCAATAATCTTGACAACTGCTAATCAAATAGTGGCTGAATTCATTAGTAAGAACAGTACTTGAAAATAAGTCTCCAGTTAGAAGGAGTTAGAGGTATTTAAAGTTATCTATTGCAAACTCTCAACTGACTCTAATTTAAATATGAATGACATTAGCAATCAGCTGAGTCTCTTCTGGTCATGGATACTGAAGCCAACTACTTAGAGGACTGAGCCAGGTGGGATATGTCTTCAAATGACAGCTAATGTGACTCTGAGGAGAAAGTGAAGAAAAAGTAATGCTTGACCATTACAAAGTTCTTTTGGAGAAAACACATGCATTGGGAACATTTCTGAATGGGAATTCCAACAGACCCAGACCAATTGTGATACATTTTCCTAGGTATAAGGACAAGGAAGCAGTGCTGGAAAGCATGAACATACCTCAAAGGTACCAGCATCCATCTACTTTCCAGAGGCTGTGTGTCATAAGGGAAAGAACTCCTGCCAGCAATGAGAACATCCAGAGAGAGAGAGAAGATAACCTATCTCTGATTGGACCCACAGTCGCAATTAAAAAAAATGACGCCGGAACTCAAAGCAAAGTAAATTCAAATGACATATAAAATGTAATGTGTACTTCAGTGCCTTTGGCAAACACAAAGGAAAGATCAAAATACTGATAAATCATGTCAGATTTAGGCAAATTACCCATAAAAGCACTGAAATTAGCTTATATTGACACTTGCAATTTCATGGACAAAATTTCTGAACATTTTTTTGTTAAAATAATATCTTTGTTTTAGCAATCAAAGAGACACATTTTGATTTTACTTTTCCAGAAAATGCAGTGAGTATACAGGGCTAAAATGTTGATAAAAAATAGAGACTTGCATGAAGGAGGTTTTGCCATTGATTCAGGTCGATTTTCTGGCAAAGGTAAGACAAGACCTCATGACTGTTGGTGTGGAGGCCCTGAGGCTATAGGTTCAGTTACCATACGTCAAACCACTATTGGCTGGATGCTGTTACAGGTGACCTTCATGTAAGTGAATTTTTTACCTAATTGTCACTATTTGTGACACAGATATGAACTAACAGGTAACCTGAACATCATTGGGATGTTACAGGACTGTACATGTAAGAGTAAAGTTCTCAATGCAACTAATGCACATTATTTTTCACAAGCATTTAGTTGACAACATGATGGTGAGTGGGTGATGTGAAGCAGAGAAATAGGAAATACGGAGGAGAGATGCAGCCTGTCCCTTTGTATCCAGTGCAGCCCTTTGCATTTAATTCCAAGAACGTGAGGCAGGTTGGCACAGCGCAGTCTGCAGTCAGTGATGTTTGGATGTGTCCCATCAGGCTTAAAGCAGTTCTTACAGCTCCAAAAGATACTGAAATTGTGAATAAACTTTATCCCATAGGTGAGGCATCAAGCATGTAAGCCATGTTGTTGAGTCAAGTCTGCTGAAGGTTTTCATTCACTTCTCCAAGGCTGGAAAGGGGCCTGAAATGAGTACATGTTGTGACTGGCAGGCACACAGTTTCTAAAATAGCAGGCAAAATTCTTTTTTTTCCAGAATCTCAGCCAGTTTTCTTTTGCCAGATGTCAAAAGACTTCAAGTGAATAATAATACTCATGTAACTTGGATGTATGGAGGGGAAAACTGGCAACGACCCTGTTAGCTCTCTGACAGGCATGTCAGCCACAGTTACATTTTCAGTCTTTTCTTTTCTCACATCCTTAGTCATAAAGTCCTCAATCAGAACAGTGACTGACTTATCAGTTGTGGCCCTTTGTTACCCCGGTGTTGGGACTATTTGTGGGGTTAAAACTAACCTTAGTTTGTTTTTGTGATTTGCTTCCCAGAGTTCAATGTAGGTAATGTTACATTTTTCACTTAGAGTCAGTGGGTCATACTTGCTTTGCAGTGAGAGTTGGAGTGGAGGAATTCGTGTTGGGGCTTTCTTATTTGATTTTCAATGTATCCAGTCTCATCGCTTCTACATTTAGAAGTAAGATGTCACAAGTTAAAAGCAGCGATCTGTGAGCACACCTTTGCTAAATAAAGGACTTTATCAGGGCAACATTTTCTATGCGCAAAGAGGAAAAATTGTTATGTTTTGGTTGAAATAGGACCCAAAAGTGGACACAAAGACAGGGACAAAGGATAAATATATTTATTGATAAATTAAGGGAGGGGGTATTGAAGATGGGGCTGTAATTCAGGGAGCATTAGAGCAGGGACTCTGCTTTTGGACATGGCACAAGGCTGTGGGTGAAGTGGCGAAGGTACGATGAGGAGTAGATAGTGGGGAGTTACTACAGCACAAAGCTGGAGGAAGTTGAGGCTGGGAAGCATACTGGCTGTAAGGCTGGAAGGCGGTATCTGGATCTGAAGGCAAACACTGAGAAGTACAGGTAGCACATGGCAAAGAAACAAAAAAACATATCGGTGAGTCACACTAGTAATTATCTCATTAGAGTAGGAGCTAACACTACCACACAAAGAACAGAGACAATCGGGTGACAAGTGAGGAGAAGACCAGAGCTCTGATGCTCTGCCTGATGATGAGCTGCAGGTTTGCCAGAGAAGGAGTACCAGGCACCAGGAAGCCACAACCTGCCTCTACCAGAAACACACATAGCAAGAAAACCCTGCCAACTCTCAAAACACACATAAACAACCCCAAAACACCACCATAATGACTGACATTTTAGTGGCTCAGTTGTATCTACAGTAATCTGTCAATGTAATGTTAAGGCTAAACTTCTAAACAGATCGTGTATGTTATAACACTGACTTTGTTCTCATCTATGGAAATTAGTGCTTCCACAGTGCCATGGATTTATGATTACTTCACGCTGTCATCTCAAATATAATCCAGCTAAACTAAGCAATGTGGGTCTCCGCAGGCCGCGGTGAAGAATGAAAGTGATAACTATGCTGTTTGTCAGTCTGAGGCTTCAGCAGTGGTCTTCCACATGGAGCCTTTTTGCCTTGAACCTGGGAGGAGAGCTCCACAGGCAGCCTGTCAGCTGTCCTACTGTGCTTGGAGAGAGCTCATGGTCTTTTTAATTCCCAGCCAATCTTCTGTCCATCACACAACCTTATCCCTACTTTAGAGCTCAGCTCAGGTCCACACACTGTCACTTTCTGACATGTCTCGCAGCCTACACCTCGACAATACCAGAAAATATTGTCAGCGTCTCCCCACCCCCAACTCACTTTCAATATGAACAACAAATCATATTTTCAAACTGGATGTAGAAACAGAGCCTTCTGCCTACCACCTCACACCAACCCAATCCATATTTGACTTTGCTAAGCAGTGTGCGTGCCTGTGTATGTTTGTGTGTGATGTGGATAAACCTGTGTAGAATAAAATAAGAGTTCGGGGTTTAGTTCATGATAGATCGCTCCGTGCTTATCGGATGACCCAAGCGGCTTCTCCGGATTGTCCCACATGACGTGTCGCATGCTGATGCTAATGAGCGGTGGTGGATTCAGAGCAGTGTAACATGCACAACACAGCAAAGGTAAAGAAGCCCCTCCTCGAATGCTGCCATTCTCAGGAGATTTCCATGAATAAAGGATTAGCTACAAGCTGTGAGTCAAGCCCTGGTTCTTCCAGTTGCTTTACATATTTAAGGCCGAATTTTGCACCAGCAGAACAGGCAGCTTAAAGTCAAAGGGATTGTGCAGCAGTTTTGTTGAGTGGGATTGAGTCTTGGACAAGTATATTGATGTAAATTCCTTAAATTCTTAACATACATGCTTTATCAAGTCTTGAATTTGAATGATGTGTCAGGGTGGGCTGAAGATACATTTCACAAAGCAAAAACGTGCTTTGTCTGCACATTACAGAGTTTATCTTTGAACTTCTTCTCTTAAATTTGTTCCAGAGCATGTTTAGTTGTAGTCCCAAACGAAATGTGGCCATGTGGGTCATATTTACAGAGTATCACTTTCATTTTGACACAGAGATTATGAGCTAAGATTAGAGAGCTTACAACGAGCTGTGAGGAAAGTCATATTGCTGTGATTTTACCTTCCAGGACCAATGCCAGAATCCATCATACATTTAATTGCTTCCAGCAGGATATTTGCTACTGATATCAACTATGTAAGTGTACGTACATGGCTTTGATTAAATATATTTTGTCTCTGGAAATACCAGGTGATATTAGAAGGCTGATCATGAAAGGATGGTGTTTAAAAATACCTGTTCATTGTTTGGTAACATCAATTTGTGTTAGATGTTGATGTATGGATTGGAACAAATGCATATGCATATATCTGGCTGAGGTTTGTAAAAGAATAATGTTACTAGGTTAGCAAAACTGTGCTATAACCCCAACTAAAATAACTTACTACCAGCCTCAAGATCTCAGAGGAGGAGAAAGGAAAGGCTTTTGTTAACAATATGTATTTACCCTCGTCTCTGTGTGCCAAGAGACAATTTACTGGCAACTTTATTTTTATTCATTTTTTATTTATTGTAATTTGCCAAAGTGAGTATTTTAATTTGGCATGCTGTGAGCCTTGTATTATACGCCTGTTATCACCTTTGGAGACTAGCTATAAACAAATAAATGCCCACTTTTGGAAAAGTCAGTCAGTACTCATTGAAGTGTGTTATTTCATTTGCTCTTATCAGAAGTTATACAAAGTAGTCACGTTGAATTTTTGTGCTCAAAGTTACCTTGGTTTATTCACTTTGAGTGCACATTGATCAAATCTGCATTTGCAAGAAGGTTTACTGAATAATGATCATAGATGTGGATTACCGTACAAGTACTGTGCAGTAGTGGTCTTACCTGCTGGGCCTTTAACTTCCTGTCGACTGCAAGTGTGGGAATGATCTGCATATCAAAAGATATTATGTCTTACACAGACTCTTCCCTCTACTGGACTGCATGGGAATTATTCTTTGTGCAATGGTGTTCATGAATTTGCCAGCTAAAAACGTACCTGCAACAACTCTCTATGGATGAGCCGTGTGCCCTCTTTGGAGGACAGTTGTTGCTTATTTGACTGAACTTAGTGAGCAGAAAGTCCCTTCCACCTCAACTGCAGGATCAAGTGATGCTTGATTATTGTGACAAAATATTCAAGTTAGGCGTGCAGTTGGCAGTGGTGGCCAGCAGTCTGGGGTTAGTGTGTGTTTACTGTACAGCAGCCAAACTTCTTGCCCTTTGCTGAGCTAGCTGTTTCCTTGGCCTGTTCTATCAGGGCACTTTCAAAATTTGATTCACAGTATTGTGCTTAAAAGCTGAAAAGACAAAGAGGAACTCCTGGGAGTTCCTACTTTGACTGAGGGACTGTTTGGTTTTATCTTCTTGATGAGTGGCAGAGTTGTCATTTGCAGCTTGCCTTTGTTTTCCCTGAGCAGGAAGAGGAGACGCAGCATCGCAGTGCATTGAGATGGAGAGAACATCTGTGTGCAGCTGCAGTCACTTACTTGAGGGCTGAACATGGGTTCCACAGCTATCTGGCCAGTGCTCCACAGCTGGTAGCATGTCTTTAACTATGTTCTGAGGCCTGGAAATGCAACTGTGTGTGTCAGAGTAGATGGACAGATCATTGAGAATGGGTTTTTCTTTTTAGTTCTACAAACTTGCTCCACACTTGACGGGCATCAAACAGGCAAACCATTATTACAGGGGAGCAGAGGCCAAAGTCCTGTTGTTGAAAGCAAGTGATCTGTTCATTGCTTTCAGAAACCTGCATTTAGGTTGAGGTGGCTGCGAAGACACTGAGAGTTTGTGTGTTTTGTTTTTTTCAAACCTATTAGTACAACAGGCTTTTGCTCAGCTATTCCCCAGTCTCCTACACTTTGAGCATGTGTGAGGAAGCAGCGCTGTGCTGTCAGAGTGTTAGAGTTTTCTTTGTCTCAACAGCTTCATTGCCTTGGCCAGGCCCAGAGATGAGACCTTTTTTTCCCCACAAGTTAGTTGATCTCATTCCAGGTTGATCTGAGATTTTGTCATCAACTGGAAGAAGAGCAAAGCCATAATGAAACAGTGGGTGAAGTGTCTGAGCTGCCCAACCCAACCAAGCTTAAGCTGATCACATCCCACCCAGCAGTTTTATTATAACAGCCATTTACCAGTCTCTGCTTGGATGGACCACTGCTCCAGCATTGCTTGTATTCACCCTGTGTTTGAATGCTGGCACATATCTGTCCTGTTTTACAATTTAATGTAGCCTCCAAGTTCAAGCCTGCCAGAGCTGGAAGAAATCAAAACTTATTTTTTTTACCTGAAACTCTAGAAAAAGAGTCACACTCTCAATCAGAATGTGTTGAGAGGTGTTTTTGTGTGTTTGTTTTCATCCAATAATATGTAACTATCATAACACAAGTTGTTTGTGTCTTTCAAAAACATACAATATTTCATTATCTACAACACAGAGTGACAGTGGAGACTTATCATATTAGTGACACAACTGCACACAGTCAAGTATTTGTGCTTATGATTTTATAACAAGATTTTTAATCCAAACTGTCACGCTAATAACATGCATAATATATCACATAAACAGCTGAAAAACATGTCGATGGATCAGCTTGAGGAGGGAGAATGGAAGGTCCTGCAAGGGAGGAGACCAAAGAGTGGATGGAACCATTGAACATTAAGGTGGACTGCATGTGGTCAATGTGCTTTGTGGAGAATCCGAACCAAAGATGAGACACACATTTTACTCCCATAATCTGGTTGTGTGTGGGGCTGTATTAAAACCAGCTGTTTTGTATAAAACTACTTAAGATTGGTGATGAAAGTCTTGTTAAGTAAAGATTAGTTGTACGGATCCCTATTTAAGTATCTAAAATTGAGCGAGTGAAGCTTTATTTATGAGCACTTTTTAAAACACAGTTACAAAGTGCTCTACAGACAT
>JAUZTA010000015.1:24350992-24363899 GCA_034780835.1 Ctenochaetus striatus | reverse complement strand
AAGCTGCCGCGAATTCAGGCATTTTAGGCCGCAACAATCTTGAAAAACGCCCACGAAATCCTGGAGGGACTGGTTTATGGTGAGATGGCTGTGCAGTGGCTGTGTATGCAGTTGAATGTTTATCACCTCTGACAGACAGGCAGCACCAATGTGTAAATGTCAGTATGAATACTAGTATATGTGAATGTATGTGTGAATGTTGCTTGTGTTGTAAAATGTATTGAGTGCTGGTTAAGATGAGTGAAGCTCAACCATCCATGTCACATTTACAATTACTTACTGGCATTTCAATCTTTCATACAGTACTATGCTGCTTGTGTCATACCTGTGGTGTCTCACTAAACATATATTGACTAATGTGATTATTTATTCAACAATGATTGAGATTTTTTTGAAAGTATTGTTACTTATTTGTAACATCCATCTTCTTTATCTATTTTAAAACAAGAAAAGTCAGACTCAGTACATGGTTGGATTTTGTACAGACCGTGTGGAAAATATGGCCTCTTGCTGAGAGAGTTGTCACTAGTGTCTGTAATGTGAAAGCCTAGATATTAAACTCAAACTCATTAAAATCATCTAAAAGCTCATAGACAGGCGAGTCCAAGTTGTCTCCCTATGTGATCAGACTTCCCTTCACCAAAAACAAGTTCTCCATCTTGTGCCGACATTTTAAGATGCAACGATGTTTAATACCACAAAAACTGTCTGCAAAATTAGATAAGTTACTTTCAGTCCATTATCTGAAGAGTCTCAACTGAAAACTTACCTCTGAACACTCATAACCAATTTGGTGAGTAGGGTGAGTAAACTGATTGCTATAATGTCCTCTGATCATGTAAAAGAAAGTAAGCACTGATCAATTTCTACATTTGAAAATAGTCAAATGAAAACCCCAACACTCGGTTGATGGCACCATGGTGTGACTTCATGCCTCTGCTCTTCCGTCTGTCAGTCAGTCACGCACAGCTGTGTTTGTTGGCCCCCTCTTGTCTATTGAACTGGAGGTGAATCAGGCAGTCGCAGCACATAATGACGCAGTTAACTACAAATGAAATGAACTTTAATGAAAGAAAAAGAGGGAACAGTTTGAAAGACTGCTCACCAACTCATGGACACGTGGCCTTGTACGGCTGGTTGAGTAATCTGCGCAGTCATGCAAGGCCACGGAGTGTGACACTGCGCCATTTACTCACGGCAGCTTAGGCAATTTAATTATCAGTTGGTAAACAAATTCCATACACTTCAGTTGATGATGTTAGCCACTCTATTTGATACAAGTTTCTGTTTGTATGTTTGTTTATCTTTTATCATTGAACCGCCTTCTGTGATGGACGGCAAATGTCATTAGAACAGAATGAGAGGCATTTATCATAGTCACAGTGTTTCATGCAGTATCTGTTGAAGTATACCTTTTTTATTATGTGAAACCCCTTAGTGAACTGAGTTTTATAGTATATGTCAGCAACATCAACATGGCTGTCACCCTCACACATTTTGTTTTTCTCTCACAAAATAAGGGGGGAAAAGGATTGAAAGAGGTAAAAATTATGACAAGTCTGGCTATTTTAAGAGCTTCAGAAAGTTTGAGTTTGTTCCATAAGACAACACTGAAATGACACCACTTTCACACAGTTTCTCAACAAACTGGAGTTTCCAGACTTGCAAATGATCTTTTAAACTGAAAAACATCATATCTGTAATTAACATCAATTAAACAGAATGAAAAATTATTTGTCTCCCTCCATTAACTTATGTACATATATTTTCCAAAATTAGGTCCCATGGTGGTTCAACATAAGGGGCTGGAGTTCAGCTTTTTAGTAAGACGGTCCAATTTCTTTTCACTGAGAAGGTAATAAGTAATTGACTATAATTTGGTCAATACCTGAACAAACACTTAAATAAGTAACAGTTGACATAGTGTTTATGACCATAGTGGGTAAGTCTTAACACTGTTTGCTGTTCAGTAAGATCAACCACCTTCTTCTGGTTGAATACATTAGAAATTTGCAACTGTTTCAGATCTTGCAAACCCTTTTTTTAATGTTTGTTTTGTGTGTTTGTGAATGTGCGTGTTTGTGTGTGCATGTGTGTGTGCAGGCCATTACCAGACTCCTGCTTTTCTGAACTCACTGATGAGGTGAGAGTCCTCTGTGTTGTACACTGCCACTGTTGATAATGATTCATAGCATTTCCTCCCACTCAGTGTGAGTAACATTTCAGAGGGAAGAGACAAATCAGAGATGCTTTTTATATCCGGACCTTTCAATCGGGATCTGACCTGTCTGTAATAAGTGACACCCGAGCCCGACTCTGTAATTTATGTGTTGCCTCAACAAATTGCTTCACTGGGGACCAGAGCAGAGCCTTTCCCTTTTCTGGCACATAAAACCCGCAGAGACAGGGCCTTCTCATATTTTAACTTCAAGCTGTTATCAGCCTTTTCTTCTCCTCCCCCAAATATAAAAGCAACTTTTTAAAGATGATCACATGAATGCATTTTCTATAAACAGCTGTGCAACTGCAAAGGGACATAATGGCTGTGATTGTATGAAACCACACCACCATTTGTCATATTATTATAGCTGTTGCAATTTTAATCAGAAAAGCGCTCGGTAATGTTTCTGTGGTGGCTTCTGCTATTGCCTTAAGTCACACTTCTGTCTTATTACATCTCTGAAATTTTATTTGCCTGCTGAGGCAACACAGGTTTCTCCCTCTAATTGTCTCTTCTGGGAGAGGGGTCTTCATGTGTGAAGGAAAGGAGCAAATGTTGGTTTTTGACCCACTTGTATCTCACCACAGATTAGACGAGATGACTAACAGGAAAAAAAAATCATCACTTCCTTGTTTGTCGCACCAGAGACTCATTCATTAAGTGTACTGATATTAAATCTTGCCAGGAAAAACTACAAAGCTTGTAATTTAACAAAAACAAAATGTTTAAAATGTCATGAGCTTTGTTCTATATAAAGTTTCATTGGAAAAATATAAGAAAAAAATAGGACAAGCATAAGTTACCTTTAGGTGGAAAAATGGCTGATGTTTGGATTAAAATATTGTTTATAAATAAAAAAAAAATAAATCTCTTGGTGCCATTTTTAGGGTCAAAACTGGAGTTGGGGGTGATTCCTTCTATCAGTCTCATTTTCCTGGAAAACACAAGAAACTGTGTATTGCATGAAAATGAAGTTGATATATAGGCTTTTATTCTCATTTTCTACTGCCTCATTTGGTGTAGTTTTATTTGAAATAAGCAAAATGAGGCAGTGGCACATGGGACACAATCAGCGGTCTCCAGCTCTGCTGTATGCTTTATTATAGATTCAAAGTTGATAAAAAAATACATCATTTTCGCAGGAAAATCTTTCCTTGTGATATGCCTGTGCCATCCCTGGAGGATCAGTGAGACATCTCTGACCAGGAGAGAAAAGGTTCCACCATGTGTTCCTCCTGAAGCACAGCAATAGATCATCACACTAATCTCCTCTGAGACAATCTGCTTGATAAAAAACATAATGCAATCTGAAATATTTTTCCACAACCTTTACCTGAACGCATTTGATGGCTCTAAATCTGTAACAACAGTTGTGTTGATTTTTTTCAGTAGATTGTAAAGTTTTCTGTGTCAGCTGCTACTTTCCAACAAGATCATTTGTCCTCTTGGTTTACATCTGAGAGCGTCTGTCGCAATCACTTCTGAGAGCTGTTAAGTGGACTTTAAAGCTTGTAACAGACTTATGTCAGTGATTCTTTGTTTCTTGACAATGGATTATAGAGTACATGAGTATTATTCTATATTGGACTTGGTTGAGCACAATCAAAATCTTTCAGAAAAGTGAGCAGAAGGACCTGCTCTCATCCTTGAGATGCCATTAAAACAACACTTAAATAAACATGTAGTCTTGTCTTAGGACATTACCACCATGTGGACAGAGAACATGTAGTCTGAGCAACACCTCTTATACCTGAGACTTGATGACCGGCAGCTGAAACAGCCTTTGTATAGACACATCATAAGGGTCTAGATCCTCATTAGCAGCTCTGAGAAGCTGAGACACTGTTGATGATCACACACATGATTTTGGTTAAATGCTCACAATGGAAATGCTGCAATGTTTTGCTTTTTTCTGTCTATCTGTCTGTCTGTCTGTCTGACAGTGGTAATCCATCAATTAATCAAAAGTCTGCAATATAAACCTCTCTTCATCAGATCATTAAACTCTGGCTCATTTCTAGTGCAGCAAAGATTCTCCTCTTGTGTTTGCTTGTAAGTTAAGTAATCCTGTTTCTACCAGTTCTAAAGGTTTGTATGCTTCTCTTTAACTCTATCTGCTGCCCAGTGTTTGCCAGTCTGTTGTTCAGTCCTCCCTGCCTGCCCACTCCCTCATTTGAGATGGGTGATCTCTCTAAACCCCTACCCTTCACTGCAGAGCAGCAAACTATATTTTGCATGTACTTTTATGGCAAATCAGAGTTGGGAGTTTCTCTGTGTGTGTGTGTGTGTGTGTGTGTGTGTGTGTGTGTGTGTGACCCTGACACATGACACTGAAATAGATGGACAAGGAGGCAAGCAATAATCCTTACACACACAGGGATGACAGTGCTCCATTGGTCTCCAGTATATACGACCAGCCCCAGGCGACACTAAACCCAGCACCCCAGACTGGTCAGCAATCATGAAGGTGATGACAGGCAGCTCTGCAGACCTCACAGCACTGCACTTAGATCTGGTTACATTCTCCTGTGTTCCCAACTGATGCAGGCCTCTTCAGAGTCCTGAACCCAGAGGGAGGCAAGAGGGACCCACACTGTACATCCAACCCAACCTGTTAATGTAGCCACAGCCTGCAGCTGATGGAGAAACACTTTGAGGCAGAGAACTAAGTTCTTCTGACAAGTTCAATAGGCAAATCTGCACCATGTAGTTAATATTGATGGTATCATAAAAGTGAGTGGTAAACTTTTATTTTTACAGTATTTAAAATGTGCATCCATTTACATTTTTAGATTAACACGGGATCAAAGAGAGAGAGACATGACTGACTGTTACAGCTGTCAACTTACTGGTTTGGTCCAGTCTCATAGCTCTCATCCACTTTGTTTCCAGCAGCCTCCTGTACATGAGCTACCTGCCCAGAACCAAACATGGAGACGTCGTGAAAAGCTAATTGTCGAACATAGTGATGCATTTAGTAGCTAAAGAGCAGGATAATTTGTGAAGAACAGGTTCAACAAATTATTTTGATGTTGCTCCTTAGCTGCTGGATGAGTAAATTAGAAAAAGGGCTGCTAACATGTTAGTCATCTCACATTCTGATGGGATTCATATGCCGTGGTACTTATTACAAACTACTCACTACAGTAATACTTCCTGCCCAACACAACACCTTAACCCAACATTCTGACTAAGATTGTTTTTTATAAATATGCCACCAAAATCACAGTTTTTGTCGATGATTAAATTAACTCTATCAGTAGTAGAGATGGTACAAAGTGTTGTGGAATGGATGGTTTATACCTCATGCTAAAATTTTTATTCATTTTTATAGAAATTACTAATAGAAAGGAGAAGGAAGTTCCATTATGTGAAAGGCAGAATAAAATTGTAAGGTTTTAGTCATTTGAAAAGGAGCCAAATGCAAAACAGAAAGGCAGGCAAGCTGAGTGAATAAAAAGCATGTTTTAACAACAACAACAACAACAACAGAAAAGCTGACTGCAGCAACATAAGCAACAAAAAGTGAGGGAGCTGGCTGAAGTCAATTCAAGAATGCAGGAGAAATGCAAAAACCATGCAGCAGGTATGACTCCAACAACACAGAAGCAAACACAGAAGAACTGACAACCAAAGAGGAAAAAACCCCTGAATGAACACACAGTCAGGAACAGGTGAAACGAATCAGGCAAACAAGAGGGCAGTAAGTAAAAGAAAACAGAGAACTTACACTATGTAGGTAAATGTAAGCACTAAACCTCAAAACATATGTAAATTTTATCTGTTCTGTTTCAACGGAATTAACAGTAACAACTGCTTCAAAATGAATTTTTGATCTTAAATACTCTTCAGATCACCTTCTCTTTTGATAGAGTATAAAACCTTTAATTAGTGCATTGCATAGATGTAATCAGGTTAGCATATTGTCTGTTGCTACAGTGCACAGCAGACTGGAGCTGCTGGTTTCACTGGGCCAACACACTTCCCAATTCCTCCTGTATGATCCCATAGAGATGCATGCAGATAAAACGGAAGCAAGGTAGACGCCAAGCCAGAAACTCCAGCATGACAGAGGAGGGAACACCTCATTAGCAGCAGCCGCCTGGACCGATCCCAGTACTCAGTCTGGGGAGTAAGAGCCAACTCGTTCCATTAAGGGGAAGAGAGAGACTTCTAAAGGGCATGACCATCTGGAGCAGGCCTCACTCATTTTTTCTCAACTGCATTATGGGTTGGTGGCAGAGCCCAGACTCATCAAGCAGGTTGATAATCAGGTGCCAGAGAAACTCATTCATGTTGCTCTGTGTAGGGTCAATCGTGGCCGCCGGTGGAATGTAGTAACTGGATGAAATGAAAAAAAAAAAAAAAAAGCTGTGAGACGATTGTTATGCGGGGTGAGTGTGCTCTGAAAACCGTGGCATGGGTGAAATATTTTTTGAGAACTCAAAGCAGCCCAGTTGTTCAAAGAAACAGGACCACGTCGGATAGAAGTAGGACAAGTTTTTTAAGTAAGAATATAAGTACAAGCTTTTCCCTCATGTCGTTCAGTGTCCAGGAAATGTCAGAGGAATGCCATGGGGACAGGTGAAAACTCAGTATCCAGTGTTGGGATGACATTCGTTTCCTAAGGACAAATGGCTGCTTATGAAAAATTGATGTGGAGCAGAAAATAGACTTCCAGTCCAATATAGCATAAGGGTGGACCATGAGACTAGGAATCCAACTTACAGCAGCGCAATTTACTGAAATTAATAATTTCAGAGGCAGGAGCCTGGTATCAGTAGCTTGACACACAATTACAAAGACACAAGGTTGGGCTTGTTTAGGGTTACGTGTTGAATACAACTAATGAAACACTGACTGAAGGCACAGCTTTTGAGCCATTTGTCTGTCCTCTGCATGTAGTTCTTTGCTCCTAATGTGTCTGGATAGGACTTTCCCAGTATTATCCACATACGATGAATGAGTTAATATAGCAATAGCTGCATTTTCTTCTGAGATTTATATTAGATGTTTGAGATTCCTTAAAAACAAGCAATAGTGTTGCTTTAGTAAATCCTTGGGACGTCTTCAGATCATTTCATCGTATTATGTATATACATGAGATGCCCTCTGAAGGCTGTTGTAGTAACCCCAATCGCTCCTCGACTCAAGGGAAATGTTCAACATGCTCACAAGTGACAGCGAGCCTTAATAAGTCAGCCGGCAACCAGACTGCATGGAACGCTGCTTCCACGCTCCGATCCATGCTGAAGGGCGGATACACAGCTAATCAAAGCATGACAGTAGGTTTTACATTTCAAATAACCTACGGTGCATTACCAGCAGTTATTTACAGTGTAAGCACTGCTCATTCATTTTTAAACAGGCCCTGAAGGTCTGGTTGACAGACAAAGCTGAGCAGCAAAAGTAAGAGAATGAACTGTTGTTGTTTTTCAACTCACAATATGAAACATAGTAATGGCACTGAGCAAAGTGCTACATGATGCATTATTGATGCGTTGATGATGCAATATGTAAAGGTCATGGCCACTGTCTCTGCACACACTCATTCATCATAAATGCGTCTCCATGGAGAACGATATGAATGATTGGTGTCCCATTTACGTTTCAGCTATTTGGTAGATGCTTTTATTAAGAGCAACAGTTGAGATGCATATTTCACCAAAGATCTATGAATTTAACTTCTTGAAATTCTCTACCTGCGATTGATTATTTAGAACAGCATTTTTTTTTTCTCTGTCTTTTCAGTGAAACCCTGAGGGGATGATGAGACAGCCAGGCAGATGTCTTGTCTTGCCATGAACCTGACGCCACTGGGAGGAGTGGGAGTCCCAGACACCACAGAGGAGGTCGCACAGCTGCCATGTCTCCATCCGTGCCCCCGCTGTTGGGAATGTTAGTCAGTTTGAACTCACATATCCCTCCCCAACTCTGCTCTGAGGAGGAAAGGCTATTTGTATTTGGTAAGCTTCCTTTCTGGCTTTTCCTGCTACAGCTTTGTAATCTCATTACCCATGCATGTCTCATTAATTCTCATCATGGCCGAGTGGCCCATCACTCCTGCTGTCACCACCTTGTGAGATCCGCCAGCCACCACATGCCAACCCAAGGCCTCTAAACAAAGCAGCGGGTGAGGAGGGAAAACGGTGGCCTGTGTAGCAGTCACAAATCATTGATGAGGGTCAGACCGGCTCAGACTGGGAGAACTCACCTTGGGCCTGCCTTCTTGCCGCCCTTTAAATAAAGACTGTTGTGCTCTCTGATGGATGAACTGCAACAAAATGGAAGGGAATTGCAGCATTGTTTGGCCATGATAAGGACTGTTTTAAATAACCACAGGCTCACATATTAAATGAAAACACATTTTTAATAAGAGAAACATTGATTGGATTTTTAGTTACCACTTGCTGGACTCAACATGCATAGCTAATGTCGGCATGGGAAGGTCTATCATACTAATTAACATAGATGGAGCTGTGACTTGACTTTGTTATGTGTCGTGTAATGAGAGTGCTAATGATGCTTTAAAAGTGTTTATCGAAATGTTCACTACTTAGTGCATCATTCGCTCTTATTTAATAGCTTCGTGACTGACTTTAATATCTTTAGATTACAATGTCTGTCATTGTGATTGCAAAGTGGGAAGTCTATCGACTGCAGTGGATACACAAAGCTGAAGAAGGACGAGGTTGTTTGCCACTTTGAAACAACATTGAGAAAATAAGGCTTTGTCAGAATAAAAAAGTATTTAAAACTCTTAATACAGTGCTTAAAGGAAAAAAAAATCATAATGCTACTGGTACTGCTTTTATATGCATGAAAAATCAAAGAAAATATTCAGTTGTTTTAATATTTCAAAAATAATTTTGTAAAGTTATGCTTCATACCCTAAAAGGTCAAATGATTTCACAAAAACTGAGCAGATTTTTAAAGTTTGCATTGTATTTTAAAAGCATTTAATTAATATCATTTTGTTGTTACCATTTTTTTAATTTACCAATTATTCTTCTTGCTAAAATGCAAAAGTAAGCCTTTCAAAGTTTGCAGGTTGCTTATGGTAGTGTCCGTTGGCTAACAAACACTTGTTCTGCTGTTTGATTTCAGTACATGAATGAATCAGAAGAACCCCGGAGCTTCGTTACAGTCTCTACAGTATTCTTCAGTAGGCGGGTTGCAGTTAAACATGTATAAAGACTGCTGAGGGCAGTAAGTAGCCTGTGTTTAAGAGCTGGTCAAGACGAGTATCAGGGTTTCTAGTAGCCTACTGAAAGTTCTCAGCACTGAGAGCTTAAAACTACGATAAGCCCCGCAGGAGAAAACACAGTGCAGTCTCCATCTGTGCTGTTAAACGCAGGCTCAACATTTCTTCCATCTTTATCACTGGTGCTTAGTTTGGTAACCTAAAAGTGGAGAGCATTTCTCAGTGACAGACTATAAAGCTTGATGCTGAAGCTATTTCCTGAAGGCAGTGGCGGTTTGCAGCAGTGCAAACCCAGAAAGATTTCAACTTTTAAAATAATCAGCAGAAAAGAATCACTCCTTAACGTTCTCTGAATTACAATAAGGCTAATAATAGCAGTTTTTCAGGCTTACCTGCTAATTACAGTTTGAAGTAGACGATTGTTCACACACACACGCAGCTTCCCTTTGCAATGTGGGATCACTACAGATAGTTGCTCTGGCAGACTGAAGTTGAGTTTAGTATCCAAATAAATTGGTTAATATGGCTATATACAGCTATTAGCTTGATAGTAATCTGTATGTCCATCTGCCTTATGTCTCTTGTCTGATCACATCTTTTAATTTTTAAGATGTTTTTAAGTGTCCTTGAGACTTAAATGTGACCTAAACCAATAGAAGCAAAAAAACTACAAAAACACTGAATTCTAACAAAAGGGAAAAGATACTTAAGTATAAACAGTAAATGTTTAAAGTCAAGTACAATCAGGCGCATTGATATTTATGTGATTTCGACTCAGTAAGATATTTATCACCCTTTCGCATTGATTTTCACTGAATAACAATAGTTTCCAATCTGAAGCTTGCTAACAAAAGCAAAGAAACACAGCAGCAGCATCAGTCTGAGCAAACCTCAGGCACTTTTTTGACATCAAATCACTACTGGGTCTAGCATGTCAGTGAGAGTTCATGCTATCATGTTCATCACTTTAATGATGCAATGGCAAAGTATTCAAGACCTTTAACACAGAATTTCCATAATACACCTTGTCTACTGCCTTTTTCTGTATGATAATGAGTTTTTCGTGCCATGAAGGGATAGTAGGTGTTATGTTTTGACAGTCAGTCCCTGTACACATTCCAAGAGCTAAAACAGTTTGGAGCGATTTCTAAACCGAGTCCCAGGAGGTTTCAGTGTTGCTACAACTGGTCAAAGTGTGAATTTGACAGTTTCAATAACACAAATCCCTTCTTGCAGAGGGCCCAAACATGTATAGGTGTGAAATAGGTTGCAGTATTTGAAATCCTTATATGCAAGACACACAAAAGATTACTGTTAAAGCTGGATAAAACTTGGTAAACAATGTGACAGGGATCATAGTCTTACACTCATAATCCCATAGCACAGAGAGTGTATTCTTTTCTCCTCCACCAGAGGAGATTTTTTCATGATTTTGAATGACTTACAGTCTTATCTTTTCCTCATCATCCTTTTTTAATAAATGTTTTTAACACATTTTTACATTTAACATCATATATATCATAATTTACTCCCATTGTACCTTTCATATTGTGTGAACTTAGATGGCTAAATAAATTAGATGTCTCTGAAAATGAAACAAGAAAGCCATAAAGCCATAAATTTGGAGAGCATCACCAATGAGCTGCCAGTGCTGTTCTCAACACTGCGCTTGTGCTTCATTTAACACATAATCTGCAGTCCAAGTTTCCCAGCACTGACACAATGAGACTTGTCTTGTGGTTTAACGAATCATTTCACTCTTAAGAATGATTAGCAAGTATGAGATACAATAAATGATGCTTTGTAACAGCTGAAAATTTATTTCAGGAGTAGTCAAGAATCCATATCCAGAGAATCTCTTAAAGGACAAGTGGATTAAGATGCCCACACATGTAACCACAAAAAATGTCATTCTTGCCAGGGAGCTTTTTAGCAAGTAAAACAAACAACCTCTCTTGGACTCCATGTTTCCCGTCTAGGGATGAGGATTGAAAGATAAACCACACAGTGTGTATTGAAGCTTTCATTAGAAACATTCTGGGGCACATGAGATTAGCAGGAAAAATAGTGAACAGAGAAATTTGTCAAAAGCTGTTGTTAAAGAATCATAGAAAAGCAGTTGAATATGGACTAGTGCCATTTCTAGCTTTTACAAAACTATATAGAAAGTAATATAAAATGTTATAGAATGCTGAAAGAGACATGGGAGAGAGAACTCATAACAAAAAATCCTTTTTTTGTTTTAACTTAGAAAACAGGAACCATAAACCCTGAGTTTGAGTTAAATTTTGAGTTTAGTTCAGTTCTGTATTTTTTAAAAAAGAGAAACTTTGCATTTAAAGAAGGCTGGAAAGAGAAACTTGACGAATCTGCTGAGTTCATGATTTGTCTGGTCGGTATTTAAACAAGAATTAAAACACATTTCCTTTCATTAGTGAGCTATGAGTGTTTTTCAGCAGCCAGGACAGCTTTTAAAATCAGAGCTCAGAGAATGAACAGCTCTGTGAGTGAGGAACAGATTTTGTCGCTGCTCCCAACTGCTCACATGTTCTGGCATTCAGTCGCTCTGTCACCCCCCCCCCACCCTAAACTGTCTGCTGAACCTGTAAATGAGGTTGGTAAGAGCTGTGAGATTGAACCAAAGCTGTTAAGTTACTGACCATTAAAAAGTTAACTTAGAGAAGCCAACATACTCTGTAACACTGCAAATTTGGTCTGTAATTGAAATGTGTATTATAAAAACTGGGTCTGGCACTTCAAACAACCCCTATGACATAATGTTCAGTAATATGATACATTGTTTGTGGGAAAATAGTGGTGAGTGCAGCTTTAAAAACAATGGATCACTGCACAATGAGATGTAAAAAGCAATAACATTTATGAAATCTTTGAATATCTGAGCTGAAAATATAATCGGAGGGATTTGTGAATTGACAGGATATTGAACTAAGGATGAAGTGATCCTGTGAGCACGGATTCCCTCCCCCTCTTTATCCTATCGTTTACCCTCAACTATCTGAAAGAGGGTCGAGAATTACACATTAAATGCAAAAGCCACTGGGTCTTTCACACCAAACAGCTGAGATATTAAAGCCACAGTCTACATCCATTCTGATAGAAACTGTCAGAGATGATCTGGTAAAACTAACAGCTTTTACAGGATAAAAACCATGTGGGTATGTGGAGTTCATACCGCAATGAAACAGGCTGTTGTTAGACATACTGAAAGTTAAGAGACAGTGGATAAGAAATAGCTGCCTATATATCACAAATCCCATTTTGCAGATGACAGTGGCAATTGCTTTTTCTGCTCCTATCAAGTGGTTCAGGCTTACTTAGATGTGCAGAGCTCAAAACTGTGAAAATTGTCAGCAAAAGCAAAATCCCACCCCACAGCAAATAAGCCCATTTCCCCAGTGTCAGTCACATAAAACAGTGAACAGCCCTGACGAATCTTTGTCCTATTCATTTTTTTCTATTTT
>JAUZTA010000015.1:24312656-24324695 GCA_034780835.1 Ctenochaetus striatus | reverse complement strand
GTGCATACAGATGGCAGACATGTGGAATATGCTGCAGAAAAGGTTTAAAAATAATTCCACATTCAGATTATTTTCCACTCTGTGATCCCTTCACTGCCAGAATCTGTTGTAACTGTTTTCTGTACGGCGTTAAACTGCTAACATTTAACTGATAGCTTTTAACAGGAGGCCTATTTGATCTGACTGCATATTACAGTGTTTTGGTGATTTTGCAGATGGAGTATAACTTGAAGCCAAATGCATAAAAAAAAACAAAAAAAAACAAACAAAAAAAAACTGTGTGACCTGAGCTCCCCTTTCAACACTGCCTTTGGTCTCTACCCATGAAGCCTTTGTTTCATCCCTCAACACATTTTCATGAACCAGAAAGAACCATATCAATCATGAATAATATGCATGAACAGTGACATCACACAACACACACAAAGACAGTTAAATCAGTCCACAATCAGAGAGAATAGATGACTGAATCCATAAGCAAATGACTGTCTTTTGATCAGGTGGCAGGGAAGCAAAGTGCCAGAGCAGGACTGAAAGCTGGCACCAAGGAGGCAAAGACTGAACACTAACAACACCAGAGATATGTGGCAAGTGATCCAGAATATTACAAGGCTACAAAAGCAGGAGGGGCCCTATTATAAAGCAGCCACATTGGCAGATAAGCCCAACCTTTTTTTATGCCTGCTTTGATCTCCTCAACATTGAGTCAGCTGTAAAACCTGTTCCACCTCCAGATGGGTCGTCACTCAGCATCAACAGAAGAATCGAGAAATCCTGCCGAGAGCAAATATGAGAAAGGCTGCTGGATGTTATTACAGACATTTTCAATCTTATTAGAGCCAGAAGGCTGGCCATTAGCGTAGCACAATTTGCTTTTTTAATCTCTCTAGTCTTGACGCAGAACCTTTACCAATGCGACCAAGAAGAGGTCACACAAAAACCATCCTGTTACATTTGCAAACATCCAGACAATCAAAGCCAGCAATATAATTAGAGCAGAACACATAATAAAGTCCATAAACAGCCACTGAATGCTGCTGGGGCAGCCGCTGTCTCCGATAACCTCTTATTATGTTTTCTTGTAACTCTTGTATTAACATTTTCTCCCTGGCGATAACATGATCCTCAGATGAACTGAGAGATTTTGACTGACATCTCATTTTAACTTTTCAGAGCTTCTGTGTCCTCTCAACAGCCTACAACAGGCAGCGTCCATAATGGGAGGACAGGCCTGCCTCCTTTCACTTGTGGAGACAATGAGTGAGGTTGCAATCAACTATTCAGATGACTGGAGTTTTGTAAAGTCAATTAAATTCTGAACGGCCTTCACAAAGACATTAAATTATAATAAAATAAATGTCAAAAAATGCTGGATGATAGTAAGAATTCCAATCATTCAAAATATTAATAGTGGTAACACAGTAAAACATGTTTTAATTGACTTAAACAGTAATTGCTTGTAGAAATGTTAAAGGAATATGGATAGATTTTTTTAAAGACTGCATATATAACGGGTATGTGCCATAGCTACTTAATTTTGGTTAACTCAGACTGCTGAAGCCTCATACTAGTCTCAACTTAACATGAGAATACATTTTTGCAAAGAGTAAATGTGGATTTTTGCACAAGCATGAGTCAAGCAAGGAAATAAGCACTCTACAGCCACTGTGGATACCACTGCTATGACCAATAACTGTCTCAGAGTACTTATAGCAGTGTGTGTGTTGTATTACTGTTAAAAAAAAAAAGTTTCAGATCCAACATGTGCTTCAACAATGTTGGCATCATGTCTTTTTTTCTAAGTATTTTCTTCAAGAGGCTTTTTCCAAGCTGTGTTTCTCCAGCTGTGATGTAATTAATTCTCTCTCCGGAGAGCATTTATAATATTATTGCAGAGAAAAGCTTTGAAAAGAGACGTTGCCCACCACAGACTGCGTGTGTGGACACATATCCAGCTGTTTATATTGCAGCCTATGTGTACTGTAGGTTCTGTCAACAGACGCCTGAAGGTCGTGTGTGTGAAGGCTGAGGCTTTAACAGCTTCAGCCGAGGCGAACCTGACTGTGTGATGCGGAGTCTCTGAGGCAGATGTGACCTGTGTGGTGAGAACCCTCATGCTGACACTTTCCACTCCCTACTATCAGCCATCAGACATGATTACAGCTCTTGCTCCATGATGCAGTGCTTGTCTGGGCCCACTCCTTTGATTTTTCATGATTCTCTCCTGCAGTCGAGGTAATCAAACAAAATACTAAACTCAGACAGCGACTTAACCCTGATGCGACATCTTTTACAGTCAAACCACAAATGGAAGCAATTTGTCAAACTTCTTCCATTTTTTTCCCCCAAGGGAATTAGGACATTTAACTGGAGCTGTTCCCTCTGAACTCATATTTTACTGTTGACTGAAGGTGAACACAGACATTTATTCAGACATGTATTATACCAGGCAACACAAACACTGCTTCCATCAGTTTCTACTAGTCAGTTGTGACCAAACAGGCAGTCAGACCATTACCAGGATGTACGAAAGTAAAGCAATTTAATGACATCAAAAAACACCAATTAACATTCTTAACATGCAATGACTGATTTTTTTTTACAAAACATTGCAATAGTACTGAACATGGTGCTAATGTTAATGCAGAACAAGTGTGCTTTGAGTGGCAGTATATTAAAGGTAGCTGAATAAGGCTTGTTAGGGCTGATGTAACAGTGACTACAGTATACTGTATCTCATGTATTGGTAGGTAGATGTGAAATGTCATTCAATCAGAATAAAGTAATCTGATTACAAAGGAGTTTAATCCATCACAGGTTTAATGCACTTCTTAAAGGGGCACTTCACCAATTTTACAAATAAAAACCATTTATTTAGAGTACTATACTGTTCTATGGCTGTGGAGGAAATTGACAGCTCGACCCACACAAGGGAGGGCTTGAATATTTACCCATTTTGTATGTCTGCACAAGTCCTCCAACATTATGAAAGCACGACTAAATCACTGTGTACTTCTTTAAAGGGATAGTTTGATGTTTTGGGAGGGATGTATATTGGCTTATAAAAATGTCTGTACACTCAATATAAATTACAGCCAGTTATCAGTGAGCTTAGCCTAGTATGAACATTGGAGAAAGGAAAACTGTTGGCTTTTTCCACAGCTAACAAAATCTGCTTACAAGCACTGACAGCTTCTTGTGCTTCAGCCTGTTACTCCTGTTATACAAAAAATGGTGGTGAAAAATTTCCCAATATTATTATTAAAATTATTACTGAGATATTTTTTTTGTCTGTAAATGTTTTTATCCTTTTTTTCATACAGATTAAACATTTGAAATTTATCTTTTTAGTTAGTGAGCTTTGTAGTGCTGGGAGATGGATTTTATTACCTTTTGACAGAGCTAGCCGTTTCCCCGTTACAAGTATGTTATGCTAGGCTAAGCCAACTGCTTGCTAACCAAAGCTTGTTTTTACCTTACTGGGAATGGTTTCAATCATTTCCTCTGAGAAGGCAAATACTAATTTCCCAAAGGTTGAACTTTATTTTTAAACCGTGTGGCAACCTATTATAAATGAACTAAAAATTCACTTTAAAATACCAGCTGTTGGCAACTGCAACCTTTTAAAATATTTTGCCTACAACTGGATTTAAATATAATCACACTTGTAGCTTAATTACAAATTCTGATAAAAATGTAACACAAGTTACACAAGTTCTAATCATAATTAGAAAAATAGTGAAGTGTAATTGATTACATTTTTGAAAATCTCTCTCAGATCTTGTACAGCAGTGACGTGTTATGGGGCTGTAATATTAAAAACACAGTGAGGTTTTTGTTTGATACTGCTCAACAAACCCAAATGCTGAATGAAACGTATTAACTTTTTTTTTTTTAAAACAACATCACAGGGAGATTCATGACTCAATAATCACTGTCTATGATATGTAAAGTTATGTAAATGTCCTTCATGTCTGTCAGGTATAAAACCACTGGAAAAAAATAAGTTAATAATCAATTTTTATACACATCTTACATCATACTTAATGAATCCATTTCAAATATAAAAGGTCAGTTATATTTGCTGTAATTGAAAAATATCAAATTGATATCCCCACTTATCTGTGGTCTGCTACAAGATAACATCGGACACAAAGCTGCCTATATTGATGTGCAATGAAACATTTGTACAAAGAGTACTGCAGCTGAAGTAATGGAGATACGAAAAAAAAAGTCCAAGCCCTCTAATTTTTATGTGTAATAATAATTATATATAAAAAAAAACACTTCACACATACAATATACACTATATATACACAGTATTTAGTAATGGTCATTCTGTTGCAACTTGACAAAACAGAGCTTTATAAAATGAGGGTGGCAGTGTGCAGTTGGCAATGACGCATTACATTTGACACATAACGTGTGCTCAGTATGGATAATGTCTGTTTCCTCTTTCATTTGTTCCTCCCAGCAGGTATAATGAAAACGGTGTCCGGGGGACGATGGATGGTGGTTCCGCTCCTCATGCCGGGGTCTGAACAGTGGCTTTGATCTCAGCGGACACCCTCTTCTCCTTTCGCCCGGCGTACTCGCCGATGAAGGAGCCGTCCTCGTTGAACTGAGCGTCCTCGTCGCCGTAGTCCACCAGGCTGTCCCCACTGTCCCCCGCTTTGATCTCTCTGTTCAGTGAGTGTTGGCTGCCATTCAGAGGCTTCTCATCATTGTCGCTGAAAGAGAAGCTCAGTGGATTTAGAATCACCTCATTTCACCCATGGCTTCACTCTATGGTTTATTGTAGAGATGGAAAAGTGCAGACTCGAGTCATCACTACCTCTACAATGAGCCTCTGTGATAAACATTAGCATCTACCTCGGCTGGCTATTAGAAAATTATCACACAAACACACAAGCTGAGGAAATTTTAAACATTAGGCTATATATGCATCAATGTATATGATAATGTGGCGACCTGAAGAGAAATAAAATATAGGGGGGGGCATTAAACTGGAGCTGATTATCGAGGCTGCGCATGCTGTGGTCCTGTACTGCATTTTAACTGCCACACCACTAAAGATTATGTGCTTTTGAATAATGAGGTTCTAAAGTACGTTCTGAAAAACAGTGTACCAGTTGTTGTCAAGGTCAAACCCCTCCTCGCTACATCAGAGGACTTTACCAAGTGGGGATTTATTTAGTGGGGACCAAATTAAATGGGTCGCAGTCCGCAAATACGTTGTTATGTTGAAATTAGTTGTCACACAGAAGTTAAAGAATTTAGTGCAAGGTATAGATGTTACTTTCAATTAGCTTCCTAATAATCACCTTGTAAACTTTAAACAACAATAGCTCTTGAAATGCCAAACCCATTCGAAATTATTACTGTTATTGAGTGGGTGACACGCTAAAGAGTTTCTGTCATGTTACAGTGTCAGTGTTGAGAAATGTGAGTTAAGTTAGAGAGTTCAGCATTAAAACCATTTTATGTGCTGCTGTTGTCAATTGTACTTTGTTTTTTTTTATTCTTGCATGTTCACGGAGTTAGTCTTTATGTAAGAGCCTTTGTAAGAGATTAAGTGCCTTGTTGTTTCAGCATGTATTCTGTTTGCTAACAAACTGTTAGTGAAACAGGTGATGTCACTTTGTCTTCTTGCAAAGGAACACAGTTCTTCTAAAACAGAAACACACACATTTCTCTATGTATTCATGTATTGGATGTAATCAAAGAGTTCTTAGACTATTCCTGTTGTGAATGAACAAAGTGCTTCTTAGTAATGTGCATGCAGCACATGCAAGTTATAACTTTCATAAGTAGGTATCCAAGTTGCATTGCTTCATTATCATCTGCAACCAAGTCACAAGAATTTTGTGACCACTAGGAGTCGAATAGGAAGTCACCTGAATCATTTGAAGCCAGCTAGCGTGGTACCAAAATGTGTCCAATGTGTCTTGTTTTTTTTTAAATCTATACAAAAACCAGAGTGAAAATGCTATGTTGTATATGTACAGGTGGTTATGTACATGACTGTTTGTTAGATGGCAGCACTGACTTACTGTTTATGTTGTCAGTTGTTTTAGATTAAAGCTGTTTTCTAGCAACAGGTTTACACATTACTGAAATCTTAACAAACCAAGACATGTATTAAGCTTTAATAGTGCAAAATAGCAAATTATTAATTTAAAAGTGGCCAGTACTTAGTACTTTAAAGAACTTTAAACACAAACTGTGTAACAGATTTATTAATGGTTGATGCAAACAGATCCTGGACTTAAAATGATGAAGTATAAATTCTGCCACAGTGAGCTGCTTTTAACTTCATCACACAGTATTTGTTGTGCAGTGCAGATCCCACTGATTGGAGAAGTACACTGTGGTGGACTGTTATGAATTGGACCACTAAAGGATTAATGAAACGTGCTCAGATATTACTGCCCTAGAGATGAGCTGCTTTCAATTACACTGATTGGTTTTAGCCCCCCGCTGCGTGCTGGGCAGCCTGCATTCAGCTTCATCTGTACAGAAAATGGAAACATCTGAACGGCCCTGCGGCTCCCTTTATGATGCAGTGTCTATCAGGAAGAGCAACACAACACTGTATATCTAGGCTCACAACGTCCTATAAAGGGATGCTACCACACAGACACCACTGATGTGCAAACAGCTCAGGGATGCTATTGCTGCTCGTCACATACTTCCCAGTTACTCATCCATCATCAAATTTCTTGAACAGAAGAAGTGTGAGGCTCCGTATGAACCTGCTGTATGCTGGGTTGTCTTCTCAGGGAGAGGAGAAATGCAGAGAAGAGTTAATGAGAGAAGAGGATGAAAACGACTGCTAGCTGAGGAGAGTTTTATACACTGTTGCACGTGAATTGCAAAGAGGTGGTGAAATAGTGCTCCGAAGGCGACGCTTACCTGTATTCACAGAATGTGTCGTCATTTATGCCCTGGGACTCCACGTCTGGGTGAAGGTCCTCTTTTTCTTTTACTGCTCGCAAAATGAAGAGAAGATATCAGTGATTTCCACAAGAGATGGCAGTCAATGAAGATCACTGTGTCCCCTGACTGTTATGTTGTTTGAATAAGTTTGAGTCTGAGTCCCTGACTCCCTGCACATATTCTATGAATGAAAGATCAGCGCAAGCCTAGGAAAAGATTGCAAAGTATCCAACAAATGCTTTTAAGTATGTTCAAATGCATTTTTTCCTTTCATTTTTCTTAATAAAAATCTAATTGTACTATGACTTCAAACTTTAAGTTATATCAATTATTTTTATCTTCAAGTTTATGTACATTTATGAAAAAAATATGACATAAAATGCAAGTGCAAATGCACTCATAAGATAGGCTCAGGCATATGAAAGAAAAAACTGTTGGCGCTACAAGTGATAATGAGAACTTAATGAGCAAACAAAGGACAGAGCTGCGTCTCAGCCTTTTTCTGCTGACGACTAGAGTGATCGCTGTCCAGACGACAACCTGACGGCCATTAGCTGTGAATAATAAAGGTGATAAAGACTCTCATGTCTCCAACTGGAAGAATAACATTGAGATACCACTGGGCTTCTGTGTCTATTCCCTGCTCTGTCACCCCATGCGCAGCATTTGCATTTGTCTCGCTGTGGGCTACACCTTTGTTTAGATTGTTGCTGGAAAAAGCTGCGTGTCTAAATAATGTAAAATTCAAATGCTGGACATGGAGTCCAAATGCTCACTTTCCTATCAACACACAAGCCTTTTCCATGGATAAATTTGCATTAAAATAATTCAGTGGCCTGAAATAAAAACAACATATCAGCTTACATTTTCCAGTAATGGCTTCTGGGATGATTGATATGTTTTTTTATAGCGACACACAGCAAAATGGAAATATAATAAAGCTCAGAGGAGCAATTAGTATTCAAACAGGGGAGATAATTGTGTGTGTGTGTGTGTGTGTGCGTGCGCGCGAGCATGTGTGTGAGCTTGCAAGTGAGCACCTACCAGAATACTTCCCTCCTTTATTTCTGTTGACAAAGCAAGCGATCAACACAATGAGTGTGAGGAGAGCGATGGCACACATCAGGCCGATAAACCAGCCCTGGGTGGATATTCCTCCATGGATGCTGGCCAGACCTGAGGAGAACAAAAACCCTGTGACTTTGACACCCCTTGGCCTTTTCATCAGGACACTTGATTGAATGTTTACAATCGACAAAGCCTATCTGATGCAAAGGCAGGAGGTGGCAGGGCGCGGTGCTGATGGATAACAGTCCAATATTAATATTAAACAGCTAATCCTGCTTGTCTAATTAATCAAGTAAGGAACGCTGTACAAATATAATTCCACTCAGCGAGTCGGCGCGGCTAAATTAAATCCAAGTGACACTGCGAAGGATCACACACTGCTGCTTAAGTCACAGCTCAAGGACGCGCTGAGAGCATCTGCACTCTGTTCAATGAGGGGTCAACAAGTTATGTCTGTTTTTCTTCCCCTTTTCTTTGTTTCGATCTGAGCTTGTTTTGGTTTTTCTCCTCACCTGCAGACCCTGCAAAGACAACATCTCCAGATATACTAGAAATATCAACCCAGCTGTGAGAAATAAGGTGCACAGTGTACTCTGTGCTAGGTTCAGACTGTCAGTGGTGTGGAAAGTCTTTGAGGCATTTATGGCCTAAGATGTCTTCCAGAGGCCATCATCTGTGCAGAGAATGGATGATCAGGACGGCTCAGTGCCCACAAGAACACTAAACCACTGACTCTAAGATATGACTCAAAAGACATGAAGTGTGACTTCATACACAGAACATCTAAAGTTATTAAATGTTTGACTTAAAGAGTGGACTTACAATCAAGCTAACAAAGTGAAGAAAAAAAGAAATGACCAGCCAAAAAAACTTCTCCAGACATCCACATGATAGTGCAAAGCTGTCACAAATAGCTGGGTCGAAAAAATGAAATAAGATGAGAGCAGAGAGAAATGGCAAAGAAAGGTAAGTAAAGGACAGAGAAGACCATAGCCATCATGGAGGGGTTAAGAGTGCTGACAGTATGCAATTAGGGATGTTGCTCTTCATCTTCTAGAAAAGAGGCGAGCATGCTGTCCTGTCTCCTAACAGTAAGGAGTCGTCTGACAGAAGGAGATATCGAGTAAATCATTTAACAATAAAAATGACGAGCATCAGTGGTTACGCTTGCAAAACTAAATGAAGTTACACAATAATGTAAAGGGAGATGTGCAATTGCATGGGCTGTTTTTTTCTTTATAGGAATTATTTTCTCTAATTATCATATCAAAAACCCATCAATTAACAATGATAGTAAGTGGCTAGAGAGCCTACATTTTCCAAATCCAAGTTGATTCTGAGTGAAATAACAGTCATTACAGTTAGATCAGTAATCTCTTATTTATTTCCCTGACAATAATCATGTTAAATCAACTTAGTTTACCTTCATAATTTTCCCGAATAATTGAAGAACCACGTGCTTGTGGCTCCATGTCCCCCAAGTAGGAACCATACCACAGTTTGAGAACCACTGACCTAACAACAGTCACATTTTTAGATGTTTAGTAGGGCCACAACTAATGATTATTTTACTATCTATTGATTAATTAGTTTATTCTGGAATGACTGATTCGTTATTTTAAGAAAAAAGTGACAGAATGGTTGCAACAGCCATGAGCACCTTCTCTTTTTCTGGTGTATCTAATACTCAGTCTAGAAACACAACGCGATAATAATCATATTTTTATTTGCTATAAAAAGCATATTTTGTCTTTGCTAAGCTTCATCTACTTTGGACATATCATGTAATGTAGCCATTTGATATCCGACTTGGAAAGAGAAAAATCTAATAATGTAGTGAAGGATGTGCATCATTAGTATGGGGAAAGTATGCTTTGACAGCAGCTGCCTCAGCTAGCCAACAAAGCACAATCCACTTCATTTCCCCATGGCAAACATGCAAATCTTCTGCTGTGTCTCCAGCTCAGGTGTATTATTTGCTCAGGTGATAATTCAGCACACAAGGACACCTGCATCTGCGCTGCCCCTCTAACCACTGCAAATGACACGCTCTGACTAATGTTGATGGATTAGTCTGCAACTAGGCTAATTCTAATGATTGGAACTGCATGATGACTTCAACTGACACAGGCCCCTGAACTAAAAATATCCCAAGGCTGGCTGCTGGGCTTTGTCACTGTGCTCCTCAGCTTGCTATTAAATGCAGCAGAAAGCAGCTGCTCACCCAGCAGGGAACTGATGCTCTGCAAGACGCCCCTTCAAAGTCAGGAGGCTTTTTTTCATAAAGAGAGGGCAGAAAATATTCTGATATAGGAGCTTTCAACGACTTCCACTTATCCACTTATCTCAGTGTCCTGTAAATATCACCCTCCCTGTATGAGCTCACACCTCCCCGGCATGACCTGGGAGGACGTTCTTCTTCACTACGTTCTCTCAGCTCAGGTGCTGCCCCAGACACGCTAACGTCCCAGAGCGGCGCTGCTGTTTACCCAGTTGAAGATTACATGGAAATGTCAGGTGTCTTTCGGGGTCAATACGCCGACGTGTACAGGTGGGACCAGGACCCAACAAATCAATCACTGACAATTAGACATATTTGTCCCTTTCAAGTGACTGCACTCTGCACTGTCGCCTCAGAATATAGATCCAGTATCCTAGATTTCCCCCGCGGTACAGCAGAGAAATTAGAACCAGCCTTTTCATTAGCATGCACTTATCAAACAGTGAAATTGAGCTGTTACTCTACAGTCCAACCCTTATATCCACTGGGCACAAAACAAACTATCGGAAAATACCTGAAAAAGCTAATTATTCCAACTAATATAAACACACTCTGTGTCATTGTTCCTGTGTTATTAATTTACTGTGAGCCAATCACCAAACAAATGAGTCCAGGTAATCATGTAAACATCACACATACTCTGACTAAACCTGGATATGCTTCCACATTTTTTCATGTTTATTTCACAGTTTTCCTCCGGCTTGATGCTCGGTGTGTCAGAATGTGCTGCAGCTCTACCTATGGTGGAACGAGTGGGTTTGGTCACTGGGGACTTTGAAGTGCTTGGAGGTGAGGGGGAAGCTGACTTGCCTGAAAAGAAAGACAGACCTCATGGTTATCAATTGGAATAGAGCTCGGGGCGCTAAAATCTACCGTTAGCACACATGCTATTTTCAGCTAAACTCTAAAATTAGTCACTAATCAAGACAACTACTTTTTTTTTTGGCTTGAACGTAATCTAAAATCCGAAATCATTTTGTGTAAACACAAGGTGTGATGTTTTGATTTTTAATGTGCCTTGATCTTTAATCATTTTTTTTTCCCGAACATCGTTAACAGGCAGAAGGGTGGGTGTGTGGCGTGTTTGATGCTCCTCCCGGGTTCAGCTCTCAGAGCATCATTTACTTCCCCAGCTTGAGCTAGACAAGTTGCACCCAGTCTGCTGTTCCTAGAATTAAAGTCAATATTCGTTTACAGTCACTAATGAGCCAAGATTAATATGAATACATAATTAGGTAACTCATTATCATTGCTATATGAGAAGAAGCCACAAACTTTATTTAAAAAAGTTGACATTTTTCTAATGAAAGGAGGCATCAGAGTGCTCTCTGCTGATGGCAAGGGCAAACAGCAGACAAGGTCAATTATCTGTGGAGGAGCCGACTGTTTGGAGCTTTTTAATTCTGCACAGGCAAAGAAAAAATGAAAACCTGATGATTTATTCAGGCCTGTAGCATTCAAATCTTTCTACGTCTCTAAATCTAGAGCATGCACCTGCTACCTAAAACAGAAATCACGACTGTTTAACATGTCATACAGACATACAGTTAATTAAGATGTGTATATAATTACAAAAGTATGTTATTTACAGTCATTTATGGCAGTTTGAGATGGTATGTGTAGGTATGACATGCCACAGTTTTTGTGTGAATACAGAGCTACATACTGATGCCAACAGTGGAAGCCAAAGTGGAAGCTGCAGGAAAAAAAAAAAAAAAAAGAAATAAAGAAAAAAGAAAGGGCATTTACTG
>JAUZTA010000015.1:24293767-24312522 GCA_034780835.1 Ctenochaetus striatus | reverse complement strand
CCATTTAATAACTTTCATGCTCAAATCTTGAGTGTCCCACACACACACACACACATGTAACAGCTCCACAAAATTGCAGTTCAATACATAAAATATGAGTCCTGCTCCCTGTAATCATTTTTTCTGGCTTTTCAGCATGCAAATAAACAACCTCTAAGAGCCAATTAAGTTTCTTTCTGTGATTGTAAGGATTCTACCACTAAACACTAAGTAATGGCTCCCACATTCAGCACCTGCTGCCTGTTTCAACATTAAGCTGAGCTTTTTGTTTTCGCACAGCACAACTTGAAAGACATACTAAATTTCTCTGGGGTGCTTTTGTATTAAAAGTGCCACCCAATTATTTATGCTGACAGTATCTGTTGTGGCAGTCTATTTTACTGACACCCACGTCCAGTCCCCTGTTTCATTTCCCATCCAATCATTCATACCACCGCCCGCAATCTTACAGGAGCATGACTTGAGTCTGCGCCAGCTGAAGTATGGCATGCAGTCCTCAAAAAATGATATGCAATTGAAAACAAAAAGATTACATGTTACAAGGTGGCTCATTATGATTACTTATCCATCAACTCTTTCATGATTACACAATTTCAGCATCAAAACCTTCAGTTTCCCTCCTGCTAAAAGCAATTTTCTTTCTTAGCTGATTGTTTCGTAGCTCACACTCTTTGTCCAATCAATAAGCACTTGCTCTCTTGTGACAGTGACAAATGAAAACCTCCACTACACCCGTATGAAATTGTTTATCCACAAAAATTACTTACATGGAGATATGAAAAGCTTGGCTGCCCAGGCATATATCATATTCCAACAGTTCAGTGCCATTCTGAAATAGCGGAACGCCCTCCTCACCTCCTTCAGTTAGCCTGAATTCTGCTCAGCCAATTCTGCACCTCAAAGCTCATCTGTGTCCTCTCTGTCTCCACCAGGAAGCACAAACTCACATGAACATTGCATAGTCAATGGCTTTTTGGACCTGATGTCACTCACTTGTTTCTAGGGTGGTGGTGCACTCATCGCTGACAACAGGCCCGCAGCCCACCGTGGTGCACGAACGCAGGTAGAACTTATATGTGCTCACAGGCTCCAAGTCACGCAGGATCCACTTGGTGGTGTCCGGGACGCTGATGTCTACGGTCTGCAGTGGTCCCACTTCCTCAGTGTCGTTGACTAGATAACAGCAACAAATGGCAGCATAAATATTTTGCACATATTGAGAACCAGACTGAGAAGCTACTAGCAAACAAAAGCACTAGAGTAATTAGGTAACAGATTAGCATGCAGGAGGGTCCTTGAGTTTATGTTGAAATTTCCCATTGAAGAACTGAGAAAGCAAGGATCATTTTACAGTTCACACATCACTGCATTCACTCTCCGTAATAATGGATCTTTTTCGCTCAATGTCACAAAGGGTGAAGACCATTGGCCCAGATTGAATTATTCATGCATGTGTGAAGAAAATATGTACAATAGATGAAAAAAACAAGCTACTCTCGGTTGCAAAAGTGTGCTTGGTCTTATTTCAAATTATCAGTCTATGTGTGTGTGTGGTCATGGCAAAGCATTGTCCTAAAGACACTTATTAAAGCAAAAACTACAGCTGAAGCCGTTTAAAGTACTTTGCTAGGTGTGTATATTTCTGTGGACAGATTTTGTCAGCTTCATATCTGTGCAAAATGCAGCATAAGATCCTTGCTGAGCTCAAATTAAAGCTGAGTCTGAGGGAAAACAGGTCGGCGTTGATCTCCGGCCCATGTTTGTTGTGTTGCGGATCACTGTTTTCCAATTTCAATCATTCCCATCCAATCTAATCCTATTTAGAATGGAGACCATCTTGCAATAGGATCACACCAACCACAACACCATGTCTGTGTGTACGGTGCAATTCAAGCCATGACATGACAGAAGTGTTTGGTAAAACAGGAAAAACAATCTTTGAATTTTTAACCTAAGATCCTCATCCATGTCAATACATGTTCGTGCTCACATGTGTGTTTGTTAACATATTTCCTCATTTGGTACAAGTAACGCACAACATTAAACACAGTGGTGGATATAAAATGCATTAGTTGCAATAGATTTATTTATGTTATTTGGAAAAAATGTGAAAATGTGTCTGTTTTAGGACAGATTTCGGAAAACGATAGCCTGATGACAGTCAGACAACATGCAGTCACTAAGCTTTAAAGGTGTGTAGTTGAGATCAAAATGAAGGTCAAATTCCAAGATGGGCATGATCCAACTTATAAGTATTAATTGCCTGTCTAATAGTGTAGTAATGACTACTGAGACCTCATGGGTCAAGATGTCAACACTAATTAAAGTTACAGAACTGGTGCACCTGGGTGGCTCCTCAGTTTCCTTTAAAACACACTTTGTAAATTCAATGAGCTTGCAGTATTTTTTTTTTTTTATGACAGAGAATATGATGTGCACATTCATCCAGCTTTGAACTTTTGTGTTGTGAGCAGAGTGAAATTTGAGCTGGAGATGAAACTACTCTGAAGCAAATTTTAAACATAATAAAGTAGACATTCTAAAAACAAAAGCCGAGTACTGACTGAGTGGTTCCTGTTTCTGTTCACATTTAGATGTTTAACTTTCAGCTTGCACTCTGTTTTGGAAGAAAAAAATCTCCAATGACTGGCATTTCATAATACTTCCAGCTGACAATCACAAGACATTTCAGCAATGCCAAAGATGGCAAATGTCACTTGTCATTTTGGCTTTTGCTTTGAGTTTTTGGCTTCAGAAAAAGATAACTTGTCGTTTGGCTCAAAGCCTCTTCAAAATGTTATTTTCCATTTCACAAACAAACTGATCGTTTCCCACAAATCCACAACTAGATGTTAATGCCGCTGTCTCTTTTTACATTTGTGATGGGATCAGATTTTTTACGACGTAAAGCACCGCAGAAGGTAGGGAGGTGGCATTTATGTTCTTTGTAACAAAAACAATCCCAGCAGGTGTTCAGGTGACCTTTGCTGTGAAAAAGGTGCCATGTCTCTCTAGTAGGAGGGCAGGAAAATAATGACAAGAGTGTATTGGTCTGTTTTTTTTTTCCCTTTTTCCAGGAAACCAACCACTGTTATGAGACACCACATCTTTTATTCTTTTGTGTTTTTTGTGTCTAGGGGATAAAAAGGTCAATTTTTGGTAAATTACGTAACCCCGGCTTCTGCGAGGAAGAGGCCAAAAGCATCATGTTTCTGCCTGGTGTACGGACACTTTTCACTTATCCAGAAACACTGAGGCCTGACAGTTGATGCACATGATGTTAGGGAGTAAACTGGCTAAAGGCTGCAGACTATGGTTCTTCCACTGACTTAACACAACAGCATCTCAAGATATTCTTCAGCACTGTTGGGCCAAATATGCTTGGCCTTGTGTGGTGTGAGGCAGGCCGAGACTCAGCAGCACTGAAATCTTAGTATGACCCCAGAGTCAGTATGAGATGAACTGGAATGGGAAGAAAAACCAAACGAATTGAAGCTAAGGTCAACTTTAACTCCCACTTGTGTAGATATTTCAGATCAGTGTAGTGTAAATGTGCACTGCAGCTGCTCCAACACACAGAAAACAACAATAAATAATACTAATTGGATGTGTTTAAAGTGTTTAAGAGTAAACTGCTGTGAACAAACAGGAAACATATTTTCAAATGGCTGGATGGACTGAGTGCCAGCTCTCAGCTGCAGCTCTGTGACACTTATCGTTGCCTTGTCAAGTGGTGTGACTCGCTTCCTGAGAGGCAGGCTAATAGTTGTTTAGTCTATACTCTGCCCCGGGCTTTAGTGTGGGTTAGCAGCACTTCAGGGCAGTGTGACCGGTGCCACCCACACAATGGAGATGGAAACTTAAGGACACATTCAGCTTTTACTTTCAGGAAGTTATTTAGAAAACAGTACTGACCAAAACTTTCTGTCACAGGTCAGACAACAACTATTATTGTTCTTGGATTAATGCCTGCCTCTACAAACAGGCCAGCGCACTGATAAACTTACTGATCTCCATGGTGACGACAAGGAATGTTGATTAATGGGCTTCACGCGAAAATTGTACGCTGTCAAAGTAGGTTAGTTTGACCTTTTAAACACTTTTAAACACTGTGCAGTACATGTGCAGTGTGTTGTTACAACAGGCCCTCTTGTGAAACCTGTAAGATGTGAAGCTATTAAAGACCGCTGGGGAGGATGCTCGTAGCCTTAAAACAGCTGTGCCGCAGCTTAAGATTTCACTTGTGTTGCTGACGATCCACTGACAGCTGGCTTCATCTCATCATCCTCAACATTACACACATGACTTCCTTCAAGGGGACTTCAAAAAAAGTCACACTTCAAAGAGTCCATCGGCTTTACTGCTGTGGCACAATGAAAACGTCCTCTCCTGAAATACTGTATGACACTTGGCCCTCTTGTGCAGCCGCCATATCAGACTCAATTAGCCGGGAAATGCGGCAGTAAGACGTTGTTGGAAGTTAGTCATTAGCTCGGTTATGACTTTTGTTTAAGGGCAGCAAAGTCTGTCTTCACGCGGTTACCCACCATTGAGCCAGGTTCTGTTCCAGGTTTGTGCCCGTTAAAAGGAAGTTTTTCCTCACCAATGTCACCATGTGCTTGCTCATGAGGACACTGTTAGGTCTCTGTAAATGCAAAGCGTATGGCTTTGACCTGCTTTATATAAAAAGCATCATGAGACAGTCACTGTGGTGATTTTGCACTGTATAGATAAAACTGACTAGACCTGACATGGGATGTGTTCAGTGAGCTATGGTGAAGATGTCCCCTGCAGACAGGAGAGGGTCAGTAAATCTGAACCTTAACAGACTGTGACACAGTGGCCTTGGTCAGCACTGGCCCAGTCATGGTTGTGACACACAGGGCAGCAGACATCACCCTGACATGTTTCCTATACACACACCTCGACCTCACTGTGACCCCGGCCCTATTAGAGCAGCACAATGATTTTCTCTTACGTGCTGAGGATCATGGGTTAGACAAACCCCAGCAAGCCAAAGTCAAAGATCCTACCGCTCTTCTTTAATAACACACTCTTGCACTGTACATACTTGTCTGTATCAGCACAATGTAACATAATATAGAGGTAGAAGCTGTGCGTTTCACCCAGTGAGGCTGCATAGGTCTCTGATATGCAGCCACTGTTTCAGAAATGAAATATATAGCCTGTGTATTTCTTGTATGCACTCAATTTCTGTTTTCTTAGGAGGGCATGAACTGAATAGGGGGAAACAACAATGTTTCCTAGTGGTACCACAGGGGCGTAACCGTTATATCTGAGTCAGTAAAGTGAAAGTGTGAGTTATAGGAATACGTACTGAGCTGATACTCGAGAAGGTATCCAGTGAGAATCCCATTAGGCTCCAGCGGTGGGGCCCAGACCAGAGAGACAGTGTGCCTCTGTACATCCGTGACCCTGAAAACAGGATTTCTCTCTGGGACTGTGGGGGCAAAGAAGGTAAAGCACACAGTAAGAAGTCGAATTCTGCAACCCAGTTTCCTTGGCTATTATTAGATTTTCCCTTCAGTTGTTGTGAATCAATACACTCCATGCTGTTATTCCACAATCCTACCTCCCTCTGGGGTTTTGAAGTTGACAGGATGGCTGCCCGGGCCGTTGCCCCGCCCGTTGAAGGTCATGACGATGAGGCTGTATTCAGAGAAAGGTGTTAGACCCGGTACCGAGGCGTGGTTCCTGTCCCCAGGGAAAGTTAGCGTGTGTTTGTCTCCGTGGCTTTTCTTTGAGTCCACCAGACTGCGCAGACGCCACCAGCTTATCTACATTGGGAAAGAGACACACAGGGTCATCCTCTGCAGTCAATGGACAGCATAAAAACTTTGTGCATATATGTGTGAGAGAATGCTGATGAGTTATTGTTTTTTGGGGGTTCTTTTTGGTCTGTGCATTGAGCTGGGCAGTAGATGAGATGGAGAAGGGTGAGAGGAGCAAACGTTTAGAAGCAAGGTCAGGGCCGTTCCTTTTAAGCTGTGTCTAAAAGCAAAGGTCTGTTTTTTGAGGTATTACCCTGTAGCCTCCCAGATGTCCATGCAACTTGTCCTTGTGTACACGCATCCAGCTAACCTTGACCACTGAGCTGTTCATCACCTCTACAGCAACATCATCAGGCGCAGCAGAGGGAACTGCAAAGGCAAAACACACTTAAGAATCGACAGAAAGCTGAGAGTGAGTCAAGGAAAAACGGAAACAGTGAGGAAAGACAATGACAAACAAGTTTGAGTTGCCCTGAAAACAACTCAAACTGATTTATACTAAATCTACACCTAAGATGAAGATATCAATAAATGTAAAAAAGCAAAATAAGTAACAACTGGCTAAGTCTTCTCATATTCACAGGAACACCTACCGAGATCTGATATCACTTCAGTCTAGCTACAGTCACATAAAAGAACATAATTACTGAACCACTAAGGGAGGAAAACTCTGCTTTAAAACACCACAACGGAGTAAGGACACAACGGGGGACACAGTTATGACCTGAGGTGACTTCCTGGGGGCAAGTCCAGAAGAAAGCTAAACAAAGGAAATGCAGTGAACTTCTGTAAGGACTACTTTTCTCTTGAGATACCTGTAACTGCTAGAATACACAACCTTGAAACTGAAAGTCAAACCTCAAGCCTAAAGTATTTCAACAAAATCACAAAACTTATAAATAAATCATTTCACAAACTCCATCTGGAATTACAGCAGAAAATATCAGAGCAAAGCAGAGAGGCGAAAAAATGTTTTTTAATTGAACCACATCTTTCTCTATAAAATCACGTCTGTATCCTTAAGCTACACTGGCTGCTTTGCACTTCGGTAGATCCAAATGGCAGCAAGAGGTGAGTGGAAAGTTTGTGAACTTCATACAAGTTTGAGTCAGTAAACTCTAGAAGCATAATTAATTATATCCACTGGGACTATCTGCTATCTCGTTTCACCAAAAAACACAGCAACAGGAAAACAGATGCATATATGCAAAGGTCTTCACACTTTGCTTTGCTCTCTTCTCTTAAGAAAACATTTTAGTTTTATTTGTGGCCAAAAAACTGTCTCGCTATGCCTGGTGACTTTAAAGACCTGTTTCGGATAGTTTTTGAAAGTGTTGTTTTAATTTATTTATAAATTAAGTTATTTATTTATTATTCCAAAAAGCTCTTGACTTTTGTAGCAGACCATAAAGTTCACAGAGAATATTTCAGTATCATTTTTTCTCAAAATATACAAAATTAACAATAGAGACTTTATTCTACTGTGTAGATCTTTTTTGTTCTTGGACTTAACTTTAATATTTGCAATAATTACAGCTAATTATATCTAATGATACATTTTGTTAAATAATTGACATTTTCTTCTTCATTTTTTCTTCTTTGTTTTTTTGGAAATAGCACAATACATGGGATTTTTAAGCCTTACTGATTTGAAAGCAGGAAAGATCACAGATTACTGGAAACCTATATAGTAATTTTTTTCTAACGGACTGAAAAAAGGCCCCTTTTATGTTCATTGTGCACCAATTTTGTACCAATATGACTATGTGAAGGTATTTAGAAGACTAGTTTTGTAAAATAATGACCATTTAAATAAATTGAGCAAAAAAATTAAGTAAAAATCAATGGTCACACTACATTACTAATATATCTGTGATAGGCGTGTGATAGGCTGGTAACAGCCCATGAAATGGTCTACTAATATATTGTTCTGACACTACTAATCATGAACCTTGTCTGTCTAGGCAGAAAGAAGATTTTTCTGAGGTTTTTGCTGAAAAAAAACTTCCCGCTTTGGCTGGGAACGTGTTTGATGAAAGCAGAGTTGCAGTTAAAAAAGCAAAACAAGATAATCGGTGCTACAACTCTCTGAGGAGCTGCAGGGACCGGCAGAGTTGGGTGATATTTCCCTGCAAGTTTGTCATTACAAGTGACCCCTTGCACATAAATTCCACTGCTAAACTTAAAATGATTGACAACTTGGATTACTACTCACAATCCTCTCCTGAGTAGCCAGTGACTACCCTGGGCTCGGGGCCCCAGCCCTGATGATTCCTGGCTTGGATCTTGATCTCGTAGGGTACAAAGGTGGGAGTGTTCTTCACCACAAATGAGTGTCTTTTCACAGTGTGCTCCGTCCAGTCCTCCTCCATGTCCTGTCTCCTATAACTCACCTTATACTCCAACCCGGGACCATTGTGCTCAATGGGTAACAAGGGCTGAATAATGGAGGAAGAGAAAGCAATAAAAAGAAGGAAGAACAATGGAATAAACAGTTTCACAGAGACATCCAGAATTGCATAAGACACTTGTATTTCACAGCTCAGTGTCATTGCCTCTATGGGATTAAAATGACAAGCTAGCCCAGTGAACTGTGCTCGGGATGCCAGACAGTGTTTTATCCTACTATCTAATAAAACAATGGAACAATTGACCTGGTCCAGCAGCATGACTCTCCTTTGATACAGGGCTGCTGAAACCTCGTAGAAGAAAAGATTTATCTCTTTACAGAAGTCGGACCATGTGAAATAGAACGAGATACCATTATCCTCAAAAGCAAGTCATCGACAGAGAGAGAGCTAATGAAGCCAGGATTTCGAGACCTACACTCCTGTGACAGGGTGACCAGACTGTAAGTAAAGGAAAGATTCATCTTTCTACAATAAAGCCGAATACATTACTGTACATGTCATAAAGAAAAGAATCTTTTCATAGCTCCACTATCCCTTTCTAATCAAAGAAAAGGAGCAGCTTTCAATGGAAACTCTTTCAGAATGTTCCCAGAGAGTGGTATTTCTAAAGATCTGAACCACAGAGAGAAATATCAAAAGGGGTTTGTTTCCTATTTTCTATTGCTAGTTTCCGATGAAACATTGGTAAGATTTCATCTTTGCTCTTTTAAAAAGATTCTTTGACATCCAAAAACTAGTGAGATGTGAATAATTAACTGTGTAAAGGTAGCCTTTCTGACTGAATTTGCAGTAAGAGGGTAATAAAACACTATACTTTATCTCTTACCTCCCAGTTGATATCCATTTCATGTGGCAAATGACCTTCGATTTTGATATTTTCAGGGTTCTTGTCAGGGGCTATAGAGAAGAGGAATATGGATTTTGTTGGCATTGTTAGTGGAAGAAATCTCCGATGAATAAGCACACAAGAGAGCAGACTTTCAACAAAAGTGGAATCAATTATGCGGCAGGTCTGAGTGTTTTGTAGTCCACAGAGCAGAAGTGTTAGCAGTTCAAGTGGCCTGAAGGAAGTCATATAACAAACAATAGATAGAATGAGGCCTCGGACCTGCTGGTGGGGTTTTATATCTCTCTGTGGGCTCGCTGGGGGGACCCCTCCCCACAGCGTTAACACCAGACACACGGAAGCGATAGTCGACGTGGCCGTGGAGCTTGAGGACAGCTGAGTTGTGGTTCCCGGGTATTCGGAGAACCTCCTTCCAGTTTCCTGGCTCCCACTGGCTTTCCTCATACTCGATAATAAACTCTGTTGACAGGCAGAAAGACAATCAGTGCGATCCCCTCGCTGCTTTGGTTTTTGCCAAAGGATTGCTTATCTAACCACCAGCTGTGCAGAAAACTCCTCAAACCCTGCTCTGGGCTTGTACATTCCTCTGGGAGACTAATCATAATTCATGCTCGGATGAATCAATAATAGATTCATATTGTACAAGATGGTATCAAACAAATCTATTTACATGCAGAAAAATGCCCAAAAATATGTGTATGTCATGTTAATACCCCTCACTGCATGAGGCACTGATTTGGTGCAGCACTCTATATGCTGACACCTGCACACGCAGATGCTCATTTTACCTGTGGTTGTGCTGTTGTGATCGTCCCCAGGGATCCATTTCAGTCTCACACTTTTGCTCTTGCGTTCAGACAGCACCAAGTGCTCGGGTGCATCAGGGACGTCTGGAAAAAAAAACCCATCACAACAACACAGCTTTGAAAAATCACACAAACATCAATCTCTGCAGCAAAAAAAGGGACGAGAAAACAAATGTTCAATCAAATCACTCGGAGTGCTTGAGGATGTGGAACGAGCTGCATCGCTGCATTAGACCCAAGAAATGTCAAAAGTAACTGAAAAGGTGATTGTCAGAGATGCACTGCACTAATAAAGCCACAGTCAAGCACTGCTTTGGTTTCCAGACACATTGATCCATTTATGAATGTGTCATACATTAATGGAGCACCAGGGGTCTCTGATCCTTTGGCCTTGAAGCAGGAATTCTGCTCATGTGTTCGCTCACCTAACACCATGAGCAGCACTGAGGCCGTGTCTCGGTCCACTGGAGTTCTTGCCACACATGTGTATACACCCTGGTCCCTGTGGCTCACATTGATAATCTGAAGAATGCCATCCTCCACGAAGTATCTGTTGACAGGAAGATGCAGAAACACTATTGATTGACAAAACTGAACAGCAAAATGACTCTCCAGTCTTTCAGTTTGGGACTTAGTTTTCAATTCTGTAAAAAAACACTTTCAAAAAATCCCATCTACCTCGAGTTCTCCGTATAGTTGAGGGCTATCTCTACATCATCTTTTTCCCACAGGAGCTCAAAGTCGTTGCTGAAGGACTTGTCGTACTCTGCGAGGCATGAGAGCTGGGCCGTGGTGCCTATTAAGATCTGCAGGTCCTCCGGGGGCAACACTATTCTAGTGGGATCTTGAATAGGCAAAACTGTATTAGTTACATTTCAAGGGCTGGGAGCCACTACAAACACTTTTACAGGGAAAAACTGTTTACCTTTCACATAGAGCATGGCGTCGATAGCAGATGATCCCTCTGTGTTTTTAGCTAAACATGTGTACTGCCCTGTGTCGCCTTTCTCTACGCTGCTGATCTCCAGCGACCCGTTGTCATGATTGGTAAACCTTGGCCCCTGCACAGATTCAGAGGAGTCGTCTTTGCTCCTGGAAAAAAACATTCAGAACAAACAGCCATTAAAGTCTGTGTGTTATCTCAGGTCAAATTAAATGTGAACACAGCAGCAGTTGCAGCTGATAGGAACATCAGTGTGGTAGCAAGGAAAAAAATAAAACTTGCTGAATAGAACAGTGGGGTTGAAAGACAGGGTTACTTTGGCGTGCATTAAAAGGCACAGCAGGTTATTCAGAGGGACCACATGCATCGGCCAGTTGAGATATGCTGCTCTCTGCTGGTGTGTGCCAGACAGGAACAAACTGCACACTTACCAAGAAACAGTCGAAGGAGGTGAGCTGAAGACCTTGCAGTGCATCATCACCCCCTTCATCTCCACAGCAGAGTAATCCTCCCCATCCGAGGTCAAAATCATGGGGGGCAGATCTATGAAAACCATGCAGCAAAATCTAATCATCAATCTAAGCCCGACAGAAAAGCAGAGGATGCACTAATGCTTGTACTCTAGCACGGATGACTTGTGAGCTGCGCTTTCAGGACTTTCAGGCAATAAAAACAACAGTGAGCGAGATCAGGTCTGCAGTTTAGCAGTAATAAATCCAAATAAAACAGACAGGAAAGAGGCAGATAATGCCAGGTTGAATGAGGCGACAGCACACTTGCCTTCCCTTTTTTTTTTTGTTTAATTGTCGGCTCCTCTGTGTCAGAACTAATGCTGCCATCAGGTTGTCAGAAACGTATCAATGTAAAAATAAAATCATAAAAGGAAACAATGGAATAATGAGCTAGCTGAGCAAAAGCACGTTATCAGTTGTAGCCAAAGCCTCCCATTAAAATGGTCTGTCTCTTCTAATTGTTTACAAAGGCAGCAGCTGGGACTTAGCATTCACACTGTCCAGCTTTATTAACTCCTGTGTCACTGAGAACAAAGTCCCAGCGTTTTCACAGAGCCACGGAAAGCAACATTCCTGTCCTTCTCTTTCTTTTTTTATCTGCACTTGTAAAGCAGCACATGTTTGTCTTATGGCCCTGATATCAGTATGGAATGCAGGGAGAACTTGTTAGCATATAAATGGCGGGGAAACTGGGCTCGTCGTTCCGCAGGGAGAACTGCTAACCTGAAAGAGGGAGTACAGCTCGTAGACAGTCTCCTTTCCCTGGGCTCCTCATTGCTTTATGGGCATATGCCAACATCAGCACCAGCTTTGGAGCCTGACACATCAGTCAGCAGCCTCAAAATGACTCACTGCAAAGTCTGACACTCACTCACTAACACTGTAAAAACACTGAATATGAACCAGCCTCCATGAGTGAGTTTCCGTGTACTTGATAAAAACACGACTAGCAGCTGATGAAAATCATGAACTTGAACCTGTCGTACTTACTCATAATCATGATGTTTGCGTTGGACAGAATGGTCCCATGTCTGTTTGAGGCCTCACACTGATAAACTGCACTGTCAGATGTTTTGGCGTTGTGTATAATTATGGTATCATCTAACACTTTCCGGTTGGCTGCAGGAGCATCTGTAATAGACCAAAGACACAAACACACATTACTTTGGTTAGTTGTTATATTTAAAGATATAGTTGATGTTTTTATAACAACTCAAACAGTCTAATTACTTATCATGTTCATGTAAAGTTTCTGTGATCATTCACTAATTTTTGCAATTAATAAAAGTGTCTGCTAAACATCTTCATCGTAATCCGTATTTTATTCCCCTTATAGTCTTTTATAGTTGCAGAGGTCTTAAAACTTAATCTTTGCTTCTGAGACTGTTACTATCAAATGTGTAAAAAACTGCATTAGGCTAATTTCACACTGTCAGACTCATGGTCAACACTTGTAAAAAAGGATCAAGCAGCAGAATAGGAGCTATTATCTTTTTAATTCTGTTTTATCCTTTCTTTAAAAACCTGACACATACATTACCCAAAATGCAACTCAAGCACTGATATTTGGTCAGACATTCAGGTGTATTATACACGTAGCAGCTAACGTAGCCTTGAACTGCTGCTGTGACGGAGCAGAGGAGCACAATACACACGTCTGCTTGGCTCACTTCTTTCTGACTTCACAATTATTATTCATTTATTTTTTACCCAGAAGTCTTCCTCCCCAGCTGATGCTGACACAAGTGACATCACTTGTGGACATTTATGTGGCCAAAAAAGGCCTTCCACAGCTTTTCTCAAACATGCACTGGCACCCTCATAATTTTCCATTAAAATCTCCTTTTTAGGTAAAACTTTACTGAATTTTAGTGGGGGGATTTCACAATAACATACACCTTCCAGAATTTAAATCCAGGACTTCTTACAACAGACGAAGCTGATGTAATATGCTGTATTAAAAAAGAAAGCAAGACAACTTCATCTTATTGTTCATTAAAAATACATCAGTCATGACTGGCTGTCACCACAGACAGTTTTACACAGTGAAACTAGTCTAAAGTGAGGCTGTTGTGGGACCGACCTTGCAGAGGAACACCGTTCACACTCCATCTTATAATCGGTCGAGGAATCCCACTGGAAGAGCACTTGATGGACACATCTGAGCCGACCATACTGAGCTGACTCTCAGGCTCCGACACCCACTCTGGAGGCTCTGGGAGTGACATAATCAGAATAACATTATCTAACTGATGAGTGTCATTGCAAGAGAGGCACGGAGCTTTTATGGAAAGTGGACACACAGGATTACAGGAACAGTTATGCAATATATGTTATTCAATACAAGAGTCCTCCTGCCAAAAATGCTGCATTTACAGGTCTGCCCATGACAGACAGGAGACACTTCAGCTGCTCACAACTGCACTGCAATTACTGTTGGCACACATTATGTAGGATCAATAACTTGTAAGACTGTTCCTGATGTGCATGAATGAAGCGCTGCACAGTAATGTCCGCAGCAGGTGCAAGACAATATTTTGTTAATATTTCAAGTTTCACTGCTTGATCATCTTTCAGTACCCGAGTTACGTGTGTATTTGTGACTGCTGGCACTTGGGACACTTCTTCACTAAATTTATTACTTACATTGTGCACCTTGCATGACTGTGTGGTGTTCCTTCTGAGTGTAACATGAGCAATATTGCAAGTTATAATTAGCATCTTTCTGCCTGATACAACACAGTGGTGTAGCACAGTTATTATACACAAGATATCGCATAAAATTATAACACCAGTGCAATGACTCTGAGTTCAACCAGGAGACAGCAGTTCACTTTCAGCTACATCATAATCAGGTACTGCTGATGTAGAACTGTTTTTTATCAAACGGCTATTTATTGTAACTTTGCATTTATGGTGATGTGCCTAAATTTGTGTTCCTCTCTTTTTATTTACAGATCTCTTTTACAGCTACAGAAAATGTACTATGCACTTAAAGCTTGATCCGAGGTGCAGACTAAAGTATATTTGAAGTTAAGTAAAGTATTGGAATCAAGTGCAATATTGAACTTTTGATACTTGTATTTACTTGGATATGTCAAGTTTTTGCAACTTAAATTCTACTACATTTCAAAAGAACTTACTGTATTTTAAACTCAACACATTAATTTGACAATAACTTACTATGGAAGAGGTTATATTTCACAAAACTACAAAGCTCAAAGACATGTCCAAAATATATTAATTACGTCAGGCATCAGAACTTTGTTTTTGTTCCTTTTTTCTACTCTATTGATGATCATATCAACCCTCAGACGTGTCTTGTGATCCTTGAGAAGGGTGTAATTCTTTGTTTAGGACCAACTTGTCAGCAGTATAAAGCTGCATCAGCATCAACAATTTGATAAAAGTTTGTATGACATACATCAAGTTTATGAAGAACAAGTTCTTAAACTAAGCTTCCTCTGGTATAGTTATTTAATTAATACTTCTGTACTTTTTTTACTAGTTTTACTAGTAATGGAGTAATTTTACATTGGTGCATTTGTACTTTTACCCAAGTTACCGATCTGAATATCTGATCGACCACATTAAACATCATCTTGCTTCTTTAAGAGACAATCAAATACTGTTTTACACAGAAGCAAAGAATCTGTTCATGAGGGTTAAATAACATGAAATCAATTAGACATGAAAGCAACACTGTAACTTCACAGCATGTTTCATTTACCTTCTACTGTCACTGTGAAGTAAGAGGCAACTTCTCCAAGTGCATTCCTCGCCTTGCACATGTATTTCCCAGAGTCTTCTTGTTCAACTCTTGGCACAATCAGAAATTTCCCATGATTTTCCTGCTTTGCTTTAATTGGAAGCTGATGACCCATCTTCACCCATTCAACCTTTGGAGTTGGACTAATGTGAAATGGGACAAAGATTTAGATTTGCCTATGCTTAGGAGTACATAACATTCAAATGTCATAGCATTTTTTTAAATACAGCTAAACCAAAATCTAGCCTGTTAAAACAAATCAATTTAATTTAAATTGATTTGAATCTATTAGAATGAGCATTAAAGGTATGGCGATATTACTTACAATCCCTCAGCAATACACTCCAATTTCAAGTCCTCTCCTTTGACCAGCAGTTTCTCTGATCTGACACTAGAGGGCATCAGAAAAGAGGGTTTTCTCTCCCGGATTGCATTAGCTGAAAAAGTTAATCAGAAAAATCAGACATGTAGTGCAGTTTGCCAAAGGTTACACCTCTGTAGCTCATACATGTATATTTACACACGTCTTGTGCACACAGATGCCTAGAGATGAACTATAACACAGGGGTGTTTAAGTCTAAAAACTCAAAACTTACCAGCTCCAGTACTTGTGTTGCTTTTTTCTGAAATGTAGGTGAATGAGACAACAAAACACACGCACAAAAAAAAAAAATAAATAAACATGAGGACAGCATGGGAACAGCATGGCGAACATCACTGAGATCAAAATCACAACATAAAACCAAAGAGATACACATAAATGAGACAATGTGACACTTAGATGGCTTTTGAAGCATAACTGTGAATGTGTACGTCAGTGAATATGTAGAAAAAGATCTGTGCTTTTTGCATCATGCTGGTTCGGAGGAAAACCGCATTCGAGTGAAGAAGCAAAAGAAGATGGATTGACACCTACTTGTCCTGACAATGACAGACATGGCAGTCTTCTGAACGATCGTTCGTATTCTCGGGAAGGCGGCAAAGCAGCAGTAGTCTCTTCTGCTGTCCTTTTCCTCAGCGTGAGAGAAGTAAAGGTCTCCGTTCAAGCCCATAGACACCCTCTCATCCTGCTCTATGTGCTGAAGATCTGAGCACAGGGAAAGGATAAGATGATGAGAGACTTGTATACTTGACATAATTGTACGTTTCAGAAAGGATTATCATGCTACACTACTCTAAACATTTTGTTTGTTCTAATTTTATACCCCATTTTGATCTCAGACCCCGCTTGGAGGATGGTATGTGGTTGGAAAATCACTGGACTGAATTACCTATGATTGTATAAAGTGGTTATAAATAGACCCATTTCAACCTGCTTTAACAGTAAAGTGCTAGTAAGGCTTTGATGTATTAGCATAAATTAAAAAGTCATATATAATCATTAATTAGTCTTTTTTTTCTGTAGAAAGGGTTCTTTCATGTTTATGCTTTTTTTCTGTGCTTTTAGTAATGCAAGATTTTACATTCAGGGCTTCTACTTTCAATCAAATATTTGTTTAATTCAATGTTTATTTATGAAAGAAACAGGGCTGAATGTTTCCTCCACCACTGCTTTTATTCGACTAAAGGTTTAGAAATGAACATCTTACTACACACTGTTTAACATTTTGTTCTGTATCATCGATCAGTGAAGGTGTGTGATGTTTAACAGAGACATAGGATTATTTTTCATATATTTCCACAGAATTCATCATGATGTATTTCAAACCCTTGTTACACAGGAAGCTGTCTAATCAATGGTTAAGGAGCTGATCGGTTCATTTATATCAATCTTTACAAACTGAATTTCAAATACACCTCTATTGACTAATAATTAATAAAATGTATCACTTACTGATAGTCATCCAGTAGATCTGTAGGGGAGGTATTCCTTTAGGTGGGTTGCATTTCAAAACAAAAGGCTGGCCTTCCTCCACCACCACGGGATCAAGGGTCTCTTTAGGAAACTTTGGAACGTCTAGAAAAAAATACATTCACCACAGTGACTGAATGAAGCCAGACACGAATGAATGAATAAAAGAGTGAAGACACTGTGCAGTTCTCTTCATGTCCAAAAGATGGCAGTAATATCTTTCATTAATTTAGCGGAAGGCAGAGCATTTCAAAGCTCTGTATCATTTGGTAGATTAAATTTTTTGTAGCTGTTTTTCGATTCTTGTTGTGCAGAAACAAAAAAAGGCATCACTACTAGTACCACTGTGTGTGGTCACCAGTGCTTGAAGCCCAGCTAAATTCAGTAAAGTCTTTGCAGAAATAGGGAGTGGAATTTCTTTTAGAATTTATTTACTGTGCTTGGGAGTGAAATAAAAAGTGTAGGAAATGATAGAGAGGCTGGATCACATTTGGTGCTTTCTTCAATACAAAGCTACAGATGAGATACTGCGAGGGGTTTGGGGCTTGGGAGCCTCAATGACTTTCTGCCACGTCCAATACAATGAAAAGCTCACAATGGAGAGGTGCAGTCATTACACAGGACTGCAGGCCCTGAATCACTCTGAATGAACTGTAACAGAGCACCCCACACACACACACACACACCCCCAGATGTATGTTACTCACGGGGCACATAGAACTGAATCTCCTTCGATATGGCGGTCCCCAGTTTGTTTGAGGCGTAACAGCGATAGATTCCCTGGTACTCTGTAAGGTTCCCATTATTGGGTATCACAAAGGTCCCAGAATTCTCTTCTTTCATCAGCCAGGGGTCCTGAAAGGGGTCGAATTCCCGGCCATTCTTCGTCCATCTAAATCTACATAGAGAAAGGCGGTATTGAAATGTCAAGTCCTTCAGCACAGACTGCAGCATGCTCATTTCTCAGAGTTCCAAAGCAAGACACCCAAACACCACATGTTAAAGGCAAACTGTTGTTGTTGTTGTTTGTCTTTGGTGTCTGTCTGGCTGCTAACAAGCTTTTCATTCTCCCATCTGAAGTGATGCAAGGCTCAGTACTCACTCTGGCTCGGGATTCCCTTTGGCTTCACACGTCATCGGGAAGCTCTCATCAAAAGGAAAGGCGATGAGAGAGCTGGGCGACTGAGCTGTGATGGTGGGCAGCTGCTCAACTGGGCAGCGAATAAACAAGCATGACAATGTGAGAAACACATCACAGGCCTCTATACAAAGCTCTATTCACAAGTATCTTTTATTCACTATGATACTTAGGCAGTGATCCCCAACCTCTTTTGCTTGAACACTCTCAAACAAAACAATGTGTTTTTGTGTTCCTCTAATCGCAGGTTGTGTGGCCTCAGTTTGGCCTTTACCACCAACACAGAACTGGTTCTGTTCAAGTTTCTGCACCTAATTAACTTCAGAGCATTTTGACAAAAACAAATCTGAACCCAAACAGCTGGTTCCCAACTGTGACCAAAATATAACAGGGTGTCACTGAAGTGGGTGTGCAGTATCTTTAAGGTAGTTGCGCACTGTGCTCTGCTCTCTGTTGATGATGTGCCCTAAGAACAATGGTTTGGCTCAAAACTGGTGAAAATGAGGGCTGGTTAGCTTGGTAGAATCAAAGTTCCTGAACGTAACCAGTTCCAGCACCAGAGCTAATTTGGAAAAACATAAGGGGAGGTGAAGCTGTGAGTTTGACTCATGAGTCATTTTTATGTCTGAAAATTTTCAGTATGAATGACTTCAAGGAGAAAATGAGAACAAAAATAATATTGACC
>JAUZTA010000015.1:24193671-24208953 GCA_034780835.1 Ctenochaetus striatus | reverse complement strand
AAAAAAAAAAAACAGCAACTGAATTTGACAAGAGATAGCAGCTGTACAAGACTGTGAAATGGTATCTAACTTTCATAGACATTAACTACATCTCCGAATCATTTGGATCCTCACTAAATGAAATATTTATCAGTAGGAGAGCAAACCTATGATTATAAATTATATTTTCATATATTTCCGTAATCTGAAATTATAATATGGTTAGCTGCAAGTGCAGTAATACAGGTCTTTCTGTTATAGATTAATATTAATAATGGTGATTTTACCGCTGACTTCCCTTTGCCATTAAGAGAAAATTGTTTCTACTCCAAGTTATGTATAAAGGTGACATAGAAAATGGATGTTCTAAATATGTATATGAACACCATAGCGATGTCTGTTCTGATTTGGGTGCGTTTTTTGTCCACGTAATATGGAAAAAATAGAACCAGAAACATGTTTATTGCCGAGCACATTCCCATATACGAGCAGTTTGCATTGGTGTTGTGGTGCACGCTAAAGCTGACACTGATGAGGCTAAAAATTGACAGACACCCTGTTAGCTCACCTGGCACAGTGTGTACCGTGCATGAAGGTTGCATTTTTATCACAGCTGCACCCACTGCTGCATGTCACCCTCTGTCTCCACTGCCCATCCTGTCTCACTCCAGATGTCACTATCATAATAGGAGCAAAGAAACGCCATTAAAAAAATCACACATAGACACACATGATGGACAAGAGTAAGCCAACAAATCCCAACACTGTTGTTTTACTTCATCATTCTGTAATCACCATGTCAGTCATATCAGTGCAGACACAGCCTTCAACTCAGTATATTCACACAGGGATCAAATCCTCGGCTCATGTGTGTAAGTGGCGTCCACCATTTTACACGAACCTCCACCCAAAGGCACACTTACTTGCTTCGCTATGATGTTTTCCACACTGCTGGTACTGCACCTTAATAATACAAGTGTGTATTTCTTGGGCAGGGCAGTCGTCACTCTTACATGCTATCTTGTAATGGATTAGTGGATCTGGTAGATGCTTTGGTGTGAGACTGGCCTTGAACTTGACACTACATTTGTGTTGTTTGGAAAGGAAAACAGAGACAGAAACAGAGAGTCAGAGTTACAGAGAGAAAGAGACAAGAGTGTTGTACACACAAGTTACAGATGTAGCAGTGAAGTCCTGTCTCTTCACCTGCACAAAACACACAGAGGAACTAAAACTAGCACCTTCCTTTTTCCTGGTAATGGAAACTGTGGGCTCAGTGTCTTGACAGGCTGGAATTTTGGTAGCCTGCACAAACACAACGGCGTGTCTAGGTGAAAAACTATGAAATATTTCTGCAACCAGTGAGAAAAAGTTACTATGAGTCTGTGAGACTAAAGGTATTTACAAAAAATAACTTTCATGTAAAATGTGTTAATTCAGTAAGACATCCGACTTACAAGTTTCTCTTTAAGCAGCTGTTCCTGTGACTTGAGCGCTGATGCAGGAACTCTGGTGTCTAATTTATCCCTTGACTGTACCACTCTGAGTGGGCTGTGATTTGTATCACTTAAAGATGCCAACAGCACTATAGTACCTTGTGATTTACATCCGAAACATTTTGTGATTAAAGTGGCGGTAACACCGGCAACACTGGGATGTGAGACGCCGACATCTGATCAAAAGTGTGGAGGCTCTGAAATGTTTATTTGCAGTATTGTGTGGGTGTGATATTTGAAAATCCCACTGCAAAAATGAGTTTTGTGTTGTGCTTGTGAATCATTCCAGGCAGGCATTTTTATTCAAATCTGCCTATTGAGGCAGTCATATTCAAATGCTAAAATAAATCTTCCTTGATAACATAAAACAGCGTGTAACCATGATGAGAAGAGATTCTGCTTCAGGAAGAAGAATCACAGGTGTGCTAATTTTTCAGGAAACGTGTCAGGCTTGAAGTATGTAGTATATTGCTTGGGCTGTGCCTGATAATAAAATATGTGAAGAACACTATCCAATGATTAATACGGCAGAGTCAGTTGTGATTTGTGCACATTCGTGAAGGAACGGAGGAATGGCACCATGCTAATCTTTCAAAAGACATGAATGATGACAAAGCAATGCGATGCGCCCTGGCTTGGTGTGCGGTTTCATTTACAAGTGCTTATACAGTGTACATTTATCATCCCATTCAATTGTCTCTTTCCTCCATCTCTACACTTGTGCAGTGAAAAGGACAACAGGTCTGCAGCAAATATAGCAAACCAGCGTGCGCTAGCCAGAACTTATTTTCCTGCCATCCAGATGAAATTGTAGAGCTGTTTCTGTATTTCAGCTTTCCCTGTAAATCCATGTGCATAGATCAGAAGGCTATCTAGCCTCAACTCTGTGGGCTAAGATTGTTGTCAAGGCCTGCTAATCTGGACCACACAACTTGTTGTTTGGTAAGAATAATGAGCAGACCCTTGGCTGATGCTGTGAGCATGCCAGAGGCAAATCTGCCCTCCATGTGTCTCTCTGAGCATAAAACACTGTCAACAGGGAGACCCCGAAAAAGTTTACCAAGTGCACAGAGGGATTGTGGATGTAAGGGAATATGATTAAATACACTTTTAGATACATTTTGAATACATTTAAACCCTAGAATACTGCATTATGTGATTATTTTGGGGTGTGTGTTAAGTAAACCGTTGAACTGAGGAGTAACTCACAAGATACAAAAGCTACATTAATACAAAAAATTCTAAATATTAAAATAATCCTGAAATACCAAATATTCAAAAAGTGACATAACTTTTATTTTAAAACCACCTTTCATTCTGTATTACAATTATTGTATAAAATGTAGATTATTGAGGGATATTAAATTTATATGATAGCAGTATTGACTGACATGTTTTGGCAGCTCTCTTTAAAGGTAATCTGTGCATGTTTTCTCCACTAGAGGCACTATGGAGCAAAATTTTGATGATAGATTCCTTCTAATCTGTTGTGCTTTTACAAAATGGTTCACAATGTAGGCCAGTGGTCCTTAGACAGTGTGCCACAGCACAGTGGTGCACTATGGGATTTTGCAGCATTCATACAATATTTCTGAAGTATGCAACTTCTGATCAAACATAAGCTTTGTTTCTGCATTCAGTGTCAGGAGGAGGAATCCGTCTATTTTGTGCATTTCCTTGTCAGAGTTTCACGAGTACATGCTGGTACTGGCCGAGCTCTGTGGGGTTTTGTGGTAAAAACTGCAGCGGCCCTTTGACTTGTCTTTGTGTTCTTTGTTTTTGAACTGGATTAGAATTGAACTGTTTTAGGGTTGAAGGGAAAACAAATGGATTATTTTCAAAAAGGATTAAACTCTAGGACAGAAGAGAGGAGTCTTTTTCTCTCTCTCATCTCTCTCTACAATTCTATGACTTCATTTGTACCTCAGTTTGTGGCCTTTTTGGTTTAAATGGTTGTGTTTTACTTTGATGCAGTATTAGTTTCAAACAGATTCTTGATTTATTTTGTTAATGAATAAACAAACTTTACAAATTAAATTTCTAAACTAAAAAATTGTGTGATGGTGATGAAGCAGTTTGTCAATTAATAATTAATAAGAATTAATAAGTAAAAATAAATGTCTTCAGAATTATTGGAGTGCTTACACATATAATCGATGCTTTTTTGTAAGGATATTGATGCAGATGTACGTTCAGACTTTGGCTTGTCCTCAGATATGCTTCAGGCACAAAAACTCTGGGAAACAACTGATGTAGGCAAGCGACATGATATTCCTGCCAATGGTCCCAAGCAAAGCAAGCTGACTGACTGTTGATGGCAGTAACAAACCAGCAACACAAAAAACATTTTAAAATCTAAAAGAATATCAAGGACAAATGTTGGTGAGAAACAATAACTCCAACAAAAATGATAAAAACTGTGTGCCACCACCTTTCTAAACATCTAAATGTTTCCAAATCAAATCACTATGATTGAAAATTATTAAAGCTTAGGCACCAAACTGGTTTTGCAGCCCAAAAAAACTACCCAGTGACACCTGTATCACACTTTCTGTGCACTTGAAGGCACTGCAACAAGCTGTAGACACAACAGTAACATATAATCACATGATCAGACCCAGAAATTGATCAAAACCTTTTAAAAATTCCAAAAACAAATTTCTTTTGGACTCGAGAGTGGTGATGTCTCAAAAATTGTTTCCACACCAATTAATCAAGCAAATTTTTTGTGGCAGCATCTTCATAAAATGTACCCATGCATACTCTTATTTCAAGCCTTGACTTTTATTGTTGATTTAATTGCTTGCTGAAAAAACTGAAGATTTGAATCCAGGGTTTAAAAGGATTTCTGATACCTTATGAAGTATAATAACTGGAGAAATTAATTTTGAAAAATCTGATACTGACTATTCTGTTAAGCAGAGAATGTTAAACACACAACATTAATTGGCTGCCACACAAAATGTAATTAGAGAACGGTAACAGCTTGTTCTTGCAGAAGCCCCTAATAGACAGACAGTGCAGATAGATATTACCATATAAAGATTACAGGGCTGGCACATGTAATGAAACCAGCCGCTCTCACAGTAAGATATGATGACAGAGCTGCGATCATGTGAACGTGGGAATATGTTTTGAATGCACTGCTGGGGAGCCTGGGGTTGGATCTGACGTGCGCTGGATGTGATTGATTGTGTTGTTATTGCTAAGGACTCTCTTCCGGCTGCCTCCGGGACCCTTTTCGATCCATCCGCTGTCTGTTTGTACTGCTGCTCATAAATTTTACATCCTGTGCTCGAACCTACAGGGAGCTTAAACAATTGCTTTATTGATGAATTTCGCTCATACGAAGAAGAGCACCACACCAGGCTGGCATGGTATTCTGCACCACAGCAACATGAATATTGCTGGGCTGTTTTAAAATGTATTTATTAAGATCTGATAAGCACACGCAGGGTGCTTGTGTAGGTGAGGATTGCCCTTGAAAATGTTTTGCTGGTGTTCTTTATTTGCTGCTTTTTTTTCATGGTCTCTTAAAAACCAAATGTATCTCTAGATGGAGAGCTGAAATTGTGGTTTATGTTGTTTGCAAGGTCTAAGCTTCTTCATTATGTTCCCTGTGGAGAAATAAATGTAAAACTGTAACATTAAACAAAGACAGCCTCTTGAATTAGCATTCGAGGCTAAAAACTGTTCATTAGAAAAGAAAACTCGGACATTTTCATCACTCATTTCTTGCAATTAATTCATGTTACAAACATATATTAAATGCAAGAAACGGTGCAGGTATTGTATGAGAGAGGGAGAGAAGCAAAGTTCTTGGTGTGTGCGATCCTATTTATAGGGGCAGAGAGTCAGTATGGGGGGTATAACCTTAGTAGGATTATTAGTGTTATTAGTCTTGTGCTACTAACCTACATAAGCGGGAGCTGGGGACAGGATACATTATATTATGTCATTAAAGTGAGCATCTTTAAATGGACACCAGATCAAGCCGGTTCACAGTAACCTTTTGAAATCAGCGTATAAGCAAGGCACTGGCTGTTTTTAAAGAATAAATATTGCAAGGAAAACATGTTTAATTCTTGCCCAGATCAGCTCCAGGTTCCTGGTGAGTCAACTGGGGGTTGGGGAAATGGAGTACTGAAATATTTATCAGAATGTTGCATATTCAGCTGAGGGTCCTTTGTGCGTGCTCGTGTGATCTTTCACAACACGTTCACAAATTAAATATTTATCGCATTTAAATAAAAAGGCGAGCGCTGGGTCTGGCCGAGTGGGAGCGTATGTGTATGTATGTGTGTGTGCATGTTTGTGTGTGTGTGTGTGTGTGCGACTGAGCGCATGAAGGGAGAAGCGAGTCCTGTGCTATCAGGGATGGTTGGTGTGGAGTCCTGAGAGGCGGGGGTGTGTTGAGCCTGTCAGGATGGAGATATGAGACTCACCTCCCTATCTGCTCATTCACAGAGACTGGAATCAGCCTCAGCTTTAGCAGGGCACTGTAGCTACTGAGGGGGCTGCAACAGACAAAGAGAGCACTGCGCCTGACCTGATGCTGCAGTGTGCCATAATGTGTTATATTTAGAAACAAATGGCATCTGAAATGCACATATCTGTTTTCTTGCAATTTTGGTATTGATTTAAAAAGTGAAATCAGTTTTAGCTTTTGCTGGATTTTCTCTTTACTAATTTGAAAAAAAAAGGGGAAACGGCTAATTTCAGTACAGTAGTGAGGAGTGTCTTGAATTTGCTTAGGATTCATCCGGAAAGCATCATCAAAGGTTGTGTAGCTGTTGATGATCATCATGCGCTTCATACATGCAGAGCAGCATGCCAGTGCGAAAGTTCAGCTCAAGTTCATGAGCAATCAATTGCAAATATGTCAGCAAATCTTTCTGCATAAGCTAAAGCTTCATCTTGAAAATAAGCGCTGTTAATTTTATTTATTTTGCCATCACTTTTATTTATATATACATATATATATATATATCATCTTTTGATCTTCTAAAGGTGTTTTATAAATCCAAGTTATTATTATAATTAATGTTATTATTATTGATATTGTTTTTGTTGTTCAAGGGGTCAGTGGGCTGTTCTTCAGACAGGAGGTCAGACTTGGAGATAGCTGACAGAGACAGACGGGTGGTTTTGCATCACTTTGTTATACACAGGATTTTTCAAAGGAAACAAACCCAACAAGTGTTTAGGGACCTTCTCCTGCTCAGCTGTATACAATAAATAATGCTTATTAAATCTTGTACTGACACAATTAACTAGTCACAGTAAGCTTCCTCCCACTTTACCTTGTTACAGTGCCAAATGTTGGGAGGGTACTTTTAAGTTGTTAGAGGATGTCCACTTATAAATTTATTAAACTGGCTAACAATTTTAATTATTTACACTGAAGTAAACCAGCTACTTTTCAGTGCAGTTACTTTTAATTACTTCCCTTACTCATTATTTTACTAACTAACTTGGGCGCTTTCTGTCCAACATATGGAGCCGGTCTAAATGTAGAGGCAGCTCCTTGCAGACCAGCCTGCCCTCAGGGACCATTTAAGGGATTTGTAGGCCCCAGGCAAAGACAAATCTGAGGCCCCTTTCTGTTTCACCCAACCCAGCCATGGTTGGTGAACAAAAACTTTTCAGAGGCAGCTCTTTTAACCTAAAAATCCACAGAAGTGAAGAACAAACCCAATTGGAAATCTTAACAATTTCTACTGAAAAAGTTCAAATGACCTTTACGGGTCCCATTTTTGTACTAGCCCACAGCTGATCATAGCACATTTGATAGTTGAAAGAATGCAAGTGACTCACTTCAATGCTCTCATCAAGTTCACCTCATCATTTTTTGGGTGGCTCAACACAAAAATGGGTGGAGGGGCACAACACAGGTTATTTCATTAAAGACAGGCTCTTGCAGTGCTATTTTGCCATTATGCGTGATGTAAAATCAAGCTTGTGCCTCCACTGGCCCAATAACACAAATACCAAAACATTTTTTTGACACAACCTTCCCTTTTAGTCAATTTTATTAAATATAAAGTTGACTCTTCTTCATTGAATTGGATATAAATCAGCCTATGAGTGTCATAGTATCAATAGTATCAATTTACTACAGATGCATTGGATTTTAAGTACACAAGACACATCCATCGACTCATCTGTTTCAGCAATTTAGCCGACAGTGTGAGGCCACAGAGCGCTGCACTGGGTCATCTAAGCACCAGAGGTTAGGCCGTTTAATTAATGACTGGAAAGGAACTTATGCGCACTCAAAGCTCCTAATGCAGTTCAGTTATTAACACCACAACATCCGTGACGCTGTGAGCACTTTGCTCTTTATCAGTCTTGTTAATAAATAAATTGCATCAAGAGATTTGAGTGTGCATAATGTACTATCATTATGGAGCCTCAGCTGAATTATTACTATCCTACTTTACCGCTGCTCCTGCATTTGTGTTCACCAAATGCCCCCAAAAATTGGCCTCCCCATCATGCACTCCCAGAGCACAGAACTAAGAACTGCTTTTGAGCTGCACTTGGATTGAAGATGAGAGAGTCCTTGGTCATGAATTGTCCATCACCTCGAGAAGCAGATCAGCTCCTATCCGTCTGTCTGTGCAGTGGTGCAGTCTAATTTATAATAGCTTGTATATTGTAATGACCCTCATAGCACCCTTATATATACATATATCCATCCCAGAGCAACACACCAGTGAGCATCACCACCTTCTAATGCATAAATACTGTATGTTCTTTATAACTGAGGACATTCCACAAAGACAGTGTATGTGTCGCTTATATGAAACCTTCTGGTACAATTTATTGTAACAACATTGGTACAACTCAGAACTGAGTTTCTTCTGTTTTCACAGTCCTCTACCAGTTCTCTGAGTTTTGATGTATTTATTTCTACATTACTACTCATGCCATGCATATAAACAACATCATAACTTGTTTTTATGCTCTGAGACATAAAGTTCTTGTATGAAAGTTATGCCAGCTGTGTCTTGAGACTGTAGTATCGTCAACAATGTAAAGATGTGAAAAGATGGAAAAGTAGTAAAATATAATACTCAGTTAAAAGTAGTGTAAAATTTCCTCTTTTTACTTGATTAAAAATTAAAGTGGTTGTACAAATCTTTGATAGATAAAAGTAAAAAAGTAATTCAATTAAATTGAGCTTAATATTTAATCAGTTAAAATGTCTGAAACTGTAGTGAATTGAGGTTTCTGAAGATTTATGATGTGCTTGCTAAATTAAACACCTTCGGGCTACAGTTGCATTTAATGTCAATCCAACAACAGAAGTGGAACAAACATAACACACTATGAAATCCTTACAGAATGTGAAAACCCATCAATAAATTCCAAATTTCCAGGTGCAGAGACAGACCTTACACCCCGTGTGTCCACCCGATCATCAACTACAATAATACCTAGGCCTCCCTCTGTGTAGCCTAAATACATGAAGAATAAAAGTGTCAAAATATAGATGGTTAAACACAATGTCCAACAGTAATTAAACAGAGCTGTGGCCACCGCGGCCGCGAAAAGTATCACTGGATGAATAACTGTCATTTTAGCAGCAGAATGACACATCACTGAAGCAGAAAAATCAGAGATATAAAGCAATATAAGCTCCACAGCAGCTGCAGCCACTAACACACACATTACATCAGATGCACAGTTTTTACATACCATGTAGCACACACACACACACACACACACACACACAATGCTAGGTTGCTAGGAAACGGTGGTTGTTGATGTCACTCTCTGTAGTTGTTGTACGAACATTTCACACCTGTCTGAATGGCACTGTGTGAGTTTTGAACATCAAAAAAATCTTAAACAGTCTGCTCTCGGTTCAACATCTTTGTTTCACCATTCTTAGTTCATATGAAAACCAGCCCACCCTTCAGTTCCACTGCACTTCTCCACGTTTTCTAACAGGCTGAGTCAGGAATAAGGCTGCTGACCTCAGCTAGCTGAGCTTATTCAATTAACGTCACGTGTATTCTAATGTCAGATTCTTGTTCCTCCATCTTGGAGTCTATGGCTGTGAGTGTAGGCAGACTGTCCTTAAACTAGGAACCTTCCATCTTCATCATTTTGTTCCAAATTCAGTTTTGAAAACACTTCTTAAACAATATCATTTGATTTGCTGCATCCAAAATAGGTCAAGGTGGAATAGTCTATTAAGCATAAACTGCTGGTAATAATAAATCTTGGCCTTATTGCCAGTTTTATCATCTGATGTAGGTATAAAATAGCCTTGAAACCTTATAAATGTTTTACAAAATGTTTTCAAATGAAGGAAACTCAAATTCATGGTAATCTCTGATGGAGGAATGTGAAGGAGTTTCTCTAACCCCCGGGCCTTTTCACCTCTTCGTTTGCCACTATACTTCTTTGCACTTAAGCAAAGCTGATGGCTGTGTCACCCAGTCCCTTTGTTTTAATCAATGTTGTGTCTGACGGTTATTTGACTCTTCTCATCTGCTCTCGCCATAGCAACAAAGGTCGATGGTATGAATGTTTATGTTCTGATACCCAATAAGATCATGGAAGTGTACAGCTTGACCTTATTTGGAAACGTAGTTTAGGACTGATGACATGCGAGGACACAAAGATTTAAAAACATCTCACACACAGGACAAGCTCAGATCGGCAGTGGTCAGCTCGTGATAACTTGTGGATGTTGCTAGTAGTGATCTCCTTAATGTTGAGTTCTGCAATAAATGCCTCTGCATAAGACATTTACTGTCTCCTGACCTCCTCATTTCCTCCAGCTCATCTTTGATCGGATTTTTCCTTCACAAAGAGGACTAAAGCTGACCAAAATTGCCTTTTGATACTATATAATGAAACCATTTATGCATGTCATTGAACGAGTAGCTCTCAAATTTCTCTCAACAGTAGAAATTATGCTCAAACAAGGTGTTTCTGCAAAGCAACAGAATGATTGTTATGTTTTACATTTAAGGCTTTTATTGAAAAAAATATTCTTGGACATAACCTCCTTTTATCATGAATTTAACTGTAATTTTATTATTTTTCTCAGTAACTGTAACTAAACACAACTAAATACATTTCTACTTACCTCTCAATACTAACAGTAGCATTGTCCTATTAGCCAGCTTGGAGATTTGCATGTATTTGATGCCTCCATCTGTTACATGACCCTCGGGAACTATGCTGACTGACCAGGACTCTTTTAAGGAAAAATTAATATGCCATTATGCTGTAAGTGCCTCAATCACTGGGCAGAGGCTTTAAAAATTATGCATGTAACAAATCTTGAATTTGTAAATCCTGTTGAGCCAAAGAGGAGCCACAGCACTGTAAGTAAATAGGATTATTTCATTCCAAGTTGGTTGCTGTTTTTCCCCAGCGTGCTGCTAATTTCCAAAGGCCAAATGTCGTTGTAGCTACTGCATCCTTGCAAATGACAAAACCAGGAATCAATTTAATGTTTTAAACACATTCAAAAGTCTGACAGCAGCCGGAACGTTTTAATCACAGCATGCATGGATCACATCCTCTCTAATGTGGCAGATTTTTCCTATTATTTTTCAAACACACACACACACGTTCAAGCCGCCTCTTGAAGTTACCTTCAAAGCATAACGAGGCATGAATATAGCTTTTCACTGTTCCAGGGCTGATCTCTAAGCACAGGTCAGCACGTGCTCTGAGGAGACGAGCTGCTAAAAAAAAGGCTCAGGTTCTGCTCTCACAGCGGCACCGTGAGGGGAGCCGACCAGCAGCGACAGAGCCATCAAAAATGAGCCAAACATAATTAGCATTGAGATAGTCAGCATGTGGGGTTGTTTTATGTGCAAAATAATACCTCATCAACATCAACAATAGCTATTACAACATGATGGAATACCTGTATTGATGAGTGCGGCCCAGCACGGAGCGCACTGTAAATCATTGTGCGATTCCTCTGAGGCTTAAATTGGCCTCTCATTCCCGAGAACACTGCATGGTTATGAATGCAACCCAAGAAACTGTGTAAGCGCAGCTCAGTTTTATTTTCCATATTCAAAAGCAGCTCTTTACCTAGATTACTGATGCTGTGTAAGACAAAATCTTGTTGACAAGGACAGCCCAGCGAGAGGAAATTGACCTCCTGGGAGGGGGAGTTTCGAAACAGCTTTGTCTCGAAAATGCAGCACCAGTTCATTAAAGGTTAATGGTGCAGTGATGATAAGTTTTATCCACCTCCTCTCTGCTGGACTAATGGTGCTCTGCTCACATGTTGACATCTTTCAGATAGGATGGATGCTCGAGTCTTTGGATGAGGGTTCGCTAGTGGCCATGCAGCAGTTCTTTGCGGGGAAATGTCAAAAGTTCTCAGAGACAGGATTTACAACTCAAGACAACTGTATTCTCACCTCAGCCAGACATGTTAGTAAATCTTCCTATATAGGAAGGATAAATCTAAGGCACTATGATATGTTTATAGCCCCATATCTCAGCTAGCTTGAGGCGAGCACTGGATTTCAAAAAATGTTGCAATACAGAGTTAGACATTTTTGAACTTAATAAAAAATATGTCTTAAAAATGTAAAACTATGAACTTAAGTTGGCTTTCCCGCTGGGTTCAGAAATATGGTATTTCAGCAACTGTTCTGGAAGTGATCACAAAGAAAATGCAGACACTGATGGAAGTATGATGATATCTGCAAGCAGTCAGGGCCACCACATGGGTTATTCTCAAATGTGTTTAAAATGTAAAGTGATGAGAGATGGGACTTTAAAGTGTTAGTATATAATAGCTCTTGAGGTAAAGTGCTGCAGTTGACATTCCTGGCCACACGCCAGTGCGTTCCACCTACTTTATGAAAGAGGAGGTTGGAGTTTCTTATACAGGTTAAAAATCTCAGTGCGTAGACATAAACTCCAGTCATTGACATGTTAAACACAGATGCTCTATTAAAATGCAGCTGTCAGTGGGAGTATAATGCCCCATACATTTAAATAATTTCTCTGATTTCCTGCCCAATAACCTGCATTAATGTCTTTCACTGGCTCTGCATACTTGCCTCCACATGAGCCGCACATAAATAAAAGCTCAGTATGTCTCTCGGTGGCTTTTAGCTAAATATTTGTCTCAGTGGTTGGAATTTAATTACCTCAAAGATTAGATTTTGATTGTGTCTTTGGGCATCACTTGCCTGTTAATCAGACTGAATTGCTGTTATGTTTCACTGCATTAGCCTGATATCATGCTCATGTGAGAAGACTTTGTGTTTTGTTTTGTTCCCGCCAATCAGTGACAAGTGGCAGAGCTTTCAGCTGACATGCAAGCGCTGTTAGCAATCCAAAATCAAATAAAGATGTCAGCTGACATCTATTACAGTAAGAGGTTGTTGTGTATGAGACATGTACATTATGAATACTGTGCTTTAAGTGAAGCATCAGTAAGGTTTGGGGCAAATGATTTGAATCAGGTTTGACCACATTTTTAAGCCACACATGAACATAGTGATGAGAGTTTTAAGAAACTGTTCTGTCACTGTTTTTTACATGTTTTTAAAGACCCTCTTCAAAATAAAAAGGAACACAGAGAATATTTCATTCTGCCATCCAGCCGGACTGAGTCTGCAAAGTCCACAAACTGACAATTTCCTATGATTAAATTAATATCTTTTTAGTGGGTAAACCAGGCTGTACAGGTGTTGTTTGAGACTGTTAAGCATCATATAAAAAAAAAAACTGTGGTCCCTGTTTGGATGATTTCATAGAAAAGCTCAAAGAAGCCACAGTGTGTTGCTCTTCATCCAAGGGAGGGAAATCAACCAGACGTTCATTTCTTAGACTAACCAGTTTGTGTTTATTCCCGAAGACTTTAGCATTGATAACGACATAACAAACAAAGTAACAGATGCGATGTGTTAGATAATGTTAATAATTTTATACCACTGCTAAAGCAACACTGCTGGTTGGAAATGATGTGACTGGTCACTGCCAGATGTTCCTACAGCACAGCTCCTTCAGTGACAGCTGCTAATCTCACTTCATATGTTCCCCTAAAGAAAACGTGAAGTGAGAAATGTTTGTTTTTTTAATAAGCATTCTTGAAAAACATAAATGATATATTAATTTACTAATGTTAGATTAAAAAAACAACAACTATAAAATATATACAATAGATTTTGTGTGTTCTACTGCAGTGGTGACACCTAGGTCTATTTTTGCTGCAGCCATTTTGTAACACACCGCAGGCCTGACCTTGTGTCAGCAGCGTGCTATTTTAGATTGCTGTTGCCTACCTATAAGGTTAGTCTGTACTGTAACTTTTGATAGAGCACCCCCACATTTCAGAAGCCCCCTCAATGATTTCACCGTGTAACTGGACCTGCTGTGTTCCAGAGGAAGGTGCTTCAAATGGAGACAAACGTGGAGCTCCTGCAGAAATTCAGCCTCGTCCAGCATCACTCCTCCACCTGCTGACCGTAATAACTAGCTGTGCAACAATTTCTCACTTTTGTATTTTCTGTGGGACTGAGTAATATAATTTGCACTGTGTCCTGTTGTAACTGCTGATTTAAATAGCTTACTTATTGCACATTTTGTAACCTGTCAAACTCTCATGTTGCTCAGTTGGATTTGTTCCACACTTCCACACTTTTTTCAACACATAGCTGAAGTGAGACTTTTTTTTACTGTGCATTTGTGGCAAAGTGAACACAGTTTGCTGTGCCAAAGGTTCAAATGTTCCGAACTTTAACCCAGAGATGGGCTGATAACATTGAGAGTACAGCCAATGGCTGAAGTTTACTGCTGCCATCAGTAATTTGCTGCTGCTTGGGAGGTGTTTTTTGAGAATTTAAGAGAAAAATACAGCAATGTAGATTCATTTTTTACAGCAGCTTTAGAAGAAAAGTTGAAAAGTGCTACATATGATACTGTGGACAAACATGCTTTCACTTCAAGCTTGTCTCCCACAGCTTTAATGTTATACCAATTAGTTTTCCCAGTTATATCGTGACAGTAAAGGTAATCCTCGTCTGAGTTTTGCTCACAGTTGTTTGAGTGATTCAGCATCAGATCTATGTACTACATATGATTCATGAGGAGGTGGTCAGGATGGATGCTGAAAACATATTCTGGGTGCCAGGAAGTGTTTGCTGTTGCATATTAATGGGATTTCAACATATTTTTTTTACAAGACAGGGCTGTGCTTCGTTGTGCTCTGTCATAAGAACAACATGTCTGTGATAATGTGTGAAAATGTAAAAAAAAAAACGAGCAGAAATTTTTATTTCAATTATTATGGTATTCTGTTGTTGGTTAGACTTTTTTTCATGCTCATGTTATTGTTTAGATTCTGCATATGGAGATGATACCTTACAACTTTTACGTTATTTAAACACTGAGAAAGCTTTTCATTGATTCCTTATATCGGAGCCTAAGAACCAAGGTACATAAATCCGTGCCGTGATGTCTCTAGAATAATAAATGCAAAAGATGACTTCTAATTTTACACGAGTCCTTCATATCATAAAATTCATACAGTATTTGTGTTCCCTAAAATATATGTAGAAAAAAGACAGTATTGTGCAAATATTATTGAACAGCATCTCCCTTCCTCAGCCTCGTTAAGATTAACCTGACTGACTTAAACCCAACGACAAGATGCTAATTAAAAATATCAGATGAGACAAAGAGAATCTGTCCAGAATCTGTTTTTTCAGTAGAACCCTTTCTGGCCTGACTTCAGTTTTGAGCAGAGTGATGAAAACATTTTCTTAAGTAAAAGTAAAAAATTAAGACTTGAAAACCTACT
>JAUZTA010000015.1:24162485-24173150 GCA_034780835.1 Ctenochaetus striatus | reverse complement strand
TTGATCTTAACTGTGGCTGCTTCCAGCTGTAAAACTGACAGTTTTATAAAGTGTAATTTTTGCTTTGTATGCTTTTTTACAGTTATATTTACAAATTCTCTTTCTGCCTCCCTACATTTGTATTTTGAGCATAATTTGTTTCCCAAAAATGGATAAAACACACAATAAAAGGCTTTTGATGCTTTTAATGTTCTGAAGATGTTGTCAGGCGAGTATTTCAAAATGTGTAATAACACTGCATTCTTACTATTTACTGAAAAGAAAAATGCTATGAAAATTTTTTAAAATTGGTCATTAGCAAAAGTTAATAGAATCTTACTTGTTACATAACTTTCCTGTAGCTCCTTTGAGAATTCTATCCCTTCCCTAACTCTTAAGCCACCTTATTCACATCTTCTCTGTAGAAATAGAAAACTAGTCATTGCAGCAAGCCTGCAGTCTGGAGTAAATTACTAAGTCAGGCGTTCGTGTGGGCAGGACCTTGATATTGCAAGTCTATCAGCCAATCACTACTGCGCAGACGCAGGTTGCAAATGACATCACCAATGCATGATGGCAATGCCTGTATTGGAAAGATTTTGGCTTAATCTTTGTGCAGTAGGAGGAGGTCGTTCATCCTTTATTCTAGGTTTGTGGGTGGGAGCGACTAAGAGACTGCATTTTATGAATGTTGGTGTACGAGCACAGCCTTTATTCAGTCAGTTTTTAATTAGAACAGATCATAAAAGACTTTAAGATGAGTAGTTGTTCAAGCAATAATGATATATTAATAAAATTGATAGTCCTAAATTAATTTAATGTGATGGTCATTAATTAAATTAATGACCATCACTGACCACCAGCTAGCTTGGCTTTGGTTACTGCACAGACTGAATTTTAGTCCAAACGCATCAATATTTCTAAACAACCACCAAAAGTTGCATTAATTCATTGTCATATATTTTCTCAAACTATTACACCATAAAATTATTATTGATTCCATTACTTTTTATTACCAGTTAAAACCATGTGTAGAACTGCTAGCATGCTGCAATCTGTTAGCAGTAATTAGGCCTCCTTGGGCCGCCTATTGACTCAGCTTTCTTTACCACCAGACTGTATTCTGCAAACTCTTAAGCTGTTCTGTTTTGTCAAATTCAAAAATGTTTTCTAACTTCTTAGAGTGTTTTGTTTTTGCGATTTGCAGTTAAGCTTGGCTTGCAAGTGTTCTCTATTTTATGCTAATAAAGAGAGCCAAAGAGCTCAGTTTATTTAAAAAGCAAAAAGACTTGCAACGGGTGAAAGTTACAGTGTGTTTTATGGCTGTTTAAGTATCAAAATAGCATTTTGTGTTTTTAAACTGTCAGACTTGAGACTTAACATGTCATCACAGATTTTTTAAAGTCAAATGCTGGTTTGATTGTTGAACAAATAGCCCTAATTCACTTACTGTAGCTGACAAGCCAGCTGGCTTAGTCGTCTTCAATGCAAACTTAAGTCCCCTCCTATAAGTGAAGCTGCTGTGGAAACAAAGGAAGTAGGTCAACAAACTATTTAGCTGTAACGTGATAAAAGTTTAATACATTACCTTTTGGGATGAATGATTGCCTGAGTCAGATAGGCTTAAATCTTCAGTGGTTGCTGTTGAACAATGAAATTAGCAAATCCCACAAACCCACTGTACTTTATGACATCATTAAACTACATATTTTGTTATTGTTTTGATCGAGAGACATATAGGAGCCGAAAGCGCTTATTACACATTTCAAGCATATTTCTCCTGCTTTGGCAGTTCCTGCACCAAGCCATATCACATTACAAGCTAGTCTTCAAAACTATATCAACTGTCCAGTTCAACTCAGACAGCAAACGAGCCCAGCCCGAGCCCCAAAAATGTCAAAGTAACCGCATTACAGAGATTAATAGACACAATGTAATTATTGCATTTTAAAGTACTGCAACTAACGCTACATGTTACTGACAAAAGTAATTACATTGCTGTAGTCCAGAGAGCCTTACTGCCCAATACTCTACTCCTCTGGTGACAGTGATGCTAATGACATCATCAGTCAATGTCTCAGATTTGACAAAGCTCCTCCAGAAAGCAGATATACATGTGTTTTCACAGGACAGTAGTGCTACTTCCAGCTAGTTAAATAATCTTGATGTGTAAACTGTTAGACTGCCCCTTTACAGAGATAAATTAAAAAAAAAAAAACTTGACAAATTTCTGTCTCATTGCCGTATTTATCTTGTGTCAGTCAGTGTGAATAGATGAAGATAAAATGTTTTTTTTATTTTTACTTTTTAAGTGGATTCCTATGGTCCTTTTACTTTCTGTTGGTCTCATGAAATGATGCATATAAAATGTCAGTTTGCTTCCTTCAATTGGCCGCAAGAACCGCTGTTAAAGTATGAATTGGCATTTTGTGGAGTGCTGGTACACAGTTTTTCAGCTCCCTATTAATAGTCAAATAGGAAGGGAGAGAAGTATCTTTTGAGGTCAATCATTTTCCTCCTCACTTCTCTCTAAAGCTGCAGAATTGAGCTTGTTAGGCAAGATGAGAAATACGCACAGCAGAAGAAAACATACTCATTTAGCAGCTGTTTCTTCTTCTATGCCATCTAAAAATCGCACTGCTGGGTTGTATCCTCAGACTTTTGTCTCTTGCTGCCCCAGCCTCGCCCCCCTCATCGCTTTTCAGTTCCTCGAGATTCACTTTCTCCTCACTTACAGTAACTCCTAAATAATAAAGTCAATTATGTAACTTAGCAGTGCTATAATCATGTTTTTTTGCTGAGGAATGCTTGTCGTATTTGGATCAAAATGTCATATTTTAATCACATCTGTAATTACTTTCCCCTCAGATTAAAATTCTTGTATTCAAGGGAGAGCGTTTCATTCACAAGCAATTGGATGAGAGTCTTATTAGCCCTCGGCAGCTAAAGATGATGTCACCATGGAAACAAATTGTTCTGCTATCAATCACTGGATGCCTTGCAGGTAAGATATTTTAACACGTATTATATTTCTCACAGTGTCTCATTGCGCTCGTCATGGTTTATGTCACCACAACATCTCTCTTGATAAATTTGTTTTTAAATGTATATTCATCACAGAGAATATTACTGTGTTATTCTATAATCTCAGTGAATGAATGTCTGTATGTTTAGAGGTTATAAGTAGAATTTCATTCTTAATATGCAGTGTTTATATGATATATACGGAGGTTCATCCATTACTGTCTCACATGATCTCAAAAAAATCTCTTTTCCTGACCGAAAAGGCTGCAATGATTAAGTTGCAGTGTTTGCATGTTCCAGCATGATGCCCTTCACCGCTGCCTAGAGCAGTGTCCTGCTGCACATTCTCAGTACACTGTCAGGGACAACTGGGAGTCCGTTTCCATTCCTGTTTATGGCCTGTCTAGATCATTATCTGGATCCATGCAATGAATCCAACCCTGCATTTTAGCACAATCTACTTGCCACCGCGCCTTATTCTGCCCTTGTGTGGCCACCTGGGACTTGAGCAGGAGAAGCGCAGACACTCTACCAGAATGTCAACCCTTGTTCAAATGACATTGTAAATCCCAATGAATGTTATTCAAATTGGCTCATGGGTAATTCACGCCCAGTTCTCTAGGGAGCAAGATCCAAGCAGCCTCACCTTCCTAGCGGACAAGTGTTTTTAACAGGGCCTCAGTTGCTGCCTATAGGTGCTACTTCTTATTCAGTTGTGATCGCACACTTGGAAACCCTTGAAAATCACTACACCTGATAACAATCATTATGACATCTGAAGTGACATGCTGTCTCCCTTTATCATCCGGGGCTACACAAAACACACTGGCGGCCTAGATGTTAGCCTGCATTGCATTTCATTTGAATTCATATTAGGTAGTGGTTGATTGACCACACTGTCAGGTGAATAGACTTGAGTCAAACATCTTTTTTTTTTCATCAAAAGATTTATTTGTTTTCATAACTTTTACTAAATCTATCACACAGTGAAGTGTATGTTGATTCCCTGACATATTATCACTGGTTAAAACCATGTGTAGAACTGTTAGCCACATGCTGCAATCTGTTAGCAGTAGGATATTAATTAGGCCTACTCTGGCCGTCTGTTGACTCAGCTTTCATTTAGTACCAGATTGTGTTCCACAACCTTTCCTTTTAAGCTGCTGGCAGATGACTGCATCCTTATGGCCTCAATTAACCGGCTCATGCGTCGTATGACACGGGTGTTCTGAAAATAGATAACACACTGCTTTATTTATCAACCCTGTCACTTAGGATCATTAATTACTGAAGAAATGTGTGAAAATTGGCTTTTTATCAGTCGCCAACAATTGAGGACTTGAGTTCTTGAATGATATCCTGAACACTTATCAGCTATCATTATGAAATTGTTTCTGACAAGTCATTAACTCTGAACCTTTCAGTTAAGTTGTATCATTCGGTAAATGTGAGCTTTCTGTAACTGCATTAGACTGCATTTAATTCTCAAACCACACAGTCAGTTAATTATCAGTACTAATCAAAACACTATACGACAGCAGATGCAGTAACTTTATTTGCATTTCTGAAGTAGGAGATAATTTACATCTTGACAGAAGCATCAATATGATGACTTCAAATGGTACTATAACATAGTGTACTAGCCTCTGGAAAACAGACCCTGCATGCAAATTGGAGGATACTTAAGTACTGCGGTTAGTGTTTTTGTGTGTCAGGTTCGTCTGAAAAATGCACTTTACCAAAAGGGTAAGTGCACTTAAATCAAGAACAGCAAAAGTTGTACACAACATGTCTTTGAGATTGCATAATGTATGTCATTGCTTTTCTTTGGGAACAGCCCGTATGAACAGCCTTTGAAAACCAGACAATAACAGTATACATTATTAAAAATGGTACTATACACTGTATGTCACAAGTTTTGTTTTTTTTTTTTTTATCAAGATTAACTGGTTTTCTCTGGTTTTCACTCCCTATGCTTTTGCTGTGTTTTTCCAGTTTTTTCTCATAAGGTCAAAGAGACAATTTTCCTAGCTTGTACTACTATGGACTTTCTCCCCTTTCCCCAGCCTGTACAGAGGATGTCATATTTCAAGGGCCAAGATGGAGGACAGAGCCAAGTGACCTCATTTTACCGATCAACTCCCCGGACCAGCAGGCTACCATCACGTGTGAGGCAGAAGGCAGCCCTCCTCTGCAGTACAGGTAAATTACCACATCAAAGTTACGTTCCCCACAAGCATCGGCTAAACTGTCTTCCCGCTTTGACTCTACATCCACATCACATGGGGAAAATCCATTGCTGCTTAATTGCTTGTGAATCTCCTATGCTGCTTCTACGGAAATCAAAGAGGGTACCGATTGCGTTGATTGCTATTGATTTGTTAAAGAACGACAACTTCTGGACATAAATGCTCAGGAGAGATTGCAAATGCACCATCCAACTAAAAGACAGGCTTCAAAGAGCAACTGCTTAATTAGGCATCCACTTCTAATTGAACATAGCTTACCCCTTTTCAGCCTGAGCTGTGATGCAGACTTAGAGTCAGGCTGATGTGGTTGATGAATATGCCAACACCTCTGATATTACTGAGGTTAACTTTATTAATGATGAGGTTTAAGCCACTGTGCAGCCAAAGCTGATGATTTATAATACGGGTGCACGGCTTAAAAAATCATTAAGGAAGAAAAGGAGATTCCACCGGCTCATTTGCACCGGAGATCCTCTGATATCTCCCCGGCTATTCCCTGGCGATGCAGAGAGCTCGCCTGGAAATGGCAGCTGGTGATGTTTTTTGTGGTAGATTGTGTTTCGGAGCTTGGTCAGCACCATGTAGATGCACAGCAAGCAACGGGAGAGAAGCAGTAACCTTGTGAGTGACATTCTGTTCAATGCTTACATTTCCTATGATGTGTCTGCGCTGAAAACATGGTCCAGGCACAGCAGCAGGGGGGTATCATCATACTCATTGTGTAACCTGAGTTATCCAAGGATGAAGCTGGAATCATTACCTGCATTGTTACATCTGCAACTTTAAAATATTCAACGTTAGCTAGCGTTGTTGACAGGCTTTTCTCTTTTGAGTCCTTAGTTGTGTTAATTAACACTGTAGGAGGAAATGGGATTGTTGTCAGTATGATCTGCAAATGTCTGCAGCAGGCAAGCATGCAATATTAGAGCAGTAATGCTCATATTATCACTATTACTGCATAACATGTTCGTAACACATTAGAGCCGCACTAATCAATTCCATGTGAATGTTATGTGAGCAATGCATCTAATGCCTGTTTGTTGTGTTAAAGGGCTTGTTTATCATTACAATCCGACAGAGATTTATGACCAACTCGAAATTTTTCTTTAGTTTTGTAAAGTGTTTAGTGTCCTTCACTCACTCACTTTGGTTGCAACGTTCACTGTTTTGGTTAAGTCTCACTGCTTAAAGCTCTTACAAATGGACTTTAGGCTTTCTGCTCTTTTCCAAACACAGGTGAACAACATTAGTGACTGGCTAGTGAACACAATGATCTGCTTACATCTTAGGGAAGTGTCCTTCGCTTGTTGCTTTTCCTGAGATTTCTCAAATTTTTTTGAAAGTGTTAGGGGCATTTTTCCTTCTCAAAAATTGCCTGGACTCGTGGAGTATTTAGCAATTAGGTCCTAGTTTTATATGCCAGGAGTGGGTGGATTCCAAAACATTTGTCTTAGAGTTTGCTAAAATGTTAGACTTTGAATTGTCCTCTCACAGGAACACAGCTTCATTAAATGTTGATGCTCCTTGGCATCTGCTGGGTGAGTAAATAAGTGTTACACAGTGATTGGTCAAGTTTTACTTTTAAGCTTGTTGCCAAGTTCTGACCCTTAGTCATCAACAACAACCAAAAACCTTTGAAGCTTTAAGCGTTTAATTTAAATGTCAAGTGATGGAATGCACCTTAGTAACATGACTGTTAAGGTTTTTTTTAACATTCTTTTTCTTTTAAATAAAACACCTTGCACTATACAAACTACACACACACACACACACACACACACACACACATATATATTTAGTGATAGTCATTTTTTTAATCCAATTCTCTGATTTGATAACTTTGCTTTAACTCTGTACTGCTTCCCTGGTGAGCTTTGTGTAGCTCTTCTCTTACTTTGTGTATTTCTAGTATCTTCTTAGAAAAACACATAACTCACTCTGGCAATATTCTTTTAGGTGAGTAGTTCCGCTGTTTGGTTTCAGTGCCATCAATTGTGAATATAAAATCTGAAACCAGGTTTCCAGGAAGAAATGATGTTTGAGTGAGCAAGCTCACACCACTGTGGACTGACATTTCTGGTAATGCTTTTAAAGACACTGGCTTTTCAACCTTAATTTTACTTTCAGAAAGGAGTCTATTTTTTTTTAAGGTTTATTTGGGTTGCATCAGTTTTTCTGACACTGATCGTCCTTGACTTGTTTCCCTTCGGGCAAGGAGAGGACTATTTTGTCCTTATGATAAAATAGAAAGCATAAATCCTGGCAATGTATTTCACTAACACTGAAATTAGAACCTCAAAATGTCCTGAGCAAACCGAAAAAAATTGCCTTAAGGAAATGGTCATGCTGTGACTTTCACCATAGGCCTAGACCCTGCAAATGAACAGTATTTGTATAATTAGATATGCCAAGCGAGAGGGTATTACATTCAGAGCTCCACACTTAATTTCCTCCGTTACTGCAGCTATTAAGAAAAATTAATCCATTTGGTTTAATATACATAGAAAAAAACTGGGTCACACAATATTGAATTTGTCAGTGGAGATGATGTTAACCCTTGTCGGGGAGCCTCTGTGACACTGAGTGTGTCAGTTCTCTTGCACTATTCCAGGTTTCCTCCTACAGTGACAAAATGTGTGTAAAATGTATACAAGTTGAAATTGTCGTTTAGATATCACCTGCATTCAGTGGATAGTGGCTAAACACTAGTAGTTTGGATAAACTAGATAGTTTTTTCAGCATAAATCCAACAGGCTACAGCTCTCAGAAGAAGTCTGTATAGTATTATTAATGTTTTTTTGTTTTTTTTTAAATGTCTATTAATTTTTTAATTTTGTCATGGAAGTATGATTGCCCAGCCAATTTAAGACTGATTTGATTTTTTGTGTTTTTTATTATTACTGTAATTTTTTGCATCATTTGCATTACATTTAGTCTCTTTTGAAACGTTTTTGAATTTTATTCTCCAACAGTAGTAATTATTGTAAGTGCTACTGGCATCAAGAAATGGAAGTCTCAGCATATTGTAAAATAATGTTTATTTTTGGCCAAATTTTTTGCCAGCAGATGCCTGCATAGTACTACGGAAGGTAGTTTTTGGATTCAAAACACAATGATTTTACAGGATAAACTTGTATGTCAGCATAAATCAATTAAAAAAAATGTAGCAGTGGCACATGAAATGAAAATTTGACTGAGAAAAATTTTGTTTTTTAAGGGTTTATGAAGGCATCTTCCCAAACAGCTATGTACTGTATTTATCTACATAAATACCAATCCAGTCTATATCTAGGCTATCTTCTAAGCAATTAATGTTTACATTTAGATTTTTTTTGCTTTACAACATATGTAAATTAATCACATAATTTTTTGTAACTGACTTTAAAACTATTCTCACTCCAGTGTTTCCTTCTTTTCAAAATTTCATTGGCTGTACAAAATGCCAGTTCTCTGCAAAATCGATTGCAATCTACTTGTTCTTTTCACAAGGGGAGAAGGACAGGTGCTCTCAACACAGACTCATTGGCTATTGTCGGTAGAGTGCACATTAGGTTAGATGAGGTGTCAGTCAAAATCCATGAGTTCAACACTCTAAATACACAAATCCATAAACTTAATAAAAACAAAATGTTTTACTGGATTTGATTACCTTGATGTTTTGCAATGCAACAGCATCATTTTTGTTGAAATGTTATTAGTCTGTGAATATGAGGGAGCCTCTTTGGTGTGTGTAGACGGTTTTTTATGTCTTCACGTCTGATAAAGTTGTTGATTCAGCCTAATGTTTCGATTGTATCTGTAAAGGGTCTGCATTGATCAAATAACAAGATGCTAAGCTTTCTCGTGATGTGCTGCCTAATTACGCACTTAAAAAGAGTAGTCCATTGATATGAACAAAAACCTAAAGACTGCTAGTCCTGCTAAGCTAACAGCCTGCAGGTTTGCCTTTGGGTTCGCAGCTAAAAACCACATTGATTTATGTCAGTGTTAATGTTAGTGTTAATGTTACCTTGTGTCTGGTCCGCTCCACCAACTGAATGTGTGATTACATTATGATTTCTGCTGAGATGCTGAAGCACTGATGTTGTGCTATGCACGCTCCAGGTTTCTAATTGACACTTTGTAGAGAGTTGTTCTTTTGTTTTATCTTAAAATGAGCCCAAACTTTCTTACTTTCTGTCAGTCTCTGACCTGTCTCTTTTCCTTACTCCTTGTTAGTTTCTCCCTCTTCCTCCATTATACAATCCATAGCATCATATATGCCTTTACTAAGGCCATTTGTCCACAGTGTAAGCTGAAAACGTGCAAAAAGTAATAACCATCTGTAAGAATCACAGTGTGCTCTATGCAGTGAAATGGATTATATGTTTTCCAGGAATTTGTAGTCATGTGTTGTTTTTTTTGAGTTTCTTGGGGGACAGTTTTAACCCCAGAAACGGTGAGCAGCTCTACCTAAGAGCTAATGTTTTAGCCATAACAGGATTTGGCTACACAAGATTTAGTTGTTTGTTGAATCAAGTCAATGTTGGTTTAAAAATTCTCAATAGGATTAATTAAAAATGAAAATTATACCTTTGTCACCCCATCCTTTAATTGGGGTAAATCATTACAAGTAACTGTATCAACATTGGTCTTGGACAAAAGATGCATGCTATACAGACTCAGTAGTTTGCAGTGATGCCTGTGAATCCCACTGGATCTGGATGCATTTCAGGCAATGCTAAAAAAGAAAACAGGAAAGGGAGTGGAAACCCACTAAATCTGAAATGAAAACTTCCTTACATAATCCTGATGTACATAATCCTGATGTACATAATCCCATAACTCCTGTAATATGCTAAAAATGACAGATTGGTGGTATCTGATGGTGATATGGAGGTAGATAACAGGCTGTTTGACAAGATTTGAATTTCTCCCAAGTTGATTTAAATACAAGAGGACAGATAGCAGATATGATAAAATGAGAATGCTGTATTATTGCTCATAACCTCTGCTAGTTAGCTTCACACTGTCTGATTTGGTTTCCAGCGGCTCTCTCTGCTCCACCTCGCCCACTCGGTGACATCGTGAATATACAAACGGGAACCCTGACAGTTCTTCAGTTGACAAATAGTCCATTGTAGCACCAGAGCACACTCCAGGGCTCAGAGCTGTGCTTTATGAATACACCTGTCACTGTGTTTACTATGAATCTGCTGTAACATAGGATCAAGGGCACAGCAGTGATTGGAAAGGGGGAATAAAAAAAACTCTGGCTAGTGTCTGCTATCACGTAATGTGACTTCGGGCAGATGTATGACTCTACCTTTGTTTACGGGTTGGTGCAGGGTAAAGAGAACATAAATAGAACTGGGAGGGTGTCATTAGAAGATGATATTTTTGTTTTGTTAGGAATTCTGTCCTTGTATGGAGT
>JAUZTA010000015.1:24116171-24126609 GCA_034780835.1 Ctenochaetus striatus | reverse complement strand
ATAGCCTATGTGCCCAAAGTAAAAGCACAAGCATCATTCAAAAATGATGAAGTAGAGTAAATCTGGGCAGGTCATCATGCAAATGCATTACTTCTGAAACACCTCCAGAAGACTTTGAAGCTATGTGGTGACTTGATAAAACCATATAGATTTGTTATGCCTGTAGAAAGGAATATTCTGTTCATATTGTCATGGGTAGGAGCGTGAGATTGCATTGTGATAGAGAATGTAACTCAAGTAAATGTTTTCATAAATCTTTCAGTTATAACCATTTACAATCAGCAACTATGATACACTTGCAGCCTTTAAATAAAGTAAAATTCTGATTTGAATGTCATTCATTCCTAGTTTCAGTCCTTGTATTATTTAGTTAATAAATCAAAGGTCCAGTGTGTAGGATTATTAAGTGGCATCTAGTAGTCAGGCTGCACCCATCCAAATACCCCTTCCCTTACCTTTACCTTCCGTACATGAAGTAGAAGTAGTGCTGGGATTGATTATAACAAAAAAACAAACGAACAAATGAACAGAAAGTAAAAGAGGCAATTATATTACATTTCTGACAACAGATCACTCTGAATCTTGCCCGCTGAACCTTTACGTAGTCAGTTAATATAAGAAAAAAATCACAAAAAAGATAAGGTATGGATCTTTTATGTTTAAACATTTTATCTGATAAATATTTGAATATTTTTTTATGAACTGGCATCTGCCCTCTAGCAATTTAGCAAAAGAGGCCTTTCAGGCAAACCAAGTAGAGTATTCCTGCCCTCTTATATTTACTGTAAATGTTATGGCATTGAAGCATCTGCTCAAGTATTTAAGGAGAAAAGGGATTGACTCAGAAATATGTGAGAAATCCCTGAGGTTCCCCATAAATACACACTGAAGCAAAGAAAAAATGGAATGCAACTTCAGGCTGTGGTAGCTTTGTTGATATGTGCTTGGTGTATCTGGCTCGCTGTGTTGGTTTATCTCTGGTGATTTCCATTGGTATTCATGCCCTTAACAAACTGTAATAGCTGTCCCAGGTGCTTTGAGAAGGCAATGTTTATCACAGAAAATGACTGTAATTGGCTCATTTACACATCGACAAAATATCATGGAAAGCATCTGAATAATTGAGCAGTAGTGCAAACAACAGCAACATGGTAAAGCTGAAGCGTGTTACAGTTGAACACTCACATCTCTCTCTGTATCAAGCTTGCTTTATTCTTCTCACAAGTGTATGCTCCCATGAAGCCCCTCTTTTCTTTCTTTTCTTTCCTCCTAAATAATAACCTTCATTGTTTCTTTCTATGGCTGGTGTTCCAATGTTCAGTAATCACTTTGTAGCCCTGCAGATAACACATGCAGTGAATGAAGAGTCCCTGTACGCACACACCGAGGAGGTAGTTCTTAATTAAAGGGAGCACGATGGCCTTGATATGTAACAAGGTGCAGAAATCTTTCTGAGTTTCATGAAGGGGGGCGTCCTAGAATGGGTGATCATTTCAAGTACACCCTTCCTATTGTCTGATTGAATTAGGTCCGCCAGGTCCTCCAGACAAGGTAGCAGTGGAGGAAATCACAGACAGCACAGCACAGCTCTCTTGGACTCCTGGAAGGGACAACGGCAGCCCCATCACTGGCTACATCGTTCAGGCGCGAACGCCATTTACCGTGGGCTGGCAGGCCGTTGACACAGGTACCATGAACACTTTTTTTTGGTGTTTATCCTATTATTAGTGTTTATTAATCAGTCAGTTGATTCCATTTGTCAAGCAGTCTGATTTTCTAAAGAATTTATTTCTACTTTTTAGTGCCAGAGGTGGTCAACGGTAACATGCTGACAGCCACAGTGGTGGGTCTAAACGCCTGGGTGGAGTATGAGTTCAGGGTGGTGGCTCGTAATACCGTAGGCCTGGGAGAGCCCAGCCCATCCTCGGCTAAGACCAGGACAGAGGATGCCAGTATGTAAAAATAAGCACTTTAATGCACTCACACACACTCATACTAAAGAAAATACACAAGAGGTGAAGACCAATTTTGCTGTGATATTAAGGATATAATTTTGATATCAGTCTTCTTTTTTCCTGTGTTTATGACTTAATAGGAGAAAAAACCACAATCTGTTTTCTGTCACACAGATAATGACAAAAAATGAAATAAAAGAAAATAAAATAAAAAGGCCAGCTGGGAAAATGTTTGTCAGGATAAATTTATTTCAACTTTTTAGACCTGAACATGATTTTTTTTTCTTTTCTTTTCTTTTTTTTTAAGCAAGGACTCGGACATGGTTAACATTGTGAAAGGGTCAATTTAAACCTAAACCACAATCTTATCCCAAACTTAATCATGGTTTATTTCCCAAAATAAACTATGGTTGAAAACTGAAAATAATGAGTTGAGTTTCTCAGGGTTTATAAAGCCCTAAAGGCAAACTTCTCCCATGTGTAGGGTGCTGTGGAGAACAATGAAGCAGTGAAAAACAAGTTTAACAACTGCTTAGACAAATGATCTTGAAAAAGTTATCTTTATGTTTTTAACCGTTTTCACAGATAAAAAAAGTCATTTAAAAAATAAATATCTTGCGGAAAGAAAAAAGTCCCTGACACAGATGGAAAAGAAAAAAAAGAAAGGAAAAGAAAGCAACTTAAAGACCTTAAGAAAGATTGTCCTTGCAAAACCTTGTTTCATCTGTTCCTAAATAATAAACAAAGGAGTGAAGACAATTTAGATAAGACTTTTAAGATGGATAACAAGATTTTTATTTTTTTTACTTGCCATTCGAGGCTTCCGTAGTAATCATTAGTTGGTAATGTTTGTAGGACAGCAATTTCTTAATACTGCCTTGAGGTTAAAATAAACACACTGGCAATTGTTTGATTTTCTGCTGAAAATAAAAATGTCTTGACAGCTCTGATGGAGCTCAGGAAGTGCATTTTAATTGGCGTTCTGGGATGGATGCGGAAATGTAGAAATAAGTTCAAGAAGCAAAATTCAGCATATAAGAGATCCTTTGATTTTGCAGAGGTATGTGTGTGATCATCTTCGTTACTGAAAGCCACAACAATGACTGCTGTTTGATTTTTTTGTTGTAATATTAATAGACCAATCTCAGCACTGAGATTTTTAAGTACAGCCTGATGTCGAGAGGTCCTGTGTGTGAAGGTTGCTGATGTAACTTACATGGCTGTATTTTTCAGGAAGGATTAGCTTTGTGGCTTCCCTTTTTCTGGTCAAATGATATTTAGCATTCCCATAATGCTATAATAAAATACAGCATGGGCAGTAACATGGAGCTTGGTAAAGTGTCTTTGTTTCAGTGCAGAGTCTTTACTTAACAAATAAACAGCCAGACAAACATTAACAATCCAGGTTCCCGAAGCTATTTACCAGGCAGGAGGGAGGTGAAGTGTCGGAATATCGCTTCCCAACATTCCATACATGAGCATCAGACATAAATGCAGTAATAACAATTTACTGACACATTTAATGCGATACTCCACTTACTAAAGGTTACTATAAGGACTTGCACGAGTGCTCTTCCACCTACACTATTAGTTTTACCGTCACACTGCAGTACATAAACAGCTGAATGGGAATAGGAGTAGAGTGAGTTGAGTTGAGTTGAAAATCATTTGCAAAATACTACAGATCTTGGCTTGGTGTTTATGCACAGTGACAATTGGGCAATATCAGTAATTCACCATTCTATGAAATGTTTGTGTTCGCACGGAGGGGTTTGTGTGATGTAAACTGGAAGACAGTATCTGCAGCAGGCGCCGCTGTCATAAAGCTACAAGCATAGTTGAAGCTTGTCGTTGAGCTTTGTAAACTGTGTTCTAATTGCTCCCCTCTGGGCTTTACCTCTCAGTTCCTGATACAGCTCCCACTGATGTCGGAGGTGGAGGCGGCACAAAGTCTGAATTAGTGATAACATGGGAGGTAAGTCATCTGTCACATTTTACTGTTCTCTCCATGGCCGAGTAATGGTTTTGCTTAATTGTGCAGAATTGAACGGAGCATTTTTATGACCTACATTAGAGCAAGACACCTCTCCTCTGGCTCAGCCTCCGAGTGCCATTTCTCCCACCAAAAGCAGGGCCAGAGAGCACTCTCTCTGAAGAGTTTTGCACTTTAGCCACAATTACACAGCCATGCAGGAGGAAAAGATAAGGCAAAAGGTGATTGCAGAGTGTTCTGGGTGAAAACGACAAAGAAAGAGGCAAAGTGTCTAATCATAGAAGCCCTTGTTGAGGTACAGCGCAGAGACGGGCCTGTCTGTTTCTTTGTCTGTATGCGTTTTAATATCACTATAGTTTTGTGTTTTGCTCCCAGCCTGTTCCCGAGGAACTGCAGAACGGAGAGGGCTTTGGCTACATCATCGCCTTCAGGCCTGTGGGCACAGTCACGTGGACGCGAGCGGTTATCTCCACACCTGGTGTAGCACGCTACATCTTCCGCAATGATACCATCCCACCATTCTCACCTTTTGACGTGAAAGTGGGGGCGTACAACAATCGAGGGGAGGGGCCCTTCAGCTCCATTGCCACAGTGTATTCAGCAGAGGAAGGTACAGTACAGACTTGAGTGCTGCTTAAATAAGCTATAATCTCTTCTTTTACAACTCTGACCTTGGAAAAGTAATGATGAAATGATTTTTTTTTTTCCACTGCTGTTATTTCCTTCCCCTCTCAAACTGGAAATGTCAACTTGATATTAGTTATCATGCTGGTAGATTACATGAAATCCTAGAAGACACTTGCCTCACCGCGCTGTCAGGGAGGTATTCTGTTAATTGAATTTGCTGGGCGGATAGTCTTCCCTTATGTCAGTCACAGATCCCATTAAGAGAGAGATGGGGAAATAGCTTTTCAGTGAAACTACAGGTCTATTCTGTGCCTTTCCTCTTACTGCTATTAGTGTGTGTGATGGTGTTGGATGAGTCTCTGGGAATCTCACCAGTGCTCTATCTCTGCAGTCCCCAGTGTGGCTCCTAAGAGGGTTAGGACTAGAAGTGTGTCTGCGGTGCAAATTGAGGTGATCTGGGAAGCTCTCCCTGCTCTGCCTGAAAGAGTGCTCGGATATGAGGTACTTCATGACTCTCTGCAAAATCACTCTTTCCTTATTCCTCAAATAGCAAGATAATTGAGCTTTTCCTTGTAGCTTGTTTATCAGCTCATAACTGTACTTTACTTGTTCTTAAAAATGCCTTTTTTCTCTTTTTTTAACATATAATGTTCTACTGTTTCTTCTGATGTATCTCTGCAAAGATCGTGTTTTAAGTGTGATATTATCAAGAAATGACCTCAACACTTTGGTGCACCGGCAGCAAACCCACCAGAGGAGAATAAAATCCCTCATCCTTTCAAGAATGCAAAGAGGACTTTGCTGTTTTTTCCACCCCCGGTGCTCTTTCAATATCTGTCACCTCTGGCCCGCAACACAAAGCTCTCCAGTTGCCATAGCAGTGGCCACATTGTCCTTTTAGAACAGAGCTCATTTCTCCAAACGTGGTCCTGTAGTGGATTTTGTGGTTAAAGCTGCTGAAACTCAACAGACCACCAGAGTATGTATGGATCTGAGGCTGCAGACTGCATGTATACGGCACTCAGCCTTTAACTAGAGGTTATTAGGATTGCAAATAAGATCTAGTTTCAGTTTAATGCAATCATCATTATTACTGTAAACTGAATTCTGGAGCTTGGAATACACAGCTTTAATGGACGACAGATTTGAAATGAAATTATTTATAGCAGAAATATCCCTGCGGGCAAACTTAACATTTCAGTTTAATTATTTATTGATTTAACTCTTATGTCACTTAATACCAGACACATGAATATTGAAGATGACCCAAAGCAAGCGGCAAATCAGCCCATTTGCTTTATCAAATGCCTCTTCACCTGCACCTTTAAGACAAATAGCCTGAAGGAAAGCAAACTCGGCAGTTTGTTGAACAGAATCCTGCTTTGCTGTAGCAAATGGTTTACTAACAAGTACATGTTAGGTATTTTGAAGCATTTGCCAGATTTATCCATAACCTATTTGATTACTTTTTATATACCATTTCCTCAGAGAGCAGTGAGAGCTAATGTTGTTTTCATAAACAAAGGAGGCAGCAATCATGATTTTTCTCTTTCTAGGTCAGTTATCAAATGACCCACTAATGCCCTTTATATATGGCCAGTGTGGTTGAGAGGATGTGCATCCGTAATTGAGCCTCCACGAGTGAAAAATTCATTATTCATCATCCCCTCCCCCCCCCCTCCCTCTCTGTAATACAAACAGCATTTCAGATTTCATGATGGAATATGAATTTCAATAATGCAGTGAAATGCACCGCTAGATTCTGGCTGTCTGTGCCATTGATTGTGACCTTTATTTGTTTATTTATTTATTTTCACCCAACAGGTCGTGTACTGGGAAGATGACACAAAGCCGGACACTGTTGGCAAAGTGCGCATGTCTGGAAACTACACGCTGGTTAACATCACAGGCTTGAAAGCGAACACAGTGTACTACCTCTCTGTGGCTGCTTTCAACACGGCTGGCCCGGGGCCACAGTCGGCACCCATCAACAGCACCACAAAGAAACCACGTGAGTGTGTCCCAGTTGGGCATTCAAATCATTTCTAAATGGTCCTCGTTCATGAACCCATGTCTCTTTCAGATGACGTGGTACTGTCCTCAACATGATAGCCATGGCAATTTCCTCAGATACGTCGGTCGTGCTCACCAAATTTAATCTGACAGGAGAGCTTTCCCTTTACCTTAGAAAAAAAAAAAAAAGCAAGAAGAAGAGCAGATAAATCAGAGGGTAGAGTGGAACATAGCTACAGTATTTAAAATGGACAAGCAATGTTAAGGCTAAGCGAGACCACTGCTGTGCAGGCTGGATTGTTGAAATGTAGTCCTTTCAGCCCACAGACATTCCACAGTTTGAGTGAAAAAGTAACCACAGCATGGTCAGAGCTTCCTTTGGCAATCCCTCTTTTTAATTTCCTGTGGCTGGAGAATTTCTCTCCATGACCATACAGCAGCGAGAATTATATGGTACCCTTGGAACCCTCAATGTACTACAGCATTAAAAAAAGCATTAAAAAAAGCGCACAAACGGATTAAATATAAGTAAATTAGGAAAATGTCAAACAACTTAAAACATTCGCTAAATTTAGAGGGAAGCTGCAAAGTGAGAAAACAACCAAATACATAAAAATACATGTCTTTTAAATTCAAAAGCACGTCTCTGTGCTTCAGTATTTTTTGTCTTTATTTCAATTACTTTTTGGTGGGTTTTTTTATATTATCAGGGGGTTAAGGGGGGAGAGAGTGAGGATGATACATAGCAACAGGCTGTGCCAAAGACTCAGTCTTAGTATAAGATGTGCATGCTCTAGCACCTGCACCTGCTGGTTGATTTTTCTTACTTTACCACACTTACTTCCAAACACTGCATGTGTTGTCATAATTTTTAAGATATTTTCCTCATTTATTTTTGTTTTGTCCATTTGCAGGTGTTCTCTAGGTTGCAGTCTGTTAAGCTCTCAGGGCCACCTCCAAACTCCCTCTGTCTTAATTAGTGAGGGTGCTTCACTGCAGCCTCAATTTATTATTCAGACTGATAAGATGAGAGTTTTTCATATCTAAATCTTTCCACACGGAGATCCTCTATTAAGCAGGAGCTCCACTCTAAATTGTTTCATATACATACATTGTTTTTAAAAAAAAATCAACCACAGGTAACAGTAATGCAGTATATCCAGTGGTATATTTTTAACTTTTTTTTCTAGCTCCAAATCGGGCTCCAGTCAACATACAATGGACCATGATTGGCTCCACACTCACACTGCACTGGGATCCTGTTGTAGCTATGGAGACAGAGTCAAAGGTCACTGGGTATTTGGTAGGTCCCAATTCACAGAAAAGCTTTGAAGTCTATCCAGATTAGATTCTGATGGTTATTGCATTAGCTCATTTTTCTGCATCACCCTCTGCTGCCTCAGGTGCTGCTGAAGAGACATCGCTACAATACCATCACCACTATCCAGACCAACAAAACCACTGTGGGGCTCAGCCTCTCTGCCGATGACAACTATCTCATTCAGATCAAGGCCATGAGTGAGGGCGGCGATGGTGTGGAAAGTGAAACCATCCACATCCATAAATTAAGTGAGTGCATTGTTCTCTTTCTATTTTTATATCCTTTCCTTTTTGGACCACAGGTAAAGCTGAAGTAAGGATTCAATAATTCAGAGACAACATTTAATTTGGCTTCATTGCATCCCTTTCCAACCATGTGTAATGGACTTATTTCAAGTGCGAGAAAAGCGACCTTTTTAGAAATGCGTGCGCGGTGTCATCCATCTCTGCCATTAGGTTATTATTCCTTGTTGACTGGCTGCACAGCGCTGCAGCATATAAAGCAGTTCTGTGCCCCCATCCCACTGCTGTACAAAATTGTGAGGCGGCTCAGTTTGCTGCTCTCCTCTTTGATGTGATACCAACTTTATCTTCTCAGGATACTTAAATAGCCTCTCCTGTTGAAAACTAATAATAATGTAGGTATGGAAAAAAATAAAAAATCACAGTTTGCTTTTGATTTATGACGACTTGTCAGAAAATTTAGAGGATAGCATAGCAGAGCACAGGTTTTTCTTCTTTTGATTGGAGGGGTATTTCTGGTTCTTCACGAGCCACTCTGCTGGTTTTTTTGTTGCAGGCATGGGAGCACGGGGCTCAGGAGCGATCCGCCTCAGCCCATTTTACCTCTCTGCAGTTCTCATCAGTGCACTGCTCTGCTCCGTCTGGTGATGTCTAATCAGAGCACAAGGAGCGCCACCCCCCCCCCCCTTCATCCTTTCAGTCAGCCTGCCATATGTAAACCCTCCACTGGACTGGCACAAGGCCCGGGCTTCAGTGGCAGGGCTGGGAAGGACTGGGAAGGACTGGAGTCCACCGATATCTTAAAGGGACCATGCCACTTTCTTATAAAGGACCATCAGATAGAGACGTGATCATTTGCGTGCATGATATCTCTCGGTATTTCTTTCAGCGTCATAAGTGCCACTGTAGTCTAGGTTTCATTAGGAGTTATGATGTCGACATGACCTACAAGTATCATTGGAGATACTACTGCCTTAAAACCCATTTTACACATACAGTCCATACCAAAGTAGGTGACAGAGGCTGCTTGCTTTATGGTTTCTTTATTCCTATATAAAAACCTTTGGTATAAAAGTGTATTCACAAGAATTTATCTTCTCAAGGTCACCTTCTCTGCAGGTGATTAACCTACATACACTGACTGCATCCATATTTTATTGTCTTAAACTAAATCTTCAACTGAATCAGTTAAAGTGATTAAACATCAGCTTATACCCGCAATCATCACATTTCTGCAGCTTTTGCCAAATAAAACACTTATTTCAGACTTAAAAGTTTTACCAGGCTTTGTTGGATATATAAAAGATGCACAGGAAATTGATCAACTGTGCCTCAAACCCACTTATCTCTGTGTACTGAAATAACATTAGGTCTGTCTGAGAGCCACTGGCTCCTGAGCTTAAGGCCCTCTCTACTATACTCTGATAGATCCTGGCATTTGCTCTCTATCTCATGCTCCTCTGAATAATAAATGCCTATCATGCTCTTCATTCTCAGTCCAGTGAAAAAGCCGGGAATGCAGAGAATAGAGACGTGGTGTTACTAAGTCAAGCAGGTCCCATGTGTGCTGTTTCTTCACTGCATTTAGACGACCCGTGTTCTAGATACGTAGATCATATCTCAGAGCATGTACCATCAAATGACCAGCTGGCCCAGTGCACAATGAACTACAGGATAACAGTGCCTTCACTCAGATTTCTTTCTTTCCTTTATTTCTCTCTTTTTCAAATAGCTTAGGAAAAAGATTCATGTGGCAGTGGAGGCAATGTTTGCTTTTCTCTCTGCAGAAATTAGTGAGAAAGTGGAAGGAAGAACGGGAAATTCATAATGTAGAGGGAGCCCATTATGGGAAAGGATATGTTGATTAAATTTTCATTTTCAAAAAAAAAAAAAAGTACACTGGGGCACCCAAGACAAGACAAGGGTTAGAAGCTTTAGAAAACCGGCAACGGATCGAGATACACGGCGGAAATTTTGATTTCAGCATTTATGGTCTGGGGTATAAGAAATGTATGACTCCATCCGTGGCATAATTTATGGGCTATTAAGGCATCAGAATAATTGATGCCAATACCACGGTGAAAGAGGCCAGACTGGAAATGGAGCGAAAGGCATGGCTGTCATTTTATCCTCACCCCATCACCGTCTCCCATACCAGACTGAACAGTTACAAAAGAACATTGCTACTCTGCTGGTGGAGCTACTTTTCATGCTCTTTTATCATGTGGATGAGTCTGTCAAAAGCAACCCAAGTAAGAGCCGTGGTGTGATTACCGTGCTCCTCACA
>JAUZTA010000015.1:24103117-24113422 GCA_034780835.1 Ctenochaetus striatus | reverse complement strand
ATTTATTGATTTAGAGACAGAAATATGTCATGTCCATTCCAATGGACGCAGGGTCTGAAGGGGTTAAAGATAGATCAGGGTTGTTTATTTGTCCTTGTACAACTAATGATAACGCAATAAAATGGCAGTCCTTCATGTTAAAGACATTGAGCGTATACAAAGATAGAAGAACATATATCACAAATACAGTTACACATAAAGTTATTTATATACATATAAAGGTATATATGGAATCACCCAGGAAATGTTTTTGTGGGCGCTTTTTGTGTTTATGTGCATGTCTGAGAGAAAGTAATCAGCAGCGACAGATGATGATATGGTGGACATTTTCATATCTATAGACCACATCTGGGAAACACTGTCCATCAACTCTGACTGTGTGACTGGAATGTTTTTGTGGGAATAGATCTCTGCAACGATGTGTGCTCAACAGTCTGATTTTCTGCTGCTTGGTCAGCAAGAGTCTTATTTTGTCTGTTTCACTTTCTTGCAACCAGACATTCGCCAGAAGCAGCCTTAAATCCAAGCTGGGCTAATGACTCCCATCCTGACCCTCTTCCCTCTCCTCCTGGAGGTAATGCTGGTCTGGCTGGGTGGTCAGAAGGTCCCATGGGTACTTTGTGTCTCAATAATCTACTGCTCTAAGACTAATTTTCCCTTTTCAGTGCTGTCAAGTGTATTTCTCTTATACATCATACATTTTTCAGCAATAAAGCAAAAAAAAAAAAAAAAAAAGAGAGAGAGATTAAAAAGAAACTATGTCAGTTTGAGAGAGCCACAGACCACCTCATTTGCATGCCTGTTGCCATGGAATTTAATGATGATACTGAATTATCGTTCAGCCATGATCTGAGGTCAAGTGGAGTCAGTCTGCTGGAGACCAGGTCCAAAGGACATCAAGAACTTAAAACTGAATTTAGTAAAAGTGCTTATAATAATCATAATAATTTCAGTGAGGTTTTTGAAGGATGAAAAGATATATAGATCTATCCTCAGGAACTATATGCCTCTAAACATTCCCTACTGCACATAAAAAGATCAGCTAATGCATTAAAACTCGAGAGCAACACACAGGATTTTCTACAGTTGAAAATCCATTTTTTTTACTTAATAATATGACCCATTTAAAGCACTATATACTACATTCTAAAGACCAGAAGACCTATAGATCAATAGACCCTGCTTTTGAATAATTCATCCCAATTTACTGCCAGGGCTTTGCAGATTCCAACTGAAATCCGATGTGTAAATGAGATGTATTAACTTGAGCATAATTGGTGACACGATAGTAAAGCTTGACAGAACTAAAGGTGCCTTACTCCATAATCTGCGGCATGAACGGCAGGAATCCTTTGCTTGTGGGATTCACACATCAATAGCAAGCATGCCTTTTTAGTCAGTGAGATCTACGCAGGATTACTTTATGCCACAGCAGTTTGTAGAGCAAAGGAGTGTTTCAGAATATAATCACCAGATTCATCAAAGCACAGCTCTGTACTCTCTGCCCTGCTGTACATTTTACCCATCATTAGCCCCTCATGAGCACAGTATGTATGAAGAATAGATATCACTTCCTTTGTGATCAGAGGTCATCTCTAAGTAATACACAATCCGTGTGATTTGAACTCGTACTTATGTGTCAGGAAAGGTTGCTTATTTGCTTCAACCCCTTGTTGACCTCCTTGTTCAGTTTTTACAGTATCAGTGAGGAGATGCAATCTATTATGCATGCAAATGATCACTGAACGTCCTGTTGTAATGAAAAATATATGAAAGACTTTCTTGGACCAGTGTTCTTGCTCTTGTGGTCCATTCTAGTTTAAAAAAAGTAACAATTCCTTCCATGTGGGGGGATGATTTAAAAAAAATTGGAGGGCTGCCTCACAAGTTTCAAAACATAAAACATTTTCAAAATCACACAGTAAATACTTGCACGAATAGTTATTCTCCTCCAAATAGCGTCAGTAATTGCAAGTTATTAATTTATTATGATTTAGAAATGTATGAATAACTCGAATAACCTTTTAATATCAAATGCTTATAAGGTCACTTTGTAAGATCTCATTTCAAAAAGTATATCAAGGTTTCCTAATAAAAATTTTTTAAAAAGTGTTCTGGTCTTTTCAATCAGAACCACTGAACCACAAAGTTGCATTTCAGTTTCAAAAAAAGCAAAAGAGTCTGACCTCCCTACCAAACATTTGCTTCTCTACTTAAAAGGTTAAGAAAGATTGAATTTTGAAATAGTGGAAATATCAAAGCAATGATTCTTGACACAAAATCCATCAGTCTGTCTCTTTCTTACTTGAAAAAAATAACATAAGTTACAAAGTAACATTTAATTTGAAAATAAAAGGTGAATTAATATAAGAAGTAGTAAAAAAAATTTGGTAAATGTATCTATTCACTGTGCGGCCAAGAGTTAGAATATCAATCATGCAAAATAAAAGCCCACAGTGGTGACTAGCTTGGTCAGGTATGGTACTGAAGGCTCCAGCAAAAAAAAAAAGGAATTCAGTTTTAAACCTTGGATTTTGGTGGATTAAACGAGCAGAAAATAAAATGTAGATGGTGTCTAGTTATACAGGTACAAATAGGCAGAATTTGTTACATTTGTGTGGAGCCAGGTAAGCTGTGTATTGGCTGTAAACTAAGCTAGGCTAAATATTTGCTCTCTCAAGCTGCATATTAAATTGCCAGTAAGATCCTTGAACAACCTCCTAAGCAGCTGTCAAGAGGCTCTTGGAGCCTGGCACCGTCACTGGTGACTTGACCAAGTGCTTAAGGTATCACAACACCATAAAGGGCCACCAACAGACAAAGACCATCACGTTCAACAGAGTCAGACAGAAGCCCCACCTACAGCCAGTCTGGTCTCCTCACCAGGAGACTGCCACTGACTGGCAACTGGAAGTGGATCTGGGAAGTTTCCAGTCAAGATAACATCAGCAAAGCATCAGCCAGACATGATCACTGTTTTTGAGTCCACCAAGCAGCTGGTCATGATGGGACTCAGTGCTCTGGGGAAAGCACACCAAGAACCAGGAACTTGTGAAGAAGAGCAGAAGGCAGAGCTTGTAACCTCACTGTGAGCCAGTGGAGGTTAGCTGTTGAGGATTTGCAGGGCATTCACACTCCATGCTGAGCATCACCAGGGAAGCAAAGATGAAGGTCATCAGATCCTCTGCTGAAGCCGGGGAGAAAACCACTAGGTGGCTTTGGATCAAGAGGGCAGATCCATGGACAAATGCTGCTGAGACGGAAACTATGCTCTGATCTACCCTGAGACACTTGGATGAGGCTGTCTGTCTGTCTCTATGAATCTCTATGAAACATTCTTCAACATGCAGTGCCACTGGTTCCTTTTTGCTTTGTTATTGCAGCTGCAGGGGAATTTTCTCCACAGTGAATTAAAATGCCATCAAATGTGAACAATGTTTATCTTATCACAGGACTATTGTTGCACCAAATGACATATAATCAAGCATGTGAGGGAAACCAACTATTTCACTAAAGAAATTAATGTTGACTTTGCACTTTGCTGAAACAAAGAATGGAAAATAATCAGCATGGTCTGTTATTTTCAGTGCATTAGTTCACTGGGCACATTAGCTCATTATGAGAGGTGCTTGAAGGTATCAGAGTTTTTGTTTAGTCAAAAATTAGAATATGAAATTCTGAATAAATAAATGATGTGTTAGCCATAGTGTGCAGGTTTTTCAACAGTAGCACTGCTCCTTACCTTTGTCCCTGGGCATTAGAGATGCTCCATCAGTGTTCACTAATTAGGAGGGCGCCTTTTCTACAGATGACAAGGGAGGGGACATAAGAGGGAGGTTTGGAAATTAATCACTGAAGTTTATTAATGAGGGGGTATCAGCCTCATGTGGCCAGAGAACAATATGAAAAAGAGCGATTAGAGGCGAGCTCCATCCATCACTGTGAAAACTGTATGGAGACGCCAGCTGAGCAGAGCTTTTAGAGGCAATCTTTAATGTGGGCACAAGTGAAGAAAAGAAAATCATCATCTCAAATAGCACATAATTATTTAGACCCGATTTTGTGTTTCAAGTACAAATGTCGGTAGTTTTTAGAGGGCAAATTAAGTTTAAGTGGACCTGGATGATTTTTTGCTAAATAGCTGAATATTATTTTGTGACCTCCCCGGAGCTAGTATCAAACAGATGGAAAATATTAAGCATTCATCTATCAGAGTTTATAGTCACTGAACTGTTGGATACATCTGGGAATGTCTGAGTTCACACAAAGTGTTCAAGGAAGATATGCAACATATTTTTTGCCTCTGCTTTTTTTATGTTATGACAGGTAATATTTCTACAGTGCACTGAGTATACTTGTGAGAGCAAAGATTTCATCTTGGATGAATTTTGGTCGTCTCCGACTTCTCTTGTCTGTTTTATTGCCACAAAACCATTAAGTTGTGTGCAGATTTCATCAGCAGGGGTGCTGACTTGTGTAGATTGTTTTCCTCCAATACTTTCACATCAACAATGACAAAGAAGTAATCACCGCTCAATATGTAAGCATCTATTCAGCACACCTGACAATGGTAAAAATAAAAACTCACCCATGGTATTTTATGAAATTGTGCAGCTCAGTTATGCTTCACTGTCTGACTTTTTTATGAGACTACAGCCATGCTAGAGGCCTCATAAGCTAGGAGGCTTAGAGTACTTATAGCACAGCTGTGCTCTGGGCTGTATGAGTCAGCATGTTGACATGCTCCCAGTGATAGAGTTGGCATGGGGATATTTAGCAGGTACTGTTTACCATGTTTACCGGATTCATTTAGCCTGCTATCTTGCATTTGCTGACCAACACTAAACAAACACTAGCTGACGAAAGCCTGCTGGTGACACTTGTCAAAAAGGCACTGAAATCATTACAGCAAACAGTGATTATATCTGATTTATAAGAATTCAATCTTTTATTTGTGATTTTAGGATTAAAGTGGTGGTTCGACCAGTCAATACTGTTACACAACCAAAGCACTGCATGAGCATGGCTAAAAATATTCTAAAGCATCAAAAATGCCCATGAGTGTTTAATCATGGGCACCATTAACAGAGTTTTTGTTAAACAGCTGTCATTATCTGTTTGTATGTTAGATCAAAAATAAATCTTTTTGCCAAGCCAAGGAAAAAAAGGACATGTTGGCCTAGTTGATGTAAAGATAATAGCAAAATTAAACTAATCTAGAAAGGACAAGAAAGGAAAAGTGTGAGTTCCACTGATTTATTGCATATGACCAGCTTAATGACAGTTATGGTTGCCAGTTTGCTTGGTTAAGGTAATAGAGTTGCACTGTGTAAAAAAAGTGAGCAATCCACTTCCTCTTCCACTGACTGAATATTTTCTGAGAGAGAAGAGTTCTTAATAACTCTGGAAATATTTTCAGTAAATATGGTAAAAGCTGTCACATTTGAGATGTGGCTCATTTCTCAATTGGATTTAAAAAATGTCTTCAATGTAAAAAAAAAGTGACAAAGAGTGACAAACTGGGACAAGTTTCTCTCTTCCAGTCCAATGAGGTTATGGGAAACTCTCATGGGAGCTCTGACTCACAGGGGTCTCCAGCCAAACCACCTCAAGCTCCAGATCTCACTGGGCTTTGGAGGATAAATTCATGGCTTCTTCCAGGAGGCAGCTGGTCAGGCATGGAGGGCCAGGAGACAGTGGCTGCGCACTGGCGGTTTCTGTGGGTGACATCATAAACATTGGCAAGCCCTGCAGAGTCACATAGTGCCGCCTCGGCTGCACTGCTTCTCGTCTTATAAGCTTTTAGATGACTGCTGTCAGTTGTGCAATACTGATGTAGGAAGTCTGTAAAAGTACAACAAATATTATAAAGATGTCTTTGTTTTAGAAATCCAGATTGATTTAAATGCTTTAGATGAAGACTGCATGACAATACTAGTGTTTCTGTTTTTTTCTAGCAGTGAGGGTCAGTCGAGGTGGGTTTCTAACTGAAACATTTCCACTTCAAATCAGAGACCAGCAGGGAAAATCTGAGCTGGGAAAAGTGAATGGGGACTGCTTTTTTTCCTCCCTCAGCGACTGCCATCGAACTGCCCTTGATATAGGCACTTAACCCCCATTTGCCCTTAGCTCTGCTCTCTGGTCAACAGCAGAAGACTGTGAGTGTGCTGGGCAGCTTCTGGCTTTAACTGTAAGTGAGTGAGTGGGAGGCCTGGCATCTACCATCACCACATAGATCAAGAATAATAAATTAAGAAAACAAGATTAGCATGTGCCTGTGAATGCTAGCAGGGTTCTTTTAAAAAAAAAAAAGGCGACCTAGATCAGATAATTAGTTTTTTTTTTTTCAAGCTCAGAATGTGACCGCACAAGACCTTGATGCTAGAGGAATTAAAAAACAGTTTCTGTAACCTTCTGATATTTATTTCTGAAGGTACAGAAATGAAAAGAAAAATCATTTCAGAAGCGAAACTAACATTTGAACTCATTTTAACACAAGAGGACAACTTCTCTTTTATTAAAAGCTGCATCTTCAGATTTAAAGGATACACTTGACCTGGGAGTTCACAAAACAATCTATTCACATAACATTAATTTACTCAGTAGCTGCCATGCTTTAGATCATATAAGGAACCAGAAATTCAACTGTTCTTGTGATTCTTTTATCCTACTTTGTTAAAGCTAAATCGCACCAGTTGTATAAATCAAAACTCACAGGTCTTGAGGAGCACTACTGCACAAAAGGTGTGTTTTTTAATCACTCACATGTGGTGATTTGCAATTTCACCATGGACTTGAAACTTGGGTCCAATCTATGAACAAGAGACCAAAATTTACATGAGGAAATATGAAGATGTTTTAGATGGGGTCAGGGTTAGATGTATTAGCTAAATCAAAATCCAATTCAGTCTAATCCAAATCTGCTCAGGGGTCAGGAAGTCCTAAATGTGCACATACCAATGGTCACCAAAATGCGTGTAACTCAGCTTCTGATGGTGATCAAGCAATGTAACTTGGGTTTCCAAAGTTTTTGCTTCCACCTTCTACTTGCACCTTACTGCACAGGGCTCAGTTTATGTGCAAGAGGACAGTATCTGAGCTTTCTTATGGCACCTTAAATGTGGAAAAAGTTGCAAACTTTTTGGTGGTCCAGAGGGAGCTGTTCAAAGTCTGAAAAATGTCCTCAAGTGACATTACTTGCAGGATTGCAGGTGAAGATAACACAATTGAAAATAAGAAAACTCAGTGTTGGTAAGAGGTGAGCTCAGCAGATCTTTGTAACACACTCTCCATCTCTGCCAAAGGCTAGTAGCTCAAGGTTACATTAGCCATTTTGACAGTCTTGCAGAGGTGCAGTACTACAAGACTCTTTTAAGAGGTAAAACTACAAGTAATGCATCCTAGATGTCGGTAATAAATCAGCATCACATTAAATGCCTGTGTTTGCTCACAACAACAGAGAGTTTGGGAGGTCAGGACCTCATCTGTAAACTCTGGAAGGTGTGGGAAATGAGTTTGTAGTTCCCCCTTTTTTGCATGATTTGTGACTCTTGCCCCTTCGTACTTTGAAGTCAACTAAGTGAGAACACAAGGCTCTCCAACTTAATTGACAATACATGTTGTCAGTCACTTACTTTTTACAATTTACTGTATGAGTGATTTTTTGATCTGACAGTGACATGATTTGTTTTTTATATAGATATGTATTTTCTGATTTGCCAGTTTGATGGTTAAGCCACTTGGATAAGGTTAAAAGGAAGTGGAATTAAGGTTTGGTCTGGTATTGATTGTTGACGACAAACAAAAATAGTATTTATGAAGACAAGTTTCTTTTTTATTACTCATATCAAATAGAATAAAACAATGTTGTTATGTTGACACATGTGAATGGATGAAAACAAAGTAAAAGAGTCTATCCAGAGTAAAAATAACTGCCTTTTGGTCAGGTGACAAGACAGCATATAACACCGGCACAGCAAGTCAGGAAGCTGGCATCAAGGATTCAATCAGTAGATATATAAAGTACATATCAATGGAAACTGGAGAGAGATCTGAACAGTAACAACACCAGTGATATCTGGCAAGAGATCCAGAAAATCACAGGCTACAAAGCAGGAGAGCCTCCATCGTATATGAGGCCTCACTGGCAGATGAGCTTAATTTACCTTATACTCACTTTTAACTAAACAACAAGAGTCAGCTGTTAAATCTGCTGCACTTCCAGAGGAGCAGCCACTCTCAGCATCCACAGAGGATGTGAGAAGAATCCTGCAGGACGTTACTATGAAAGGAGCTGCTGGGCCTGATAATATTCATGGTCATGTGCTAAAAAAACTAAAAAGTCTACAGTGTGAAGTCTAAATGACTACCTTAAAAAAAAAGAAACGGCTCTTCAGCACATTCAGAGCAAAATCCCAGCCAGTCTGGATTCTCACCAGTTTCCATTCAGGACCAACAGAAGGCCAAGTCCACCTTCCTCTTCTCACTCTTCACACACTGTAAAAGTAACAACACTCATATCAGACTGCTGCTTGTTGATTGCAGCTCAGCAGTCAACACAATGTCCCTCATGAAAAAGATTGGAAAACTAAACATTCTGGGCATGAGTGCCACACTCTGCAGCTAGATGTTGGACTTCTCACAAACAGACCCCAGACACTTTGGACTGGCAGTCACACCTCCTCCATTCAAGTGCTCAACACCGCTGCCCCCCAGGGGTTGTGCTCTCAGCCACTGGTCACTGTGTACTTTAACCCCTCACATGGAGAGAACTCCATTATGATGCATGTGGATTTTTAACCCTAAATGGTAAGAGGCAATCAACAATCTTAAAGGACATGCACAAAAGAATAATGAACTTCTCAATTCAGCAAAACCAAGGAGCTGATTGTTGACTTGTTCATTTTAAAATTAAGTGAAAATGTATTTGATTAAAACGTTTAAAAAAAAGTAAATTATTTATATATTTGTTAATTATTTATGTATTCCCATTTTCCCATTTTCTGGTTTCGTAGTTGCAAATGAGAACTACAGCTGTATTTCATTTTACAACCTTGTGTAGTAGAGTGACAGAGGATCTTGAATCTTGAATAGTGAAAACTTATGTGCCTACAGAAGTATTTACTCAAACCTGAAGGATGAAACTAGTGGGGGCAGTTTATTTTGATGTTTATGTGTTCTTGACTTTAATGCTTATGTGATACGAGAGATCCAATTTTAAACGGTGGAGTTTATCTGTGAGTGATGGTTTCCCTTTATTACTTTATCTGTTTAAAGTGGTCTTTGTATTGTTATTTGCAGGAACTGGCCTCTAAATCTTGGTTAAAGACCTCTGATTCGAAGCTGAATCTGCCCGGCTCTGCAGCAGCTGCTAATGTTAATAGGCTTTCACAGACACCAGTGGAGTGATGCCACTCACGATTGGACATGAGTTTGAAGCTTATTTCTTTTCTCTGGCAGTGAACTCAACACACAGGGCCTGCAGATGACTGTGCAGTCAGTTTAACCAAATCAACACAGCAGACAAACAGCAGCCTTAAACGCTCACTATGTTTCTATGGCTGAAGGTTTAACAATCAAATCAATAAAAAACAAAAAAAAGTAGTTTGATGATGGTGTTAGATTGTGTTGGATTGTGGGAGGTTTTGTTTTAATTGTTAAAAGCCATTTTGAAAATCTATCTGACTAAGGCATAAAAGTTTACAAATGAGTAAATGTTTTAACATTATTAAGTGTAAGTGACCACATGCTCAGTCACTTTCGCCTCCATGTTCACTCCACCTGTTCACTTAAATGCACTAGATCAATTCCATTAAGTTGAGGATTTATTTAAAAAAAAATTGTAGGGAACAAATGATGCAGTTTAAACATCTTGACTCTTTAAGGGAACCTTCTCCAGATGTGTGTTTGTGTTAATGGTTCTTCTGACTGTCCCAGGGTCAGGGTTAATGATGAGCTGGGTTAGCAAACATTTTCAAAGCTGAATCTTATTAAATACTATTTACACATCTCCATGTAGACCAGGCTATGAGGGCTTGCCCTGCTGTCAATTGGAATGAATGTTGCTCCCAATTTGGATTACAAGGATTTTCTTGCTGAGTATGCAGCCAAGACAAGGAAAGTGACTCTCACTAAATCCATTTATGTATATGGTGAGTTCATCTCACTCGTTTTAAGTTACAGTGGAGTAGACTGACACTAGAGCAGCCTGACCAGGATTAAAGAGCTCATAAATAATGTGATGTTAACATGAGATATCAAACTTAAGCATTCCAGACATTGCTGACCTACACATTTCCCATCATA
>JAUZTA010000015.1:24033517-24044262 GCA_034780835.1 Ctenochaetus striatus | reverse complement strand
CAATTTTTCCCTAAGCCACAACCTGTCCTTATTAGCTATGAAAGTTGTCTTCTGTGTGTTGTAGACAGTGAAAATCTTTTAAAAAATGGTGAGAATAAAAAAGACATTGCCACTATCATTAACCTGGAGTTTGGCAGAATTGTCCGATATCAATTCCCTCCCTCAGTAATAGTGTTGGTACATTGTGTAGAAGAAGCAGAGCTGGAAGATTCTCCTGGTCTAAATATTTGTCAGTCCAGCTCCATTCAAGACTCACATTATCTGCAAAATGTGCTTATTTTAAATTCATTTAACCTGAAAACCAATACTTATGTTTGGTGGCTTACCTGGACTACAGAGCCTCGAATGGACTCACTGCTGCCACTTGTGGCTGATGGTGGAAAAACCTCACTTTACAGCTGCATTTCTTCCCTCATCAGCCGAAACACATTAAATCTTGGCACGATGACAGACTTGCACTGACAAACTCAAGTGTGTGAACAGGCAAAGGTTACATTTGTGTTTCATCTGCACTGATTACAACAGTATGTTTTTGTTTACAAGAGAATGTTTACCTGCCCAAGGACAGCGGATGCAAATCAACTGCTAGCTAACTCTGGTGCAATTACTTCTAATTGTGCACTGTCCCTGTAAAGCTAAAAGACGGAAAAAAAAGGAAAGAGTCTTGCTTAAGCAAATGTATGTGTGGTTTACCTCCATACTTCCAATAAAAAGCAGCACAGGTGCTTAATGGGAAGCTGCATAAAGGACCGTCCTTCATGAAATAGAAGAGGCAGTACCAAACAAGGCCAATGTTAGCAACCTGAACTCAAGATAAACAGAACGTCAACATTAAACTGTTTCACAAACTATCTGTTGTCAACATACATCAGAGTTTTCTAACTGACACCTTAGTTCAACTCTGACCAACCTTTCCTGACTCTTCATCAACCATTTAAGTACATGTAGTAATGATCGTCTTAGTTGCCCCAAAGGATTACACTGCAGCTATTACAGCCATGTGATGTTTCCACTTCTGAGGAGATCCACTGCAACAGTTACACAACTTTTGATAGAAACAAACAAGTCACTTGCACACCAGAACTTAAAAATGATCTCTGAGTTTCTATTTTACCTCCAAATAAAGTAATTATAAGCTGTTCATAATATTAGCTTGTTACTGAGTACACATTTCAAAACAAATAAAAGCAAATGTCTAGAGGTATAAATTAAAACTACTTAAAATAAACATTTTTTTTTTTTACTTGTGATTAAGGAGCACAAATGATTAATGATAAATTAAAATTACATTGCTATGCAAAAAAACTTTAGTATTTAAATCAGCAGATTAAAACGAGGAGATAAAAACAAGTAAAGCAGAAATAGCCTGACAACAGCAGACGATGCTGCAGAAAGCCTTGCAGGGTATGTTGGAAGGCGAGCAGGTATAACAGACATCAGGTAAAGATGAAGCGGGAAAAAAAATGACAAGATAAGTATAGAGCAGAGAGCTTTCTTTAGCTGTCAGCAGCAGCATCCTGAGATACAATGTACTCTATTAGCAGTGCAGCTTTAAATCAAGGAGGAGTGTACAATTGTGAATAAAAATCTAAGAAGAGAAAGTAGATCAAATCAGGCATGCAGAGATGGAGAGCTGCAGCGGGATGAGATTTTAACATGAATGACGTCTCAATCAATGTCTGTTGCCGCCTTCCTGATCCGCTGTTCCATAGGATCCTCTGTGGAAGCTCATCTAGTCTAAGTCCACTAATTAAACTATGATTAGGTTCCACTAATCAAACTCCTTCGAAATTCCTAGATGTTCAGCAAAGTCAATTACATCATATCTATGAATTTGATTTTCTCATTACATTTTGTCCCCCTTGCAGTTTTTAAATTAAAGCGAGAGCCGAGCGCATTGAGTCGGGCTTAATCAAGTGGGAACTACCAAATCCCTGTGATTCTGCAGTAGGCAGTGGCCCTGAGCCACTCAGCCTATTGCTATGAGCCAAGGCTCCATCATGCTTATGAGCGCTGTGTCATGTCTGTATTACAGCTGATGGAAGTATTAGCATCGCTCTGAATTTGCCCCCACTGTCAGATTAATGAAGTAGGTAAGGTCCAATCCACAAACTAGTGCAAAAAAAAGAAAAAAAAAAAAAAACAAGGCAGAAAGACATCTCAGTGCTCTCCACAAGCAGAATGTTTCTTCAGCAGCACAGAGCTGTATTAATGATTTAAACTTGCATCTGTAGATGCACATCAGCTGTCAGCTGTCAGGAAATGAAAGCCTGGATTGGCTCACAGGGCTTGATGAGAGACTGTAGTAGCTGGGTGTTCTGGGACACAGAATGGAGGCAAGCATGGAGACCAGCTGTCGCACTAACTGCCGGCACCACAGTGCATGGCAATAGGAGGCCCGGAGCACAGAAGGATGCTGTGACAAGAGCAGGAAGGAATCCAGTGTCTCAGCCGCTGTGCTCAGCGTTCCCTGAGTCCTCTCTGCTCAGGATATTTTATATCCGCTTTCGCAAAAGCCTCAAATCGATAAGGTTTTCGATCTTGCTTTATCAGAACAGACCTAAGAGGGCTTTTCCTCGATCATAATTTTAGGCACTTCAAAAGATAGGGGAGGAGCTATTTCCTCACATTTTCTCAATAACTGTGCCAAAGCACAGCCGGTTTGATGTGCACTCACTCAGCTTGTCAAAGGGTTATGAGCTGCATGCCCTACATTCTGTGCTTGAACTTCATCAGGCATAAAGGCAAGGCCAGTCATATTCTGTTAGTGAAATGTGTGCATCATAAAGGATGTCTTTACACAGTGCATGACAATAAACACCGCATTCACGCTGCAATAAAAAGTGTCCTCAATTTAGATGTTTTTTTCTCTGACATGACACTGATCTAATAATTTTTTTCTAGGTGTGCAAACAGTAAAACTGCACTGAGGTTTCATCATATTGAGTGTTTTTTTTAGCTTTCACTCAAAATATGAGTTTTTTTAAAAGTTACATATTCATTTTAAACATTTATCTGGATGCAAAGACAAAAATTAATGCACAAGGATTACTTGCAACTACCACAGCTCAGACAATCTGCAAGTGTCTTTAAATTGATAGAATAAAAGGGAGAAATTAAAAATTGCTGTGCCAATTATTTGCGAGTGTTTTTTTAATGGGATTTTCATACATTTTTTATAATCAAAACAAACTGAGCAGTAGGCAGTCTGGTTTATTTTAAATAATGAAAATAATGAGCCTTTTGATAAACTAAAAATCAGGTGTCTGTGGCATGCAGTCTCCATGTACTGTCACCTGTATTCACATCACCATCTGTGATGATAAGTTAACTTCACATTATTCACCAGAGGAAACTGTCATATACACAGATGGAGAAAAGTCAAAAAAATACCTTGATTAGTATCTGGGGTTGTCTCACTTTAGTCAAAGGTTTAAGGTAACTAAAAAAATGTTGAACAAGTAGGAGATGTAAAAATACAAAAATGACATTTTCTGTATGTCATCCTCTTCACGTTGCTGTCGGTTCATATTGGTATCAGATACATCCCAGAATAGAGTGGAACAGCGATCCAAGAACATCAGATAAAAGCAGCCATTCAGAATTGAGCATGAAGGTCCGCGGTAGCCAAAGACACCCACTCAGCCACATAAAAATTCACAGTTTTATTCCATTGAGCCTCTGTGCTCATGTTGCAGATCCCCCCCACCCCCACCCCCACCCCCCCAAATACTGCCACTTGTTAAGAGGAAGGAAGATGGATAGTATGGCAGATGTGTGGCATAGCCCAGCAGAGGCTCTTGAAGTGAACTGAGATAAAAGGTAAACTGGGAAGCTCGGCCATATCATGTGTGTACCTGATCAAAGGGCATTAGTAAACCAGTAGCATCTTGCCTCACCAATAGGGGTTCTATGTGGTCAAGGCATCACAGAGTCTCATGGTTCCATATATATATATGGCAGCAGAGACGCTCATCACATGAACATTTAGCACAACTCTGTTTGTTGTCTCCTTTTTCATCAGTTTCAGAACCACACTCCCAAGAGGGCATTGGGGATGATACATGGCACTTCAAAGATGGAAACTAGCAAGGGGAAACTCCACATTATGCACTGCAGGTCTTTTACTGCCAGTTTACACATATTTATGGACTCAGTACACATGCTAATGTAAGAGAATATGCCTGAGGATAAAAGCATGAGGCCTTATAGCAGATTTTATCTTTTGAGTTTGTCTTTTGAGTGTAAAACATGTACCATCTGTAGGCTTGAAAGACTTGTCGCTTTACAAAGTTAGCAGTTTTTAGCTTCTTCACAAAGAGAGCAGCTGTTGTTAGCTTGAATATAGCTAGCCTCTGTTATTATAGGTTCTGTAACTTGGTACAATCTCTCATTCAGCATTTCTTTAATCATTTTTTTCTGATAGAACTTGTTCCCTGGGGTTCAATATCCATATTCTAAAACAAACTGACATCCGTTACAGTACTTACTATTAGTTTCAACCTTTGTTATTGATACAAAGCTAAACAATGATTAACGTTGTTCGCATAAAACAACAGCTATAATTACATTTTTCTAGCATTAAAAACTGCCGTCATTGTTGTTTGCTTTTGTCTATTTAAATTGATATACGCCATGATACGACTTGTTCAAAAAGTAGAAAAGGACAGACTTTGGTACTGCTGTTTGATTTGTAGCAAAAGAAATGCTAAATTAGACAAAAGGTAATAACATTTTGCAGGTAAGTTTTGTTTTTTTGTTTTTTTACAGTTTTTTTATGGCTGTACACACACAATAAGTAGGCCAATCTGTTTTTAGCTAACATAAAGTGAGCAGACTGTCTTATTTAGCAGCTGGTCTTTATAATTGAACTTACAGTTTGCCTCTTACTTGAGTAGACTTAAATGCATTAGGAGATGTGCTTTCCCTGTGTAATGATGGCAGCTGCAATGGTGCACTGCTCGAATAAATGGCAGCAACTAATGTGGTGCACACACACGCACAGACACAAACACACAGACACACACTGTTCAATAATGTTCCAAGAAATGATGTTTAGTTATTTGCATCAATACAAATGGCTACCGGAACTTTTCAGAATACTGCTGCAGTGTGGTTCAGTTGGCTGTTCATGAGTATGAGGGGTAAAGTTTAACATTCATTTCTTAAACTCTAAGTCTCTAAAAAGGCAAAACTTCCAACAGAGCTTCAAAATTTTAGATGGATGGAAGAAGCACCTGAGTGACTGTATGTGAGGTTTGTTTTTTACAGCTGACACATACAGAGAGTTCTCATACTGTTTCAGCTGTTGCTAAAATAAGGCTCCATATGCTACAGATGTACAAGGCTTTATGGAGCTTCTAGGAACAATGTGCATTTAGAAGATAGATCATACAGATTGAGAAATAATTCCCAAATACATAATAGCTTTCTGGAATGCCAGCTGACCACAGTCTCTAGTGCTTGTGAGCAAGAAAACTGGACCTTTTCTCAGTCTCCTCACAAGTCAGGTCAGTGTTTGGAAGTCATATAGTGGGTTGGACGGTCACCTTAAAGTCTACCCTAGGTTTAAAACACCAATTTGTGTCTCTGACAGAAGGGCTGTCCTCATCATGAGACACCTATCCACAGTGCTCCTATTCAAGATCACTTGGATTTGTAAATTATAGCATTTCTGCTTAAACTGTTTTGGCTTAAGCCGCTGTAGGTAAGTACATATTACTTTCAATGGCATATCAAACCACAGGAAATGGCTGCCTTAGAGAATATGTGAAAGAAAAGGAAAAAGGTTAAAGCTTCTGTTCTTTCAGTGGGATTAACAGCTAATTTCAGCCTCCACTTTAATATTTTTTTCACCTTATTTTGATGCTGGAGAGAAATTGAGATTGCATAAAAATGTGCAACCTGCTGGTTTTTCCTGGAATGCATAGATGTTTTTCAGGAAAATAAAAGATTTTATGACATTATATGGTTTACTGAAATAAATGTGATTTACTTTAATATCTGCAAAACAACTTTTTACAACCCGCACCGCTTCTCAGGGTGGAGGTGGAAACACCTCTCTACACACATTGGATTTCATCTTGTATTCCTCCATAAATATTTTGTGACATAACTTCATCAAAACATGTGCGTTAGAAACTGAATGGTTATGGTTCCCCAAATAACCTTGGGATGCTAATGTGAAAAAACCTCAGAGCCTGAGCTGCTTTATTATTTTTGCAAGGATCTGAAAATGAGCACTGTGCTCTTATCTAATCTGCTCTGATGCAGGATCTTTTCTTCTGAAAATTAGCCCTCAGATATCCTCTCGGCACCATTGTCGATCCGTTGTTGTTGATCTCAGCATGTTTTTGATACACATAGCAAAGCACAATAACCCCCGTGTGTGAAGCCCAAACTGAAACTTACCCCATAACTGCCATTAGCTCCTATTTGAGCAACCCTTGTGTTACTAAATCAGTCTTTGATATAGTTGGGTCACTAAAAAAAAATGCTTGTTTCCCCATAAGTTGGATCTTATTAATATGAATAGTAATAATCTTCTGAATTGCGGCATGTTTGTCATCTTCTGCTACTTCAAGGGCATCACAGTGTTATTGGGACGCAAATTAGAAAACTTTGACTTGATTGCTCTGCAGCCAAACTTGCTATGATGAGCAGAAAGCATTACCGAGTGTGCCTTATATAACAAGATTGAAAGATTTTAAAAAAAAACATTTTTTTTCCAGTCCCACACTTTCTGGATGGGTCCTCTCATATTTTAATAGGTTATTGCTTAGACTGGGTGATGTGAGGTGATCTGCATTGCAACATTGAGCAATAAAAACCAAGGGCATTTGAGTTTTGTAAGGTGTCACAAAAGTAATCAATGCAAACACTGTTTCAGAGGGGGGATATACAAGGTTAGCCATGGCTGGAGGAGAGCAGTGATGCTACCTGTCAACTTTATGATGCAGTCTCACAAGGGTCACACACTGATGTAATATGAACAAGCAGGTGAATGACAGCAAGAAAGTAAGAAAAAAAAAAATGGTGTCAACTGTCCGCTGCTGTCAGAGTGAGATTTTTGTGAAATTTGACCTCGGCTGTTGTATGACCTCGGCTGTTGAGCAGTGAGCCATGATTTGCACTAAAAAGACACGCTTCTGTTTGAAGCGCAGGGATAGTAGAACAGGCTCATGCTTTAACTGTAGGTTAAGGTTTCAAACATGAATCCAGTTCACCCAGCGGCCCACAGTTCTCGTGTTGCTGTGCACCCTGACTCTAAATGCAATTTCACCTCACCAGCCTTGAATTTTTAATACAGTGGGCCTACCTTTGTCCTTTTGGGAAGCAAAGTAGTCAACTGTGCGGAATTTGCTCTGGCACTCAAAGAGCACTTTGTCCTCAATTTCAAACAGATTGTCTTCCTCTATCCTCAAAATTGAGAGTTTCATTTCAAAATGCGGTTTTGAAAATGGTCAATTGGCACACTTTGTGATATTTCTCCATTATAAGACGGATAATTCTTCTGTGGAGAGCTGCAGGCTGTTGGTGGGCTTTTACATCTTTGAATAGAGTTACTATTGATACCAAAAATTGTTTGTATGCCTGCCAATCACTGGAAAGACAGGACGTGCCTGATGACAGATATATTCAACAGAGCAGGTGCATTTTATACTGTGCGTCTGTTAAACTTCTATGGCTTTATTAATTATTATTACCACAGTAGGATTATTTCCTTATAGCCTTGTCTAAGTTCATTTACATACAAAAGAACCAGTCCCCTGAGAAACAGTAGCAACAAGCCGTTATTATTGTACAAGCACAGCCATAACGTCAACTCTCTGTTCAGGAGCTCTAAAGCACTGAGCCCTTTTGCTTTGTGCATCATGTCCTGCATCACAGCATACACAACAAAAAAACTCAAAGCCAATTTCATAGGTGTCTATCACAGTTTGAATATTTTTCCACTAGCAGCTCTGCAGTTTCCTGAATTTGCATGGCAGCAGGTCATGGAAAAGCAGGGGGAAGGAGAGCCCAAGGAGAGATACAGGACAGACAAGAGAGGGCTTCATGTTTGCGTTTCTCCGCCAACGATGCATGACCTCTCTTTCACACCCTGCTGATTGTTTACCGGGCTTACATGCACATACTTGAACAGTGATGATCTTGGCTGCCACATGGAGTACTTTCACTGCCCTCCAGTGGCTCTCTAATAATAGTACGACTCAGTGTCACCCACCACAAACACACAAACACACAAACACACATATACACACGTACTCCAGCATGCCACCGCCCTAACCGTTTCTATCAGTGCTTGCTTGCACAAATGTTCCTGGCACTGAGATGTCAAGATTCACAAAGATAATCCAATAAAATTCTTCATATTCCACAGCCATCATCATTTCAGTTTATCTCATTTGGCGTCCCTAAGGCAGCACATAAATGATTCTCAATGCAATTATGGAAGTAACCAATTACAGCCCTTGTAATTTTACCATACAGTGAACAAATAAGCAGCACAGCCCTCCATTTATTACTTGAAACCGTGTTTTTAGGACTCAATTGAATGTGGGGAGAGATCTCAGCAAAACAAAACCAGATGTGGTTCGGAGGGGTTTTCTCCAAGCCAAACCGTGAGGAATGCACTGCTCCGGCAAGGATTTTGTGTTAGAGTCCGCGTGGTGGGGAGCTGGGGTGAGGGGTCGAGGAGTTCATTATCGTGATGGGTCGACATGAAGAGCGGCTCAGTCGTGAGGTCACACACCACGCCAGGCGAGGCTGGAGGGCTGGAGCGGCAGGGTGTGCTGCGGGGGAGTGTGTGTGCGATGTTTGTGTGTGTGTGCATGTGTGTGTTTGTCTGGGGGTTGGGGGTGAGATCGGACAGACAGCAGGGGGCGTTATTGTGTTGCGTGTGTTGAGTCCTCTGTCATCTTAGGTTGACATGATTAGCTCTCTGTCCTCTGTAGCTTGTTTGTTCTAATTTGGCGTCTGAATCGCACCGAGGTTTTCAGTCTGCCTGCAGAGGAATTGAGCCAGACATTCAGAGATTTAGCATCTCTAGACAAAGAACAGACAATCCTTCAGGGATAAAAGTTCTTTGGGGTCAACTTAACCATGTCCTCTGCAGGTCTATAAATAGAGAAATCTTCTGAAACATTGACTTCATATGCTTTTCCGTTTAATGACTGTGGTTATACACATGCAGGCACACACATGCAAACACACAAGCGACCAAAGCCAACCTATAAATGCAGCTGAGGCAGAACAGTTTACTGTCTTTGCCAAAGCAAGATTATCTGGTTAGAAGTTCAAATCACCAACCCAGTGAATAAAACAGCTATTCAGAATTTTCCAACGGAGGCCGTCGCTGACACAGATGAAAGCACCAAATCTGATTTCACAAGTTATTCTCTCTTTTCAGCCGTGCCTTCAATACCTACTTGATGGATTAATACATTCCCTTTCAATTTAAAATCCAAAGGCTTCCTACAATGTGTTTGTGCGCCTTCTTCGTTCCTGCCTGCCCCTGTTTGAAATTTAGTTGACCTCCTTATTATAGGCATGTTGTATGGCACTTTCTGGAAAATGTCAATGATATAAGGATTACCACGTGTTGACCTAGAATCCATTATCTACTATTAGAGCTTGTCTTTCTTTTCTCTTTGGAGTGTGTGTGTGTATGTGTATGTGTGTGTGTGGCTGTGTGCGAGCTTGTGTGTATTTGTACGCACACTTGAGCTAATGGTTTTCTGTCAGTGAACTGCTGAAAATCCTCACAAATATAACATAATGGCAGAGCAGCTGTTTTGTATATTCAAATTATTATTTTTTTTTTTCAGAAGGGTACATTTAATGAAGAGTGTCCAAACATCAGGGCTCCGGATGACGTTTCCATGGTGACTGACATTTGAGAGCCACACTGGTTAAAGAACTTTTTTTTTTACACTATGGACTGCAGCATGTCGTACCGATGTGCGTCACCGTTAAAACGTGGTTTTGGTTCATTTATGGGCAAAAAAAAAAACGCAAGTGATTTAAGATGTTTGAGCCGTAGCAACATTACAGGAAGTCGTCTTGCTCTGTTGAAAGCATCTCTTTTCCTTCATAACTACGTGATTTTCATCCTCTTCTCCAAACGTCTATTATGATTGGTTGCTGTCTTTAATGCGAATCCCATCTCAGAGGCAGCCCCCCCCTCCCCCTCCCCTCCCTCCACCGCAAAAGAATTCTTCTTTGTGCACCTGGTGTCTGTCAAGCAAAGCCAGTACAAAAGACCAGTTGAGGCGTATACTTTAAGAGGGTCATGTGTACAGATTTCCTTTCACTTTTTTCTCCCCTTGAACTTCTGAAAGATGTGCATGACTTTAAACACCTCCGCCTGAGAGAGGGTCAAAGCGTGTAAAACCAGCTACGACATCCTCCTGTTTGAACCGTTTAGAGATAGAGAGTGAACGGAAAAGGCGATTTTTTTTTGAAAAGGTTGTGTTGATTATAGGCAGCAGCATGAGATCCACTGAGAGATGAGCTGTTCGTTCGTTGCCCAGTTAAATTAACTTGTGGAAGCCAGTTCTTAGTTTTGGCACAATGTCTGACTTCTGCTAGGAGAAATCAGCCACGAGGCCTCTGCAATAACAGAAATTCTTATGAAAATCGAGATAATTGTGAGCTGACTTCTGGTACTTTCTTGTTCGGGCACACAATTTTCTGTTGAGCAGCATCTGTATCTGTGAGCTAATGAGCCAAGTTCATTATTT
>JAUZTA010000015.1:24004609-24014931 GCA_034780835.1 Ctenochaetus striatus | reverse complement strand
GCCTATTAATTTTAAAATAAAGCCAGTCTCCCCCACTAAACACATACACACACACACACACACACACACACACACACACACACACACACACACACGGGTTCAACTGGGCAATAGAGGACATCAGGTGAAAAGACGAGGTGGAAAGAACAGAAAAGACTGGAAGAAAAGTTGAAGATTCCAGTCAAAAGTCTTGTAGAAGTGACAGACAGCAGCTGCTGGATGAAATGAGGAACATGTAGAAGAGGCTGTCAATTACAAGAGGAGACAACTGAGAGGTAAAGTCTGACCTACTGAAGGCCACAGATGAGATTCCACAGAAAAAATAAGTGATTCCCCTTCTTCACTACCAGCTCCCTGATGTGGAAAAAGGATTAGATCATGACATAATTGTCTGGAAAGAGTTGCAAAAATAGCATTAGAGAACTGAAAGAGACAGATGAGGGGATTGTCTCTCTTCATCAGAGCCTCCATGTCCAGATATAAAAGCAGGGCAGATGGGAGCATAAGTCAATGGAAAGAGTCCAGTGGGCTTAAGAGCATTCAAGAGAAGTGGCAGAGAGGTTGATCACCTTAAAGAGCTCCTCACTGAAAAGGACAAGCAGATCAGCAGGGCCAGTGAAGAGAGACGAGCTCGTACCAAAGCTCATGTGGACATGTTGGCCCAGATCACAGACGTTCACTCTGCTGTGGAGCACAGCCAAATGAAATGTGTCTCTTTCCAGGTAAAACTCCAACAGCAGCTGGCAGAGAGAGATGAGAGCCACCAGGAGAGCTCTCAAAGACAGCTGAGAGCTTCAGGAGAGAGCTCTCAGAGAGAACAGAGAGCTTCAGGAGAGAGCTCTCTGAGAGAGAAGAGACCTTCCAGAAGAAGCTCTCCGACAGTGTGCTAACATCCAGAAAGCAGCTGTCTACGCAGCTGCCTGTGCAGCTGGAAAAGAGAGAACAGAAGTGGGAAAAAAAGATAAAAAAGAGCCAGAGGAGATGATGGTAAAAGAAAAGTTCTGGAGGAGGAGGAGATGAAGAAGGACATCGATCTGCAGGCTCCAAGTATGCCGCCTCAGCTTATCGTTTGGTTTCTCACTACAACTTTCAGGGGATTTCACACTGGGAAGCAAAAGAAAAACATGCTGTCTTTCTTTGCAGAAGTTCATGATGGTAAACCAGGAGAAGAAGAGCTTCTGGAGCTGCTGTTTTTATTTTTGAAACAGATGCCTTTACCCCTTCACACCACCCCCCCCCCAGCCCCTCAAAAAGGGGTATGTTAAAAGTGATCTGAAACCATAATTTCGTAGAAGCTGATTTTTTGTCCTTCCTGATTTTGTATAATTCCTTTATATAAGAAATCAGGAAGGACTTTTGACCACTCAAACTTTATCAAAACCGAGAATATAATGAGAAACACACTCATTGCACACACATCAGTTAAAAAAACTGCTTTTTGTACTCAAGACTGATATGAACAAACACAGTTGATGCAAGACATATACTGTTTCCAAATGCATTCTGGCAGACATTTCAAAAGCCAAATACATGAATTAAGAATGAATAATGCGTGGTGAGGATATGACCAGCTTTGGTAGCTCCTGGGGCTTACACTAAAAAAAACTCTTTGTGACACAGATGTCCAGTTTCAATTTCAAAATAAATTAGACTATAAACCAGGAGCTACAGAAACACAATAATGTGACAGCAGGTGAGAAAGAGAAACGGTTTCGTTCACAAAGAGTATTTTGAAGTAGTGACAGACAGCAAAAGCAGTTGAAGTCAGGGAAGTGATTCAGCACTTTGTATAAATATGTGACTCCCTGGACAGTGCTCTTTCTGTTGTACTTTGCCTCGTATAAGTGTCTTAATTGGGTGATTTGTTAGAAAGTGTCATCAAGCCTTTCAGCAACAAAGAAAACACTCTGCTGACTTGGAGAATCTGCAGTAGAGCTGCAACAACTAGTCTGTTAATCAACTTGTCAACGGAAAGATTTGAAACCACAAATGTAACAAACAGATTTTTAAAGGAGATGTATTTCCCAAGTGTGAGCACAGAAGAGCCTTTAAAGTTAGTTTGTCTTTGTTTAATGCCAACTTTTAATCCAAACGTTCCACTAGATTCCTTTGTTCACAATAAGTTGAAGATTTTCTCATGGTTGCCTTCCCTCATTCTTGAACCTCTTTCAACCTCTGTCTCTTTTGGACTTATGTGTTTGGTCTCGCCAAAAAAAAAAAGGAGGAAGAAAAAATGTCCACAGAGTAGTTTAAGACTAAATAACCGGAATCAGATTAGGTTTAAGTACACAAGAGGATGAAGAGTTGGGATGGCTTTATTCTGTTTGGGAAACGTGGGAAAGTTGTCTCAGCAGAGAGAAATTTCCAACAGAAACAAAGGGAACAACAAGAGAAGAGAACAAGAGAAATGATTTTTTGATCCTGTTTGAAATACATATATTAAATTTGTAAGTTTATAGAATAGATTTGTAAGGCAAGGAAGTAATAGTTTGTGATATAACTGCTCCTTCTCTTACGGAGCAAACTTACTCTTCTTTTGTGTAGCTGCAGCTCTCAAAATGGGGACAACTGTGATCAACTTTTATCTCTTTTTATACTTTCCCCCTTGTTCTCAGGAAAGTGGAATGAGTTTGGAATGTATCAGCCATGTTTGTGTTGGTGAGGTTTACTGTGCAAGATCAGAGACACTAAGCACTAAGTTTAAATACATAACACAAAATGATATCTAAATATCTTCAAAACAAACTGTGACTTCGTTTATTTGCAAAATGATCTTTTAAACTGAAAAACATCACATGTCTACACGATGGTACACATAAGGGGGATCAAAAAATTAAACTGACTCCTTGACTAATTTCTATTGACAACTGCATGGAATTAAACTTGTGCCAAAAAAAATCATTTTCTTTTTTGTCTCTGCTCATGTGGAGTCATCCAGCCTCAGGATGAAGGGGGCTGGGTTTGATAAATGCTGCAATTTAACTTTGAAATTAATACATTATAACAGAATTGCCACTTCAAGCTAACTCACTTACAGGAGTGACATAAATCTTGGCAACTTCTTCTTTTTTTTTAAATTTTCACATACAGATTTGTGTTGCTGAACGAAAGCAAACTGATTAAATTGTGCTGAAAAATGAGGGACTGAAGACAAACAGGACAAGATTTTCATTTCAGCTGTGTTGCAGTATCCACTTTTTCAAATTCAACCTCTTTCTGTTGGATTAAAAAAAAAGACGTGTACTCGATAAAATATGAATATTGAAAAAAAAAACTGTGTGAACTCATCCACTGTGTCTCTCACTATCATGATAACCCAGTTAACAAGTTAGCACTGGTACGCACTGTCTCCATCAAAACCACTGTGTAAATCATTCAGAAATTTGCAGAGCTAAAGATACCTGCAGGCTGAATATACTCTGTATCTCTATTTTCAGCTCTGTAAAAATTAAAAAAAAAAACCCAGCTCCACACACATGGATTTATTAGGATCCAAATATTAATCTTGAGCTGACCTTTTTCTGGCATTATTGCATTGTACACCCGGGAGATGAAAATGCAAAGTGAATTCAAGCCAAAACACTCAAATAATGAATGCAGTTTTTAAGGTCTAATAACAGAAGCTTGCAGACATTGTTTATACTCATCTAATTACACATATGAATTAAAAATACCATTTTTTTTTACCAATTCAAAAATAAGAAATATACTGAGCTGTTGCAGACTTGGAGAATCAAAGCAGAGGCACGTTGACAGAGCTCAGTAACTATATTCAGAATTGTCTGTGTTTGTTGAAGATCCATTAAAATTGCATGCCAGAGCTAAAATAGAAAAGCATCTGCATGTGTCCCATCCTGTTGACTCTGACTGCCATATGGAGGCGGAATTACTCGTACCGTCACCTTCATCAGCAATCATCCACATGTGATGTGACACAAATGGAGGCAGAGTTGCCACTGAGCAGCTAGCCTGAAGACTTTGTGGTTAGCAAGCAGAGCAGAGATGGGACTTCCTCTCGCCCCGTCAGATACTCTGTTTCAGCTGAGTTGAAATCTGGCTTCACTTTCTGCAGGAATCCATAAAACCCTCGCTGGGTCATCCAAAGAAGCTGATAAGGATTCCACCCTTAGTTTAACCCTTTGTCTGCTTTCTGGATTTTGCAAAAGGACTGTTAGAAGAGACACCTCAACATGATGTTTTTTTGTTGTGATGTTCTCTGTAATCATAATTAGTCCCCAATAATTTATTTCAATCATTCTAGCCACAGTCTAGCTACAAGTATTTATTTTGTTGTTGATATTAGAGTATGAAAACAATCAACAGAGCTTTAGCTTTGTTCTCTAAAGTGAGAGGAAACTTGCTCTCGCTCATCAGCCATGCATGAGCGATGGTAGAATTGTGCAAGTGTGAACTATGGCAGTTGGTCGACCTGTCAACACTGTAGTCACACCTTGCTGGTTCATGGTTGCTGCTCTCATTATCAACAAGCTTTCAGCATAGCAGCTTTTATCTGCAGAATCAGCCCCGCTGTCAACCTGCCTCAGGTGTTGGGAGAGAGCAAAGAACAACTTCTCTGACACCACAACACAACACTTCCCTGTTCACTGAGTACACAAGTCCCTTTCAGTAAAAACACTGAATACTGTACAGTGTCAGGAAATGCACCGATGTGATCAGTTTGGAAATCGTACACTTGTTGGCAAAACAGAGTTTGAACACAACATTAACGTTATCACCTTTTCAGTTGATGTGGCAAACTCGTTAACAGTTGATTATTTATACATGCAGCAGCACTAAGTGATTAAAAAAATGACTAATGATGGCTCTACACAAAGTTCTACACAAAGTTCACACTCCCTGGGCCGTAAATATAATGATCGTGTATATTTATTTTCTTGAGATGATAATGTGGAAATGTGAAAATGACCTGATGTTGACCTGGTTCTTAAGCTTATATCTGGATGGAAATTCTTTATATCCTTAAAGGACCAGAGAGTGTAAATGAAAATATTAAAATGAATTCATCTTGAAATGTTAAGATGTTTTAAATAATAAATGTCTTTATATTGATGTGAAATCATAACCTTTAAACTTTATTTTATAACTTCTTTCTCATGTTTTTTTCCCCTCTTTAATAAGCTGAGATAAGATGTGCCAAGTATAGTTTGAATGTTATTTATGGATCCAGTGGGAACAGAGCTTGCAGAAAATCAGCAGAGCTTCACGGGCTTCAGAAAGGAACTTTTCTCTTTCTTTTTTTTTAAAGTACCTTCCTCCCCCTTTCAGAGGGGACTCATCTGTTCCTAATATTACACACTTGTGCTTTGGAAACCTTTGTAACTAATGCATTATGCTGGTTCTTCTGAAAAAATGCTGAAGGCCTTATACAGGATCTATAGCAGAACACGGTCTGAAACCACATGAAAACACATTATTATCACTTGAGAAAAGTGTGAGGCGGTATATCAAGTTCAGCAATTAGGTTCAGCCAGTTTTTTTTTCAGTATTATTATTCATTAATGAGCAGATATTTTACAGCATGGTGAAAATTCAGTGTTTTGTTTGTTAATTTCTTTAAAGAATAACACTGACTCATAGAACTACAGTGAAATTGTTTCCAGGACAGATGCCGTTTTTCCCATTTGTCGGGACATCTGGACCAAAAAAGGAAGTCAGCTTATATTAATACATATTTGAATTGAACTGAATTTCTGAGACAGGAGCTGCAAATGTGACCGCTTTCATTTATGCTTGAAATAAACAATTGTTGACCCAAACAAGTAAATGGTCCAATAGTCTGAAGCCATTTAATCAAAAGTTGGTTTGGAATTTTAAGAGCAAGTTGTTTTAATTAAATCAAGATTTATTTATTTATTTTGCTCATCTGGTAAGTTAATTAGACCTAATTTCAGCACGAATAGCCTGAGGAAGAACAAGGCACATTAGCCCCAGCGAGCGTGCTTCTCTTTACACAGGCGCATTATTAAATGATGTTACAAGGTTAAATTTATTTGCATCATGATTGTATATAAATTGCAATCTACTGTATATTTATGAAAAATCAAGTTAAATCTTTGTTGTAAAATTAAAAACTTGATGATTCCCCTCACTTAAAAGTGACTTTCTCTTATGTTTGTGTCCTCTATCATGTCAGACTTGATTTGATCGAGTTCCGTCTGTATAAAGTTTGGCATTAGAGAGGTGTCATCACATTTCTCAACAAAAGGGGGCGATGTCTGTGTTCTTCCCTAAAATCTAAAATCAGATGTAACCCAGAAGAGCTAGATTTGGTGCATCACAACTTTGAAAGCCAAATGAAGGCAAAGAATCCTGAGACCTCCAGTGCAGAGTGGGAGTATCTGCAAAGACAATGAGCGTTTGCATTGGTACAAGCAATAACGCTGATTCAGCCACTACCAGTTACAAGCTTACAAGCTAACAAAAGAAAATTAAGATGCTAACTAGAGTTACCTTTCTGATATGTCTGCTAGTTTTCGATTTTAGCACACAACAGACTCCTCATCTGAGACTCATGCATGTTTATGCTTCAGTCTGAGTTTCAAACATGATGACCATCACCGAATTTCTCCGGTGTTTCCACAAGCTAGCCATTTTGGTGCGCACAGCTCTCCCACTGATCAACTTAATACAAGCAGCTGTGTTGGTCGAGCAAAATGACTGTTATATGTATTTGCTGAATTCTCAATGAGAAATAAAGAGCAGAAGTGCTTCCATCTACTTTCTAGGGCTTTTCATTACTTCTTGTGCAGAAAAAGTAAAGTTAAACAAATTCATACCAGAGTATTTAATATAATTTAAAGATGCCTAGAGAGGGACTTGAAAAAGCTTCCAAAACCAAAACCTTCTGCAAGGCCAGATTTGGACCCTGGATCACTGTTTGCCTACCACTGCTGTATACGGTACTGAATATTATACAATTAATACAGCCATTTGGGTCACAAACTGAATATGTATTCATCCCTCTTTAACACACTCTCAATGTGTCTCAGTGTCCACATACACATGCTAGAATAAAATTACCACATTACCAGAGTAGAATAGCCTTGTCCATTTCAGCTATTGTTACAAATGCACCTAATTTACAAAGTAGGTCTTCATGTAAGTCATTTTTAAGTATTTTAGTTTTACATCCAAATTTAAGAAAAGATGCAGAGGCGAACATGTTATTCGAGATGTAATGTGAGAACTGTGAGTAAAACGCTGCATGTTTCAGTCACAATGAGTCACCTGCTGCTTTGTTAAAGGAGCTTTCTTTAAAAGCTCTTACTCTGTTTGCCTGTCTGATACTGTTGTTTCATTTATGAAGCTACAATGACTACAGTTAATTCCAGTTAACAATTAGGTTCTGTGTTCAGTAACTATGAGCTACCAGATAACTGGTGCAAATGGAAAAAAGACTCAGGGATATTCAGAGAGAATACCCTCAAGTCTTTGTACACATTGCATAGATAATAATAAGTATCAGTTATTATTGCATATATCTTGTTGCAGTTGCTCCAGAGGATTTACTGCTTTTCACTATTCATATCCACATTCCTTTTTATTGGTTGATTGGTTGTTTGTCTCTTCTCTCCTGGGAAAATGCTTTTGCAATGCCTTTCCATCAATGACAATAATACAATTACAAGTTTGGAACAGTCATAAATTAGTCGGTGGCAAACATGAAAACCAACCACAGCAAACCACAACCAAATAAAACCTATGAAGTAATACTTAACTTACATGTTCACTCATGCACAAACCAAGAAAGAAAGGTGCAGAGGGCAGACTCTCACCGTAATTATTATAATAATAGCAGCGGCAGTGGCAACACCAATAAAACTTGTAATAAAGATAATTGTTATTTTTCTTTAGTCCAGAAGGTTCAGCCAAAGAGGGCAAAGGCACAGCCTCTGCCATGAAGATTTAATTAGCTACTGTATTTGAGCGCAGATTTAGGTCAGATTTTCTTCTGAGACTTTGACTTAGTTCATATCAAATGGGGATTTTCCCTATTTGTGCAGTTTTGCTTTGGGTGCATTGGGGTCCTACTGACCCACATTCTGTGTTTGACCTCTGTGAGAGAATTCAGAACAGCCTGGCGTGAGAAGTGAAGCTAAATATTTATTGGCTTTAGCAGTCTTTGATAAGGATCTTTGGCAATGGTGAATAAGTTGTACATCACCACTATCTCCACTGTGGATCTGTTTATGTTTTTCCTGCATTTCATCATCAATAGCGTTCAGTGAAACTGACACAGCATGTTAACATTCAGTTGGAATTGTCATAGCTGTTTACTACTAAGAGTGCATTTCAACAACACTGCTGCTGACACCTGTGTTGTGCAATCGTCACCAATCGCACATTCACGTTTATGTCTGCGAGGATGTTGTGACGGTTGAGCTGCTGTTCTCTGTCATAACAGAGCAGTTACCCTCTGTCAGCGGCTTGCTAGCAAAGGCCAGTGCAGTCTCGTTGGTTCCCAGCCACAAGCCCAACCTGTTTATAAGGTCACACGTAGACCTTTCCAAACAGCCTTTAAAGTTACTCATTCACTCGAGCCGTTGGAGCCACAAAACTCCAATCCCCCCCTGTGAAAGGCACAATAAGTCACTGATGTTTGTAAGAAAAACAAACCATACTATTGACATATAAATCATTCGGGGGCTAGACTTAGTTTTGACAATATTACTGACTCCTGGGGGACTTATAAGCACATGGGAAACCAAAGCGAGATGGATAGTGTATTCCCTTTGTAAGTACATCATGTTTCAGCGCAACATGAAAAGGCATCCTGTGGAGCAATAACTCATCTTTGCAGTTTCCCACATGGCCCTCATGCCTTTGACATATCTAAAGAAGAGTGGTGATGATTACTAAATGGCCCAACTCCAACGCCATACAAAACACCCTCATCACACAGGCTGAAACCTAGATCTCTATGTTACCTCACAACAAAGGTTTGAGGTGAGAGGAATTCAATAATGAAGAAAGTCAGGACCGCTCCGTGCATGTCACTCAAAGCATACATTACTTTGCATATTTATTTGCTCATAACATACGTGCATCCATAGATCATTGGTTTTGAACACGAAATGTTCTTTTTATTCTGATTTTCTTGGGGAAAAAAAAGACTTTTTGTGAAAGAGGCACATTTGTTTTCTTGTCAAGACTTAAATAACAAGATTGTTGTCATTCTCATGCCAGCAGGCTTCTTTATTAGCATAAAAGTGGAATCAGGGGAAAACAACTAGCTTGGTTATATCCAGAGGTTAAAAAATGCCTGCTCTGCTCACTTATTGATGCTTAATGTCTCGCTCTTTTAATCAGTGCAAAAACCAAGAAGTCATTGTGTCAGGCCAAGAAACAGTCCAGCACATAACCTCCTGAGGAAACACTACACGTAACTTTTATGCTTAGAATGTGGTGAAGATTAAACAAATAAAGATGTAGCATGTGAATTGTGGAGCTTAAGAGGTGCCAGGAGGCAGATTTTGTTACCTTTGATCAAAAATCCTGCTGGCTGTTTCCAACCGCTTTCAGTCTTTGTGCTAAGCTAAGCTAATAGGCAGCTGGCTGTAACTTCTATTTAGTCAACAGGTATAGGTATGCACCATCTTTTCATCTAACTCTTGGCAAAAACACAAAAACAACATATTTCCAACAATTACAAACCATTCAAAAAGGTATTTACCTCAAATCAGCCGTGCCACACAGCCCACAACATGGATTCATGCATGGAAATTATCTTCAAGTGCTCTTTTGACCTGCAGGCCTGGTGGGAACATTAAGTCCGGCCTGTCCTGAGTCGTCACTCACAGTTTAGGTTGGAGGACTGGGATTAAGTCTTATCTCCACTGGGACAGTGTCTCTTATTTGGGTTGGACCCGACATGAACTTGTCCAAGCCCCCTCTGCTGCCACTTCACCCAGCTACGTGGAAAACATTCCTAAACAGACCAGCCCGGGAGATAGCATATCGGTTTCTTAGACATACTGTAACATGAAAAAATCCAAAAGCTCCAGTCTCTCATAGCTTCATGCTTCCTCTGACTCCGACACAGTCTATAAAAAACAACTGCTTATTTATTCTCACTCCATTTTGAGAGCAAACATTTCTTCGACTGAGGCAAAGCAAACAACCGACTCTCACAGTAAACAGCCCTACACAGACAGGCAGGTTGTTTGTGCCTTGACTGAAATAATAAATCATAAACAGCAGGTTGGCCCAGGGGTCGAGAGGCTGGTTGTGGCTGGTGGGTTTCTGGTTCTGGTTTTGCAGCACTAAACACAATATTTCAGGAGAATATTTCCAAGGATGCA
>JAUZTA010000015.1:23985532-24004049 GCA_034780835.1 Ctenochaetus striatus | reverse complement strand
TTCTAACATGAAATATGTATCAGCTCAGTTCGTATGAAACAGGCTGTAAACACACAGTAGAAAGACCTCTGAGGTGACTGCACAGGGAGTTTTTCTTCCACTCCATCTAAGACAACCCATAACATCAGTATAGGATTACCCGCAAGCTCAGACTCTCTCTGTCACACTTTGTCCACCGAGTCTTTGATAAGCCCTTGTTTTTAGTTCTGGATAATGCACATATGGAAAGGTTTTATTGAGCATGGCATTGCATAAAACTGGATTTCCGAAAGAGGAGGCAACTGGTGGGAATGGGTGTCTAATCAAGGCAGGGTCAGAACCAACAGGGTCTGTGTGCTTGTGCCTGAGCAGCAGCTGCTATTCTTTTCCTTTGTGCAGCACATCCAGTTCATCAAACAGAGTTTCATTTACAAATCAAATACACTCAGTACTATAGAGCCTCCTGCTGGGATTGAAACACACTCCAATGGTTATGTGTCGAAGTGGTTGAACAGTATAGTATCACACTTTTTATACATGAGGAGAGTGCTGATAGAGGTGCGTTAAAACAGAAATCCCACAGCAGTTATTCAAATATTCAGCCTCACACTGCACATTGTGATCCAACTTGATTTTTTTCCAACTATTGCCTGATCTCTTTCTCACCGAAAGTGTGTCGCAACATGAAAGTCTCGCCTATGGTTCTACTGGTAATGTCCTTCTAAAGTTACTTGTTTTCACAAGTGATGTGCGTGTCTGAACGCTCGCCCACTGTGTTGTAAATATCTAACTGTCATGTCACCTTGTCTGACATGTATGAAGTGGAATCCTGCAGTTTGTCACGTGGAAATATTCAGAGAAAGGAAAATATGAGTAGTTATAGGACTCAAAAACAGATTTGATCTGCATAGTCAAGTGCTATCATTATCTTTACAGTATAGTAGGCAGGTCATTAAATTCTGGGGGGGGACACGTCACAAACATTTAACACTTTTATCTCACACATTAATCTCACAAAGTTCTCGTCTGCTCATGATCTGAACCAATAAACTACGACCACAGTTTGTTCAGTGGCTACGACTACATGAGTGAGATAAGCTACTTATGTTCTATGTAAATCTTTTATATTGTGGCAGTGGAAAGTTTTTTATGTCTTTTTCTTATGCGCAGACTGTAGAGGTGTTACGGTAGACAGTCTCTCCATACTTTTGTCCTAACAAATGCTGCCTTCAGGACTGTCAGGATCGTTGCTTTCAACCGTTTTGGTAACGTGAACTGCGCGTGAAAAGGTTTGAATACGATATTTTTTAAAACAAAGAACTAATATGTTGTGCCACCACCAGGGAATAGAATGATGGCATATCCCCAAAGAGACCACTTTATTTTTATTTTTATGTAAGATCTAACTTTTCCGTGTCGTAGCTCTTAATAACAATCAACTTTGTTAAGATTTTGTCTTTTTCTAATTTGGAGTTCCACAAAAAAAAAGTTGTATCTTCTTGAAAACTTTGCGGAAGTTATAATGTTTAATGTGAACAAACTTTTTGAACTTTTAAAGTGCAGACTTACGAGGCGCACCTGAATGCACCAAAAGTCTCGGTCAATTAGTTGAGTTTAGACAGTGAGGAGAGCTTGGAGGCTAGTCGGTCTGCGAGCGCTCCACCAATGACCAGCTAAAAACGCCCCACTGCTCCGACTCTGATCTGCGGGGGTGGGGAGTCAACAAGTTTGGATTTGGACTTTTAAAAACCATGGGATTCGAGCTGGACCGCTTCAAGGGGACCGTGGACCCGGATTTCAAATGCAACTTGTGCAATAAAGTCCTGGAGGACCCGCTGACGACTCCGTGCGGTCACGTCTTCTGCTCCGGCTGCGTGCTGCCCTGGGTCGTCCAGCAGAGCAGCTGCCCCGTCAAATGTCAGCGGATCTCCGCCAAAGAGCTCAACCACGTCCTGCCTTTGAAAAACCTCATCCTGAAGCTGGAGATCAAATGTGACAACCACGCCAGGGGCTGCGATGCGGTGGTGAAGCTGCAGCATCTGGCCGAGCACGCCGAGATGTGCGAGTACTCCCCGGCGAAGTGCAGGAATAAAGGATGCAGCGAAGTGCTCAACCTGAGGGACATGGATGCTCACATGCGGGAGACGTGCGACTACAGACCGGTCGGGATCTGCGAGAGCGGCTGCGGATTGATGCTCACTCACAGAGAGCAGAAATTAAACAGCCACTGCTGCCTGAGAGCCCTGAAGGCGCACAACAGCGCGCTGCACTGCAAGATCATCAGCCTGGATCGGGAGTTCAAGAAGCAGACTATTAAAGCCAACAAGAGGGAGAAATCACTCCTGGCACAACTTTCCGCCGTGCACAGCGAGCTGCAGATGACAGCTCTGAAATATCAGAAGAAATTCACCGAGTACAGCGAGAGGATCGACTCCCTAACCAAGACCGTGGCTTTCTCCTGCAAGGTAAGCAACAGTTTCTTCTTTCAGGGAGCGCAGGGCAACTTTTTCCTCTTCTCTCTCTCTTATCCAGCGTTTCTTTTTTCCTTCTCTGCTGCTGAGAAAAAAAAAAAGCTGTATGCCAGGAGTGTAAAATACATGAAGTTGTAAAATGAAACCTTCCTTTACTTCAAAAGATGTTTTTGAATGATTCCAAGAAGTCTCTTCTGATAGCTCAGACAATGGCAGCCTTTATTTAACCCTGGATATGAATCAGTATGTAAACTTTCCTCATAACCTGCTTTAACAATGTCTGGGGCCAACTTAAAAATATCTTTCTCATTGTGTTTGCCTGCATTCTGACTTACTTTCTCAGTTTACTAGACCTCCATGTTGTTTGGACAGTCCTCTGACTACATCCCATTAAAATGGAAGTCAAACTTTTTTAAGATTTTTTTTTTTTTTTTACTCTGAGGAATCTCCCTCTCAGAATCAAGTTTTTCCAAGTCTCACGGTGCTGCTTAGAAGTTTGTTTCTTCACTGTCTGCTTTGAGACATGGATGTCAGCTGTGCCTCTGGCCAGCTGGCAGTCAATGGGGGAGGGCCAAATATTTACTGCAGTTCTGTACACAACAAGAGCCAGGTTCCAGTTATATTGCCTCCTCGCAGCATGCTTAGAGGCCGTCTGTCATCAGATGCTCGCCCTTTCCCTGAGACAATCATAACAAGTTAGAATCATGGGGGTGGTGGAGTCACTGCAATCAGAGTGATATGAATGGCATGTGAACCAGTGCAGGGCATATATATATATATATTTGAGGGCATCAAAGCCCTTTAAATCCAGTTGTTTTGTTGATACTCTACACTGTGGTCATTTTTTTCATCTTCCTCCTAAAGGAATATGTGTGAGCTGGTCACTGGTCGATAAAGTGCCTAAATAATTGGACTAACAGGCTCCTTTTAAGAAGAAAAAAAGTCCAGGATCCCCTGGTGTAAAGATGTTTTATGGCTCAAATTTAAAAAGCCAATGCCTCCTGTAATGAGCAATTATCAACATCATAAAGGACACAGGAGTTCATAAGTCAGTTAATGAATTGAATTAGTGTATGGTGGTTGAACTGCTGCAGCGATCAGCACGGGGGAGGGGTCAGATTGTTATCAGGCTTAGTTATAAAATTTGTCTTAGAGCAGGAGGAGGAGTTTTCAACTGACAGTTTGCAAAGATTGGAGATAAACTGCTGACAGTGTCAAATAAACCGACCTAATTTTTTTTTTTTCATTCTTTTATCTTTATTCCACATTTTTGTCTCTTTCTCAGTTTCTTTCTCGGTTTCCCACACAGCTACATATCTTGTTTAAGTGTCGTCTTTCAAAGACTTCACCCCTCTTTCATTCTTTTGGTCGTTTTTTTGCTTCGTGGTTTCATTTGGCCTTCGTGGGCTCGCTTCCTAGCAAAACGTGTTCCGGTAGACTGGCAAATTGCGCATCAAAACCACCGATGCGGGGAAATGGTGAAATCGCTCATGCTGGTATACAGAAGCTTGCTGGGTCTGTAGCACAGCTGGTTATCATAGTTCATTTCACACTGGCATTTCAGCCCCACCACTGAGATATATGTTAAGTGTATTATTTCCTGTGCAACTCTGTTGATGTCAGAGAAAGAAGTCTTTTGTTCTGTTCTGAAACACCAACATAAAAGACTTGGGTATTGTTTAGGAAATCATCCACATGAGAGAAGGAGGAGGTCAGGAGGAGACGTGACAACATTTTGAGGATGATGTGGTTAGTTCGAGAGCTTTTTTTTTACTTAAAGGACTCTTTCATTGTGTCCAGTCGAGCAGCGAATGGGAGCGTTTTGTGGGAGAGCCTCAATACAAACATGACAATATGAAACGGAGCATCACAAGTGGGATCAGCTTCAAAACTCTGAGAGCCTGACTTCCTTTTTTCGACACATCAGCGATGCATTGCTATCAAATTTGGTTGAATTTATTGCCTGTTAAAACTCTCACAGGGGATATTTGAATAGAGCCCAGGAAATGACATTCATGATGGCTCTGTTGCTTTGAAGCCATGCAAGTGAGCCAGCATTCATGATATTAGGGACCTGGAACGACTAAATCGACTGCATCCATAACTTACGATCCGTGTTTCACAATTCAAACCTTGCGTGTTGAGAAGGTTCCATGCAGATTTGTTATGACATATTTGTTCTTTGAATATCTGTCAAAGAGGAAATATGGGCCCTATCGTGACAAGTAACCTACTTTAGTTTGTTTTTGAGTCTCTGTCACTCCTGGGCTTCGGCTTCCTGATCCAGATGAAAGTTTTAATGTCTTCTTTTAATATCCAGGCAGCAATGAGGGAGATCAGGGTGACCTGGCTATGTGGAATAACTGACTGGAGTTTCCAATAATAGTCCTAACACTATTTAAACTTCTTCAGTGAGCCAGCAAGAGCAGTAAAACAAAGCAAAAACAAAAGGCTCAGATCTTGCTCTGGTTCACTTCAGGGCTGCTAGACTTGCTGTCACACTTTCCATTCAGCCTTAGATCTCTGTTTTGAACGGAGCTGCTCTTTAGCTGTTGTGGATGACAGTATTTGTACGACTTGATGCCATTAAGGGCGCCTATCAAAATCACAAGACGTCAAACAGATTTAGTCCACGCTGAATTTGATCTGCGTAATCATGGGCTCAATCTGATAAGGCTAATTGAGGTCTAATTTTAAAGCATGAATCTATGAGATAATTTAACAGATAAATGTAGCCCATTAGTTATCTCTAACACACGGGGTTCAATTGAATGTGACAGAAATCACATTGAATGAAAAAAATGAAAGCCATCTAGAGGTAATTGAAAATGTGTTTTTTATTTTAAAGTTATGCTTAAAAGAGAGGAATTTATTGGGCTGCTGCTTCATGTGTGTACATATAACTTCACTTAGTAATAATCTAATTTGAAATCTACCATACATCTTCCGCACTGTGAAACGTTTATGACCAGGTCACTGAGTTCCTGCCTCCTGATCACAGGCCAATAGATTGTGTATCCATATTTTCCTTTTTCATTCTGCAATACGGTACAGTATAATTAGATACACTATGTTAAGAGGCCTCAGAGGGGAAGCGTTTAGATTGAGGACAGACTCGGAAAGTGTGACTGGTGCTGAGGTGAAGGCTCACTGTGAGTGTGCCAAGTCACCAGTGAGCAACAGACTATAGTTTCACCGCCAGTTTGGTCCTTTTCCTCAATAACCAACTGGCTGGTTCTTCTTTTCCCATTAAAGTTAATGTTAAACGTTTGTTTACTTTGCATAGCTTCCATGTGTGTCCCCCCCCCCGAAATGATGTCAGAGTGATCGTGTTTTGCATGTTTAGTGGGAAGGTATTTTTTATGGTCCAGGCATACCTAAGGTTTTAGTAATACAAAACCTCCTGAAGAGATTCTCTCTCTTTTCTTTGGGATTAGAGCAAGAGTCTTCGCAGATGTGGAAAAATCACTTCCTAATTACTCCAAGTTTTTTCATGGCACTCTCAGAAAAAACAAAAAAACAAAAACACTTTTAAAATACATCCAATTTGTTTTGTGGCTTGTGGCAGATTTAGTATAGCTTCAGTGGATGGATAGCCTGTTACTCTTTTGTTTTTATTTGTCGACTGGTCAGTCCCATTCAACTCAGTTTTCACTTAATGGCCAACTGTCTTCTTGTTGACAGTGACGGCTTTAGTCACTTTAATTCGGAAGCATGTGTGGCTAATGCTGCCGTGACATGGTGCAGGAGCGCACATTCCTCAATGGCCTGACATGCACATGATGGCCCTTTTAGCCTATATGGCAGTCAGGACAGTGTACATGCCAATAATATCTGCTTTATATTTAGTCTTTTCTGTGTCACAGCATACTGGAGTGGCAGCTGAAATTATGTTACCTCATAACTCTCCTTTAAGTCCCTCTTAAAAAAACAGATTAAGAGCTGACTCTGCGAGTTTCCCAGAGGTTTTCATGTCATGTTGTCACTGAGTAAGAGGTCCTATCCTGTATTAATTTACATAGGACAACAGTTTGTGAGAGGGATGGTCTGTATTTTGGCTCAGCCTAAGAGAGTAGTGAAGGCTTGGGTGGAATATTTTGCAAAAAATGTTCTTTAGCATTTTTTTGTAAATTAACTCTAAGCCTTTAATTATACACAACTTTTCACAAGATTATTCTCTAACAAGTGTAAACAGAAACTTATTTTGTTTCTGCATTAAATTAACCAGATACAATAATATGACTTACTGATGTTGAGCTCTTGCCAGACATTTACATTATGCCCCATCAGTTAAAGAAAAGTTAGATTTTATGTGAACTTGATAAGTTTTTTATAGAGTAATCATGCAATTTAGCCTATTTTTCCAAATATATTACATAAGTGGCATTATTTAATGACATTCAGATATAATGGAAACCTGGAGCCATTTTATTTATTAACTTCTATGGCAATAATGACAAATTCTTGTCAAATGAAGCCCAACAATGTTTTGATAACCTGACTAACAGGCAGTAGTAACACTGCTGAGAGCTTTGTGCTATTGCTGCTTAAGCTAATGTTAGCTTCACAGACTGACAGAATGAGCAACTCAATTGTCCCTATTCCTGGAGGTCAAGATTTAAAGCCTTTTAGGGGATACAATTAAAATATATATGATGTACTTATAAGTTTTTAAATGAGATTTCTAAATAGCTGTACCTAACAGCTCTCTGTTCACACTCGACATCTTCCGAGCTAACAGTACTGGACTGTTAGCTACCCGACTCTTTAAGTTAGGCAATTACCTATAGAATTTATTTAGAAAAAAGACATGCTTACGACTCTTTAGTTCATTTTGTGTGTTATGTGGTCTTGTCTGTTTAAGGAAACAATCTTTGGTTGAGCATTGATAATAGCATGCCGAGAGCTTATTAACTACAGAACAGTCAGTAACAAATTAACTCTCTCCAGTTAGGCTAATTCACAGAACTGGCATCAATTAGCTACAGCTGAGTAAAATTTGTGGCAACAGTTGTCATTATAGCTAGTGAAATTAACAGCTGAGGGTAAAACTTTAATTTCCAACACCTTCTAAGACCCTGTTAACTATGTAAATTATAATTTAGCTTTTGTGATTTGAAAGTTGCACTGTGTCAAACTGCGATTCTGATATAGAGTCAATTAAATGTTCATCCCCCGGGGAAGATATGAATTTAGAGGTGCTATTAAGCCAGATTGTTCACTGTTAGACTTTCACATCTCTCCTCAATGTGCAGAGGAGGCTATTATTAACTCTCCCTTGTTCTGTTTGTAATTTTATGTGTTTGAACCCCTGTGTTATCTGCTCATTAGGTAGATCATTTATTGGTATTTTATGCTGTTCTGTTCTTCCTCTTTAAGTACGCAGTTACATGTTTCTGTCGCTCACCTGGACTAATCCAGTAATGGATTATTATAAATTATCTCCTGCCGTCTCTTTGCTCACGTGTCTCTCCTCTGTCTGTCTATAGGAGGAGGAGACTAAAAGCGTGACGGTTGTCCTTCTTCGTGAGGGCGGATCTCTGGGTTTTAACATCATAGGAGGAAGGCCATGCGCGGTAGGTTGAAAGCCGAGTGTCTTGGAGGTTTCATCTCCCCCCGGTGATCAGCCAAGTGTCATATGGCAACCCAGGAATGAATAGCACATACTTAAAGCACCACAAGCTTTCTCTGTACTGACTGACACAGCTTAGACAGTTGTGCATGTGTTTTCTAGTCTGCGGATAGATGTACCGCATCTATCAAGTTTTATTGTGTTTATATATTGGTCTGGTTTAGCGGATTTGGCATTACAGATTAAAAAAACTATAATTACTTTTATGAGAGTTAAATCTGGGATTATGGCTTTGACCGCAGTTGTTTGTCTCTAATTGAGGGGATTTCGGTGGTGAGGTAAACACAGAGGAGAGGAAAGGGTCTTTTATCCCAGCCTGAACCTTTCACTGCCACCATGTTTTCTGCCTTGAGGCTGTGACATGAAAGTCATTAATGATGCCGCACGCTTTTGCTGAGTGAAGGGTTGAAAATATCTCAACACTGGTTACAGCTCCATTTGCTATACATGGAGCTTCCTCCTACAGCGGAGGTTCTATTGAAATGGTGTTTCACATATCCGTTTCATCAGACTCCACTCAACTTTTGCGGTGCTGTTTTTCAACAGCCACAGTGACGTACGCCTCTGTAGCTACATACATTATCACTGTAAAACCTTTTAGAGCGGGAAACTATAAAAAGATCTACGCATAAAAGGCTGTGATTTTTGCCCGAGCCCACGGTCTTGTTGATTTGCAACCTTTCTCGAACTTATGACAGAACCATGTATCACAGTCAACCATAAGAGAGCAGAGATAATGCCTGGCTTTTGCTTTCCCTAAAATCAGCAGTCTGTTAAAGAAGCTATTCATTAAAATTTAAATAGCTAATATCCCTGTAGCATTTGACACATGCGTTTCATGTGGCTGTTATTCTGGCATTGGTTGGTAAGAGCAATCAACTGCCAGGTTTTGTGGTCTCTTGAAGTGCTAGTTTGTCTACAACTCTCAAGACAGTGGTAGCTGTGAGGCGGGGTAACTGTGAGGCAAAGTACTGAGCTTGTAGCAAAGCATTGAAGTATCAACCCTGAGCATGATGCCCCTGGAAAGGGAAGCAGACCAGAAATTATTAATTGGACTGTAACTTTTAAGGTTTCTTCAAGTATCTCATTATTGTAGCAGTGTTGCTGAGCTCAGTTGCCGTGTAGAACACGTTTCATGAGAATATAAAGGGAGTGTTAAGAAGGATGTTACCAACAGTGTTTTGCTTTTCCTTTTTAAACCAGCTTTAGCTCTGACTCTGGGGTCATGGACTCAGAGTTAGTTGTAGACTGCTTCTTGTCGATCTAGTATGTCAGCGTTTAGATCTTTGTTTGATCACCTCGGAACAATTTAAAGGTGAAGCCAAACCTTTGGTCCACACTCAAGGGCAGGTTTTAAGAGTCAGTTAAGGCAAGAAAAAAATCGACCTAAATCAGATATTTCATTTATCTCTCTGGGTATCTTGCCTTCCAGATACTTTTGGTTTCGTGTGCCCAGATCTTGAGATAACAGCCTCTGAAATGGCTGTTTCCTTTCAAAAGTGCTGACAGAAAAATATCGGGATAAATCTAGTAATTGGAAAATTACATCTGGAAAGACATACTGCTATTCAACGCCATTCTCTCATAAATTTTCAGCATTTTTAGCAGCACAAACTACATTCAGTCCACCTCGATTTTATTGGTGTGGCAGCAGAAGTTTCCAAAAGGGGGATAACTGAAAACCTCTGCACAAAAAACTGAAGCTGTCTGCATGACTTTTTACCACCGCTATTGGTCATAAAATATCTTTTTTGTAATCTGGTCGAACTCAAATTTTGACTTGAGAGACTCCAAAAATCCTGTTTGGTATGGATAAACCATGCGAATGTCAGCACAGTTTTTCCACTGTTTTACTGTAGTTTACCACACTTAATTGAGAGATTTATTGAATGTTCCTAATATTTATTTTAGTTTGGATATCAGCCGTAAGTTTAACAAGATTTTGTCTGAATTTGTCAGAAAAATTTTTATTCTCTAGACAATAAGTGCATTTTATTCCACAGGAGGACAATGACAGCACTTCGAATGAAGGGATCTTTGTATCCAAGATTGTGGAGAAGGGTCCAGCGGACAAGGAGGGCGGCCTTCAAATCCATGACAGAATAATAGAGGTATGTGGCCTACACTGTACTGTTTCATATGAAGGAGGAGAAAAACAGAAGTTGATGTACTGTAGATGGTGAAGTTGGATTATGTGACAGCTGCTGCCTGGCCGATAAAGATGACGACAGCGAGGAAGCATGAAACCATCACTCAATATTTATGTTCGTGGGACTTCTGAAATTAAACTATGGCTGAAAGCAGCAAATGTAACATAGAGAGTGAGCATTTATGTTCTGGGCTTTTATTTAAGCTCAAGGACATAAATCCGACACAAGGCTAAGGTTTCAACATATACTTCTGCAAATCAACACTCAGGCAAAGGCTGTGTTAAGTGGGGCATCGGGGCAGATAGACCGAGATAAACCTCAGGCGAGGCTGTCGGTCTCTGCTTTTTGCTGTGTGAGAAAGAGCCCTGTGTTCGCTTCCTAGCCGACAAATCCCTTATGACAGAGCTGCCGTGCAGCATCCTCCTCTCGCCTTTAAACAAAATCTCGTGTGGAAAGGCCATCTCACCCCGAGGTCAACTAGAGTAATGCGTTGAAAAACTCAGCATCACAAAGGTTGCCTTTTTAGAGCAGTTGTCGCACAGAATCTTACACAATGGCTGCATTGAACAGAGACGTTTATGTGGAACAAGTGTGTATTACCGCGTGCCACAAGATGACAAATATGGTTTGTCGCGGGCTTTATTGTCAAACCTCAGTGAAATTGCCCCGGAGCATTTAGACCAGCACGTCGCTCACAGAGATGTTTATGGAAAGTGTTTACAAGAAAAGAAGACTCCAACATCTGGACTTCGTTGATCACTCCGTCCTTTTCATTTGTGCAGTCAATACAAAAATGCCACAAGTCCTTCGGCACAAGTCTCACACTGTGTCTCTAAATATTGTGATTGTAAGTGTGGCAACACCAAAACTACGAGGTGACTTGTTAGTCCTCAGTCATAGTCTCTTCAAGTAACACAATCAAGTGTCAGAAAGCTCTCTGCAATTTGAGATTTGTCTCGAGATTCCCTAACAAAGGGCAGATTGAACCAGCAATCCACTTGGATGATGAGCAAAGAGAGATTAGCTCATATTTCTCACAAACGTGTGTGTGTGTGTGTGTCTTTGCATGCATCTGCAGTGTCCGTTTTTACGAGCCCCGGTGCACGTGTTTTCCTGGGCGTGTGTGAAGGCTGGGGAATTATGTTAATGGGCCAGATGTCGCTGCATTTGGTTACTTGATCCGATATCTTGTGTTGGATTTCAAGTTGAGAAAACTATTCATTCTTTATCGGCTTTAAATAAAGAGACAGAGTACAGATTTTGCTTTAGGATAATGCTACACTTAGGTTTATTGTGGGTGAAGTCATGAAATCTTTCCAATAAAGAGAACACATGAGCAGAGAGGACGTGAAGAGCCCGAGGAGGAAGCAAAGCACCCTATTAAGTGACCTTTTCTTTTCAAGAGGTGAGGGATTACAAGACAAAAGCAACAAAATAAATCATTCAGCCGCTGAAAAAAGAAAATGTATCAGTTCAGAGTTGCTGTTTCACATTGGTGCTTTTCTTTGGATGGGAAACCTGATAGCGGAGGTGGTTCATGTTTCCAAGACCCCTCTTTTTTGTTAGTTGGTTAAAGCGAAAAGTTCCATGTCATGATTTTTTTTCCACCACAATGAGAAATGCAACGTCATAACAGCATGTTTGCAATTGTGTGGGTTGCATCTTTGACCTCGGGCGATTGGGTCTGTGAACTCTGTGGTCTGCTGTGCTGAATCAAAGCAATTTAATCCTGAGCGCCCAAAGGCAGTTTCATGTTCATGTTTTGAACTTGTGGGCTGAAAAACAACAGCTCGTAACCCTGTCCTATTTAGCATCCTGTGTGGGATGCAGTGTTGAAAAAGCAGAAGCCTTCAAATCTGGTTTCTCGTCACACCTCTCAGGAGGCTTTTTTTTTTTTTTTGGCACTGTCATGTCAGCGACAGCTCTGTCCGGAGGCATCATGTTTTCATGTTGTCAGACCGTCCATCCCGTCCTCGTGCACGCGATGTCACAGGAACACCTCGAGGAAGTGTCTGGCCATAACTCATACAATTATATGCTAATTTTTACAGCATTTTAAGCAAATGTGTAATAGAAAACAGTAATAATTTAACAAGATTTTATACACACAGGATCAAAGTTCAGCACCACTGTGACATTAGTCTGACTCACCAGATGTTCACTGTGGGTATAAGCCTCCCACTGGGCGACTATGTCAGTTTGCATTCTCCTCCCCTCTGGCTAAATGTGTGCTACTTGCTTTCAGGATCCCCGATGCTACATCCTGGACTTAGTGCTGGCCAAGATGACTGGTGGTGCTTTTTTTGCAACAACATCCATATTTTATAGTCCAACACAGGCTTATTTACATTGCTTAGATCTGGCAAATACCTTGTGACATCAGTTGCTTCCACACATCTATTAAAACAGTTCTGGTACATGTATGACAGTGTTTGTAGGCAAAATATTTTGACACGCTACATGATGCTTTTAGAATGATATGAGACTTACTGCTAATAATTAAATCATCTGTCGTTCTGTTGATTGTTTTTTAAGTTTCTTTTTTAATCTCACAGTCTGTTCTGTGTCTTCAGATTGATTTGAAAAAGAAAAAAGAAAGAACAACAAATCCTGAGGGGCTAGAACAGCAAATGTTAGGGATTTTTGCTTTATAAGTGACTGGAATGAAAAAATGATGATTAAAACTGTGGAGAATCTTCATCACCTAAGCAATTAATTAAGTAATCAAACTGGCTCAAGTTGTGATAGCTAAAGATAGAAAAGCTTGCTTTTATACAGCAGTCTTGGAAGTGTTTGATTTCTTAACAGTCTGTCAGCCTTTTTTTTATACTTTTTTTCCTTATTTAAAGCTTACTGATACAGTTTATCTTATTAAGTTGATAGAATAAACACGTCAGCTGAAGCTTTTTGATGCATCCAGCAGACACTGAGCAACATTTTCATTTGTGTTTCTGACATGTGGGATAAAAGTCTGTTCTTCCCTGACCTTCTGGGTCTCTTCTGATTACTTAGCTTGTCAGATATCACCACTGTAATCTCCAGCTTTTCACTTTGTCTGTTTGTTTGTTCTGTGAGTGTAGTGTCTAATGGGTTTACTTGAACTTAATAGCTAAAAACATCTGCTTGCTGCATCTGAAAGCAAGACTGATAGATTTTGTTGTGAGGCATTAAAACCGAAACAATGAGCAAAAATGTCAAAGAGTCAAAAGCCTTCATGCAGCCGATCGGATCTACAGTGTTGTGAGGTGATTCTCAGAAGGTTTTACCTCCACATGCAAGTTTATTCACATCATACATAGTCATTTGATCCACTGTTGTATGTAAATTTACTGATCACTGCAGCTTTGAAGGTGAATTCAGGAACCAATAGTATTTGATTTGTAAAAACACCTTTATTTTTCATTTTAGCAGAAAAGAAAAAAAAAATGTTTCCATTTGTTTCTAACAAAACAAATCTGCCTTACAAGCCTGCAGAGGTGATCACTTAAACAGCCGTTCACAAGGCAGAGCATTACACTGTTATGGAGCTCAGCCGCTCTGTTAAAAAGAACAGCCATTCTACGCTGAGCAGTGCAAAGCACATCCACCTGAGGAGACAGAAAACCAAGGCAGCGGAGCAGTTCGCTCTTATTGTAGTAGAGGTGTTAGTTCCAGTAAGTCTATATGGATGTAACATGGACATGATGATCCACGGCTCGTCCTTCTATAACAGGCTCTTAGCGGGGGAGTGTGATAGCAGATGGCCATCCTCTAACTGAGCTACAGGCTGGTATGAATCAGCACATGAATGCCTCCTTGTTCAGCCAGACATTTTTCTCATAAAAACCCGGAGCTGTGTTTGCTTTCGCTAGCCCCTCCGCAAGCAGAACAATCTTAGCACTCTGCTCAGGATCTGCCCGTATTTGCCACTTGGATTTGATGAATAAGTTCTGATTCAGTATTACAGCGGGTCTGAGCGACTCAGCCCTGGCTCACTCTCTAATCATGTTTCAGATAGCTGATTGATTGTGTACTTACAAGTTATTTACAAATTGTTTACATGTTTACCCTACAAACACAAGTCCCAGCATGTCTCTCTTTAGTGTCACTTCACATTTAGCAATACTGGAACTCAGGCAAAAGTTTGCAGCTGTGTAATTTCCTCGAAAATTGACCTTCTATTTTCTTCAAGCCTCTTTGCTTGTGCAATACCACTAAGCCAATGTCACAATCCCAGAATGGCCGTGCCTGAGCCCCCAGAGTGAAGGGGATGTTTTCTGTGTGGGCCTGTGAGTGTGAAAATAGGGAAAGAACAGAGACGCCCGGGCTGCTGTTGTAAATGTCGCCTTGTAAATCCTTAGCAAACATTCTTAGGTCGCTGAGGGTGAACAGCAACAACTACTTTAAAATAAACTGACATAGGGAGAAGCCAGCTTTAATATGGAGGACGAGGCTGTGTGTGTGTGTGTGTAAGTGTGTGTTTTGGAGTGGAGGGTCGGGGGAAGCGGGCAGGAATGTGTTCCAGCTAAGACAATGTTTATATAAATATATACACTGGATGTCATTTGAATTGTGGGAGAGATTGGAAAGCCAAAATTCAACAGAACAACTTTTATTTTTTTCCCCATTCTGTGTCAACTACTATAAAAACAGCGAGGCATCGTAAAACATGCAACAAAAATAGCGCTCATGTTTGTGTCTCCACGGTTTTGTAGCAGATGATGAAAGTTGGATTAGCCGCAGTTACCTCTGTTCATCTATAAATGAGATGCACAATGTGTTTTTGCATGATTAGCTTGAGGAAGAGCAGGAGGAATGTGGTAGAAAAATGCCAGAGGTCACAATCAAGCGTGTCTGAAATTCTAAACAGGCTCCTCTAAATACAGCTACTTTATTAGCCGAGGGTATACATTTAAACACCCATCCTGAGCCGGTGTAATTCACTACACCCGGATCAGCTTTATTGTGTTTGACACAACCTGCTCCCATGACCATATTGCTCCAGCTTAAGCTAATTATCAAAGAATTGATGGGCTCTTGGCCTTGCTGTGGAAGTTAGCTCCACTCTAGATGTTCAAAACTTATGGAAAATCTCATCAGGATTGCAAAAAAAAGTGCATTTTATCAGAAACTGCCAAGAGTAATTTCACGTCTATATTTAAAATATAGAACAGTGACACTCCTTAAAGCGGTGCAGCTGCAGTTTCTTACTTGTCACTAAGCTGTATGAGTTGCGAGGTTACCCACAGTGAGCCACTAAACACCTCAAACCTCCCCACAGTTACTTGAGTATCAAGTCGCAAGGCCAAAGACAACCCAGCCGGATAGCACTTAGCAGTGACTGACAGAAATGTGAAGTGAGCTGTGTTGGAGGCGGGTCTAAAGCACGCACCTCAATAAGCCTTTATTCCCTCTTGGTGTCCGGGCCACCGTCCAATTGAAGAAGGAATGAGATATTTGAACAATTTGAGAGAAAGTGGAAACAGAACGCTGCCTTTTTGCTGCAAATTAGTTGCGTCAATTTTTCCTTTCAAACATTCCACATATTATTATGATCCCTGCAAGGCTGCGATGACAAAAAAGCTTAGTTTTATTATAGTTGATTCAGTAAGTGTTCTTTATGCCTATATTTTATGATCTAAGTGTAATTTTACTCCATTACTTTCGGTGTGTGTAAGCTCTGATGATTTTCCTGATGACTTTTGGAGAACATGTAATGTCATCAAATTTGATGTCAATTTTCCTGTCTTTACTTAAAGAGTATTTAGCATGTCATCAGTCTTTTACAACAATTGCGTGTGAACTGTGTGATTGACCAGACTGCACTATCACCATTAAAGTGTCGCAGCACATGGCATCCTCGGCACGACATGTGCCAGAAGTTCCTCAGGCGTTATTTCTGACCTGGAAGGAACAGACTCGGAAGCTATTCCCCTAAGGGGGATCACATGTTGTTTGGCATTCTAAGGCAAGAAGCAGGCCTTTGTCAGGCTCTTTATTGGATTTTGGCCCCTGTGCAGGCAGTGTGTTTATTCCCCAGATGGGCAAGCTGAATGTGGCCCCGCTCTGTTTCTCCTGTCTGGCCCTTAGACAGGATGAATCCCACCCCAGCCTAAAGCAGGCCAATCCTAGCAGCGAGCCACATTCCTGTGCCCCGTGGTCCAGCCGAGGCAGGAGCAGGACATTAAATCAAATCTAACTTTAAAGAGTCCATAATCAGCTTCTGGTGGTAGCCGCAGCCCAATGCAGAGCTGGTTTTAAGAAGTGAGGACAAGCACACCTTTGTTTTCGCCTGCTCTATATGGCTGGAAAAATAGATTTTTTTTTTTTTTTTTTAAGATGTGGAGTTGTTTTAGTCAAAGATGGTGTGAGGTGAGCTTATGCCTCGCCGCAGCCAGAAGACTGCTTTTGTCTCTGTCCCGCACCACACACAGAATATTGTATTTTCCACTCAGTTTTTAACAGCCTGTGTCCTCAAAGGCAGGCCGGCGCTTGATGATTTTCGTGGAGACATCCAGTCTGGGCCTACTGTAAATGTGTTTGCTCTGCTCCAAGACAGTCTCGCCCGGCTCCCTGCTCTCTGGAGCTAGTGGGTTAATTTATGGCTCCTAAAAGGTTTTAAGGGGGCAGAAATAGACAGGTGTAATTAAGGCTAATTTTCCTGCCAATCAATCACATGCCTTGTGTAAATGGATCAGTAACAATTGGCTCAAGTTGCTCTGCCAGCTGCTTCTCATGTCAGCCCCTGACCCCCAAGCACAGACTGCCCACCGACTCCTAATTAACTACCCTCAATTAAACCCTAATAGGCTGATTAACAGACCCCTTAGTTGTGCTGTAATGGCCCGTCGTTTCCTCCCAGTGCTCCTCTGAAATGCATCCCACTGCAGCATGTTAATCACCGCCCACTCTCTCTGCCTCTGTCTGACTCTGTTCCTGCTAATCTCTCTCTCTCTCTCTCTCTCTCTCTCTCTCTCTCTCCCCCCTTTCCTCTCTCGTTACCTTTCTTAAGCAGGGCAGAAACTGGCTAAGGTCTCATCCACACTGCTACATTTTTGTTTTAACCTTTTAACTTTTGTCTTTTTTAAGGACTTTTTGCTGTTTTTGGAATACCAAATGGAAAAGTTTAATGCAGAAAACTGCAGGGCCAAAATGTGTGCATGTGGGTTAGTGGAGAGTCTATAAAATCTAACTATGTATAAAATGTCCAAAAGAAAACAAAGTTTCAACATTGAAATCTTTATAAACAGTGTTTAGCTGCTTTAAATGGCTGAAACAGATCACTTTGGTGTAAGTGAGCAGGTTAATGTGTCTACACGACTCCAGAGTTTTAGAACACCCAAAATGGGGACTTTGAGAAATGTGGCCGACCCTGTTTTACGTTGAAAACTTCAGGTTACATTGTCGTATTTCAGCCTGGGCAGGTAGAAACTGTGGCTTTTGGAAAACAATCACACAGACACCCACATTCTGTCCTTGATTGGGTCTTATCAGTCACAACTTGTTCTTCCCTGAGCGACTCCCAAACTTTTGTTTATCGCAGCCATGACTGCCTCACTTTCAACAACAATCCCACCTCGTCACGGGTCCAAGCAAAGAATTCTGTGACTTTTCTTTACATTAAAATTAGGAATATTTCCAGCTGGTTAAATATATGACGCAGAAAATATTTTCAGATGAACACACTGATAAACAGATGATTACCATAAAAAAATGATACAGTAAGCTAACTTTTAAAAGTGTTTTAGAGCAGCTTTGCATTTTCTGTTTTAGATCCAGATTTGTACTACATCTTTAAACCTTATATTTTATGAATTCACAAAGCTTAAGTCAAAGTCACATGAATTACCCCAAAGAAACAGACCAGGACATTAACAGTAACCCAGCAAAGCCAAAGCTAGCCACCATTGTGCCCAAAGTACCTAACCATTGTTAGTCGAGAAGTCATTCTCGACTTTGTAAAACAGCATTTGACAAAACAGTTTCAATTAAGTGTCAATTTAGTAGCTGTTCTGGATCTTTTAATCTTATTACATGATCTTCATCAGCAGATACAGTTAGTTTAAGTTTCGTTCACCAAATACTAATGAAGGATTCTATACAGGCCATTTTGTCTGAGCATTTAAAGGACTTCTTGTCCATGTTGACTACTTTTGTTAACTCCAGAACAGCTGCGACCTTGATGCTAGATTGAATCATGAGTTAGTTGTCATTTGAATTTGAGCATGAAATAGTTAAATATTCACTGCCCTTTACATTTCAATATAAATATATTTCGTTAAAAATATTTCAAATACAGACATATT
>JAUZTA010000015.1:23950581-23961088 GCA_034780835.1 Ctenochaetus striatus | reverse complement strand
CCCCCCCCCCCCCCTCCTGACACACACACAGACACACATTAGACGCTGAAAGAGAGCGGCTAAGATAGCTCGAGCCAAAATCACATCCAAATGTTTACATGAGAGGCGGTGTCTCTGTTTCATCGTGCCCTTATCACTCCGGCATAATAAGGAGCAATTACAGAAAAGATAGCACAACGTGAACAACAAGTCTGCAGGAAGGGAAGTGAGTAATAGCTTGTAAACAGATACTCTCCGGCCTGTATTCTTTGATGGAAAAAGATGTGTACCTCAAAGACCTGAATGAGCCCGTCTGCAATTATGAGTTATTTGCTGATTTGAATGCTGGTCAGACTTTCCACATCAGAAGCTCTGATAAGACATCTCACTATTATCATTACCTCTGCCTGAACTGCTGCTTGCACACTGCAGGATCAGTCGGAGAATTGTTCTTCATAGTCTACTGATGCATTTTGTGTTTTTTTTTTTTCTTTTTGTCAAATGTTTTCTGTGTTGTCAGAGTGAACACAGAGAAACTGGCAATAAAAAGCGCCGTCTGTCAGTTTATATACGCAGTGGAAATCCAGTTGGTGGTCCAGAACTTAGGAGTAAAGTGTAAACAGTGTGTTAAGATTTAGATTTGTAGGTTGGAAGTGCGCTTGCAATTTTTAAAGCACGATAAGTCAAAGTGAGACACGAGAGTTAAACATCGCAAATGTCCTTAAACACATATTTATCAGCCTCATACAATCGGTCTTAAGGAAATACTTTCCCTTGAGCTCATCCCCGCGTGCGTCATGAAGGAGATCTTCTGCATGCATCGAGGCAGGTTTAATGTTGGGTGGCCGTGTCCTCCTCCTCCCTGAGAGGTGAGCATGAATGATAATTCGGTCAGCAACGGCTTCCACAAGTTTCTGGACGGATGGCTGCGAGGGCGAGGGCCGAGGCGTCGGGTCTGATCCGGCCTAAATTTAAACTTGCGGACAGACGAGTCTAGCCAGCAGCCAGCCTCATTCCAGCCGCTGATCATCCATGAGGAGAGAGAGAGAGAGAGAGAAGGAGTCAGCCTCGGGCCTTTTAAGTCTGTCCTCCTACTCCTCTAAACCCCCCCTCCTCCTCTGCTCTCCTTCACCTCCCTCTGTCTGTAGCCGCTGACTCTCCCTCTGTTTTCTCCTTCGCTTCATCTTTTAACTCCTGCTTTGAAATTATACTTTGTAACTTAGGCTGTGTTCTGCAGAGTCTCTAGAAGTGGGCGAAAACTGTATATATTAGAGCACTTAGAACATTGTTGAGGTGAAATCTAATGCGCCAGTGGGATTTACTTACAGTTCAGTCCTTTAAGGACCGTCTTTTATTTTTAGAAAGTTGTCTTTTTTTTTCTTTTTTTTTTACCAATTATCCAAAACATTCTCTGACAAACACGTCTGTCTCCTCTCGGATGCCGATGGATCTAACAAAACAGTAATTCGATTTGTGCAAGAACTGTTTTCATTTGCTTTTATGAACACCTGAGAGGATGTCTCCCAGAATAAAAGAAATCCTCAGGCACTGCTGGAGGAGAATCATTTTATTTTTTCAGCTGCAGCACGATCGGTTTGTTTGGAATTGCGGTAAATAAAAAAAAAGAAACACCGGCGACTGTCACCGCATCTCGAGAAAGAAAAGACTGCTGCCATGAAAAACAAAATCAAAGAAACAAACTTGATAAGAAGCACCAATAAAGTCTCTGTTACTGGCAAATTATCCGCAGCTTGTTTTTACATGTATGAATTTGGGGTAAATAGATGGAGATCTGACTCTAACCAAAGCAGACAGATGCATTGTTGTACTTGACATACTTGTTTTGTGGTTATGATAATAGCAGTGTGTTGTTCTGAAAAATATTGGCTCACTCTCCCTGATGTACTCGCGCAGCCTTTCCTTATCTCTCCTCTGAATGCTTTGGCTCATCAAATCATGTAATAGATGGGAGAGTTCAGACAGCCTCAGCGGAAGACTGGAAACGGTTCAAAAACATACGCAGACGCTCAAAGAACAGCGCCGCTATTATGTTACATTTGTCTACTTGTTTTTAAGAGTTTAGGTCACGATGAAAAAAGGAGCTTTGAGTGTATGAGCTTGCGTGTGCCTCCTACTCTCAAATTCAAAGCAAATTTGAGCGGAGTCCCACAAGGCCCTCTGCCTTCCAGGGCTGAGCTCCACCAGCGAAGCAGCATCAGCTGGGAGTTAAACAGACCTCACACACCAGACACTTTAGAGACACACAAGACATAGACGGATGGAAAATGAAAGGAAAAACAAACATCAGGTGTCCAAATAGGCTGTCGAGAGGTGCTGTGAAAGCATCACCGTGCCTTTGCATTTATTTTTTTATTCTCTGAAACTCTGGAAGGTAGAAGACTATTAATCCAACAAATATTCCCTCATTTGGTGCTTTGATGGTGATGGTGAAGAACACTGTCCACACATGGGATCAGGATTTTTCATAGGTGTTCGGCTGCATTGAAATCTGTAGACTGTGAAGGCCACAGTGTATGATTCACACCACTTTTATGTTCATCAAACCATTCAGTGACTCCTTGTACTTTATGGAAGGTGGCAGTGCCATGCATAGAGACCATCTCATCAGGACAGAAATGTTCCATCACAGGATAAAGGCGATCGCTCACTGAATGTAAGGGCAGCAGTGCATGTGTGAAAGTAATGGAGACTTCAGCGAACGGCACACACGCACTTACCATCCAGTCGAGACTGTAATGCAGGAAGACTCGTCTGACCTTATCACCGTTTTCCACGTCTCTGTGGACCGGTGCCGACCGCTTTTTCCACCGCTGAAATTTAAATATGCATTGATCTTTGTAATGCGATGTTAATGCTGTGCAAACCTGCAAGAATATCCCGCTGTATGTTACTGTCAGTGGGCTGTTCTTGCCGACACAGTCTGATCACATCCGGCTTTGACATTCTCAGTCACCTGAGGAGGAAGAGGAAGCTGTTTTTCTGTTTGTTTGTTTGTTTTTTTTAATATACATTGCACCAAAGCATGAGTATCACTGCTGTCAGATATCCAGCTCTGTCTGCTGATGTCTTTCCCACAGATCTCAGTGCAAATGTGGCTTTAGTCACCGGTCCTGTTGAATCACTCTTTGTGTCTGAAGCTCCTGCTGTCTGTGCCCTTATAATAATAACCATCTTTCAAAGCCACTTTGGTCTTAAAACATTCAATCAGCTTGGCCTGCTTGGCATTTTCATACTCGCCACAGATTGTGATTGGATGGTAATTGCTTAATTGTACCGTGTAGTGCGACTGCGTGATAGCAAATGCATTAATAATGTTTCTCAACTTCATCTTTATTAGGGTTTTTACTTTAATTTGTCACCAATCCTTGTATCTCCATTCTTGCTGTTTCCACCTTCCTTCCTTCCTTCCTTTCATTGCTCCGTCTTGTCCTCTCTGACTCTCCCTCTCTCCCTCTCTTGCTTCATTCTTCTCCTCCCTGTAATCAGGGCCCTTTGAAGTGGGCCGAGGAGACGGATTAGAGTGGGACCTGCAGGGTCTTTGACCCGGGGTGAGCGGGGGACGAGTAATTAGACAGGGAATTAAGAGGAAGCCCTGCCCCTCTCTCAGTCTCTCTCATGAATTGTGCGCCTGCTGTATTGGAACCATGCTGTTACTATTTCAGAGCTTTTTTTCTGAAACAGATTTAGCAGTGTCATGTTTTTGTTATTAAGCTAACAAGAGCAACAATACTTTTTTTGCATCCTAATTAACAAAGCTGATGTACAAAAATTAAAAAGTGAAGAAACAAAAAGCAGGATTATGAGATACAGGCAAATAAATAAAAGAGAAAAAAAACACCTACAACAAAATATGACTGAAAAGTTATTTTATGTACTGTTTGGACACGCAGTTTCAGTGTTTAAGCAACATTAGAAAGTAATTACTAAGTAACTGCTTCCAGTGTATTCATATGAATAAGGCTTTGGTCAAAGTATTAATGAGGCTTCACCGCATGACCTGATACAAGTGTCTGAATGATGACATTGCTGCATATAAACCACAGTGGGTTTAGAGGAAATGGAGGAGGGAGGCCATTAGAGCTGTAACCTACATCACCATGACTGTTATTTTCCACCTGAAAAAACCCAAAGAAGATCACACATCACAAGATCACCCTTTAAATATATTTATTTTATTGTAAAGATAAAGCAGAGTTTAAATAAAAGAATGTTGTTTTCCATTAAATCCCTTTTCAGTGCAGCAGAGGTCAAATGACGGTGAAAGTATTTGTGAAAGTAAAACTAGAACAAATAACATCAGTAGACTGAGGTGACACTGGTTGTAACAGCAGTTGTGTTGGTGATGTGGTGACATTTGAAAAATGATAATAAATGGTAAAAATGGAAATGACAGCAGTAGTGCAAGAGACCAAACACTAATAACAGCTGCACTGGTACCTGTGGTAGCATCAGCAGTGTTGATCATCAGCTCTACTCATGTGAATCCGGTACAGCGGCCTGTGGTGTCTGTGTGTACGGGCTTGCTGGAGATAAGAGTTAACTGAGGAATTATGCCCATCAGGCCGGCCAGCTGAGACCAGGCACTGTGTTATTAAACAGAGAGCGTCCACAGCAGCGCCCACACCGCCAAATATGGACATCCACTCGCCTCGTGTGTCTGTGTGAGGGAGACAAGAATGTACTTAAACCAGCCGGCGGACAAGTGACATGAACACTCTGCTGAAGAAATACACTCACCATTCTCCATCTCTGTCCTTTCTCTGTTTTTTTTTCTTTTCTCTGCAGGTAAGAAAGATTTCCTGTGCTTTGAAAGCCTTTGTGATCCGCCATGTAAGTAAAGTGTCACAATTTTGGGTTCTTTCCTGAAATCCCTTCCTTGTGTGTGTGTATTAGTGTGTGTGTGTGTGTGTATTGGTGGGTGTGTGTGTAATATCCCCAGGGTACCTGTTGTTGTGACAGCCTCTTGACTTGAGCACCGTTAGAAGATAGCATGTAAATTGTAATGTAGGAGCTCCCACTCCTTAGCCCGTGTCATGCTAATAATGCCGCGCGTCAGTCAAACCTGGTCACTGATTACAGACACAAGCCGATGCTATCTCTCCCCCCTTTCTCTATTGTGCAGACGCCACAAAAGGGGCCGTTTACTGGTGGCAATTTAGCGCCAGGAGGAGAGTATTGGCTGTCTGATAATAGAGACTTAACCTGTATTGACTTACTCCTTTGCATAATCCTTAAGATAGTGCCAAAGAGTTACTTCTTGTTGTACGCGTGTGATTTTTACAAGTTAACAGCACCGAGGTAAACGGATGAGCGACGCTGGCTGTGAGATCACGAGCTCAGGTCAAAAGATAGAAGAAGAAGAAGGTTAAAGAGCCAGTAAAATAAATAAATTGATCTTTATACTTTCCTCCAAAGATGTGAGCGCAGTGAGAGTGTTCAGCAGAAAAAAATCCATCCATTGTATTTTTCCGCAGCTCTTATTTTACTCTTTTGTCGAGAAAGCTGCTTTTTGTTATCTACAAATGTAATTCTTGTGTCGAATCCTACTTTTTTTGTCCCTCTTTTTTTTATAAAGGTGTCAGCTAAATGTCTGAGATTTTAAAAAGCAGCAGTGTCTCTTTCTGTCCAGACGGGACAGGAAGCTCTGGAGGATTAAAGGGGGGATGGGTGTGGGGGGTTTTGTAGTATTACAAAGACCACTGAGATGTCAGACTGAAACACACCTCCACCGGCACACACACATTCACACACTTCCCTCGAAAAAAAAGGGCCATAACTCTTGCTTACATAACCCACCTGCCTTTCCACAAGCTCAGCCACATCCTGGGAGCCACAGCGAGCGGAGGAGGGAGGGATGACAGGGGGTCGTTAAAGATAAGCATGTTTACTCAATGTTTACATTGAGGGGGAAGTTGTAGACATCCTTATCATTAACAATGAACAAAATCAGCAGCAGAGCGAGGCTCCTTTTTGGTTTTGGCACCCTTAACAAGAGTTTGACAAGAAATATGTAGGAGAAATCAGGGAACGTAATTGGTTTCATGTTTGAAAAGTTCGGAAGCTACGTATAGTTTTCTTTGTTCTGTTTATTGTAGTATCATATCACCACAGGAGGGAAGTCAAACTGGAGCTTTTCCTGAATTGGCAGACAGAATTTTTTGCATTGCAAAGCAGTGTGGTTGGACCAGAAGCAAGAATGATGTGTAAAATGTGTGATACGATTGTGCCGTCTCTGCACAACTTAGAGAGCAAAAGCCGAAATACGCTAAATTTTGACTCCTGGGTTTTTTGTTTTTTTTTGTCACCATCAGATTCGCATCAGATATTGTGCTGCCTGTGATGGCTGACATCATCACTGTTTTGCCCATTAGGTTTGCCTCTCTTGGGAAGAAACAGCTGCGTCACCCAGACCGTGTTGAGGGTGTATTTTGGTTCCTCGGTTAAATAGAACATTTGAACTCGGCTCTCTGGAGGGCGAGCCAGCCCAACCGTTGGGATAGAGCACCAGAGCATGTTGAGAGTCTCACATTCAACTTCATTTCCCTTCCAAACCTTCATCCACTTTGGCCAGACCACACATCCTTAAACGTTGATAGTTCTGCAGGCTTGCTCATATTCTCCTTTACACAAAACCCCACAGTCACGACCTCAGATAGGGATCACATTTAGCCTTGCTTGGCTGCTAACTGCCCTCAACTGCATTTAGGGCTTACGACTAAGCAGAGCTTGAGGTGCCCCTCTGTATTTATAAACAGTTACGATCGCATTTGCTTAATGAAATGAATTGAAATTAATATTTTTCTGGAAGGTCAACAGAACAGTGGCCGTAAACTAGACCAAATATTTCAGACTCGTGCTGTTTCTGTGGTTTGGAGTTGGCCGGGATGCCAGAAAAATGCACGGTGGATGGGTTGAGCGGAAGGTTATAAAAGGCTGCAGCAGCCCTGATAAAACATCATGTGGGCAGCTGGTGAAGTGCAAAGCCCGCTCCATGTAAAACTGAAAAAAACAGACCTTTTTGGGGTGATTAGATCCCACCATAGGCTTGGAAAGGAAGATGGTGGAATCTGAGATCCTGGCATGCGAGGTTTGAGCTTTAAAATTAAGTTGTGCCATGTGATGAGGCATGTAGAGCAATTGTTAAGGCTCTGTGAAGACTGGAACAGATGGGTGGTTTATTTTCAGACAAGAGAAGAGACAAAAAAAATGGAATTCTTTCCTCTCGATACCGAGACATCTACAAATGACTCAAAAGGTGGAAATCAGATTTAAAGAACTATCTTATTCTTGTATTTGTTAAATGAGGGGATTTTTTTTCTGCCTTTCCCCCCCTGATTGGTGCGGGCAAAGGCATTAGTGATGGTGGGTGGGTCCAGGCTCTTCACTGCTCACCGTGAAAGCCGAGAGGCCATGCTGAGGGAGCAATGCACCGTTATCAGACGAGAAGCGTGAGGTACGGGTGATGATGAGGGGGGCTGGGTAATGTGCCATGTGATGCAGAGAGAGGTGATAATGAGCCTTGTCTTAGCCCCCCTCCAACCCCCCCACCCTTCCAGACATTTCCATGCTATCAGTGCCATCTGCCGCTCTGATTGTGCTTCATCTACAGTACCCGATGACTAACTAGCTGGCAGCCCTTCCTCTCTCCTCTGAGTTGTCTCTGTGAATAAGCATGTGTTGTTCATCAAACTCTCTCTCTCTAACCACTGTATTCTTTATCAGTCCTCTCTCTCTCTCTCTCTCTCTCTCTCTCTCTCGCTCTCTCTCTCTTTCCAAATCCCTTCAATCAGCCCAGAGTCGAGTGAAGATGCCGAGGGGGGGCATTCGCTGATGAGATGATGACTTTCACTAAGGGTCAGAGGAACAGGGATTACAGCTCTGGCTTATGATGAGCTAGCAGCTCCAGCTCATCAGGGCCAGTGCTGCCAGTGCCTTGGCATCTGTAGATCTAGGGTTTGGGGGGGGGGGGGATGGCAGCACCAATGTTAAATGACAGCAAGTCATAACTGGCTGGCAGCGTGCTAACAGATCTAGCTCGAATGCCAGTTTCCCCTTCAAAACGGCCAAATGCAGCAGCTTCGAGAGTCAGCGGAGCGTCTCTTGTTAAAGTCTTTTAGAAATGACTGCGGGGTCACTGTCGTTTATCTGGGAGAAGATTGTTTGAAAATGAGCCAGGATGTTGTAACTGAGACGTCCTTGGTTAAACAAAAGTGCCAACTCAGCAGGCTGTGTGTCTTGCCTTTAATTTAACCCCATTTGACTGCAGCACAACTTGGAGGGGGTCCTGTCTGATGGATAAAAACCCCCCTGCTGGTGCATGGCGTAACCAACCCCAGACGGTGCATTCCTCTTCCACAGGACAGGGATCAGTCAGAGTCCTTCACCCTGTTCAAAATCCCTCATGTAGCAAGTAAAGCCAACTCTGGATCAGTCAGGTGTTGCTCAAAAAGAAAAGACTTTGTTTGTTTTTTTGTGCGTATGTCAGCTTTTTAAGTTGTTGGCTTTCTTTATGACCATGCATTGTAACAGTGGATGAAAAGATGAACAAATTTGACCAGACTGAAGGCCTTTCCTGTCCTCGCAGATGTTGGAAGTTTCGGGTTAAGTCCCTTTGTAAAACAAGTTGGAGTAGGGATGGGTTTTGGGATCTGTTTCTCTTTGGTTTAAGTCTTGGTTTTTATGTTAAAAAAAACTATTCCAGCGGTTTAGAGTTGTACTTCTACACTTTTTCTTGGAGAGCTCAGGGAGTCACAAGAGAAATATTAAAGAATGTTTGAAACTGATTAAGAGGAAGCCAAGATTTCCTGACCTTTAGTCCTTATGGGTATAAAGCTCCAAAAGGTCTTTATCCTACATTCCCTTCTGGCAACCTGACAACATTTAACTGGAGACCCTTTCTGCCCGGTAACTTCTATATCCTTACAGTTCCACAGACACAGTTCAATGGCATCATCAGGGGGGTTTTTTGTTGGTTTGTTTTGTTTTTTTCATAATCCTAAAGGTCCTGTCGGAGAAAAAAAGATGCTTTCCATGATGAGTAAACTAACCTTTATGTATAGTCAACAATGGGAGATTCAGCCAGTAACAAAGAATATTTCTCAGTGGAGAAGCAACTCCTAGATACAGAAACAATGATTGGCTGTATTTCAAACAGGCCCACCCTGCGTGGTGATAAAAAGTGCTTTTGATCTAATGAAAATCAAATGTAGACATATGCAGGCAGGGCAGCGTTGGGAATGGTCTCACATGGGCTGAAACAGAATAAGCGTCTGTGTTCTGCATGGCGTGTTTTCACATGTGTGTGTGTGCTTCAGTGTGTGTGTGCTGCACAGTCCGCAGCCTGCTTGTTAGTACAATGTCGGACATGTCCATCAGTAACATCCCTTGCTGCCTCCTAGGTGAGTCCCGAGCTGCAGCTGTGACGCATATTTCACCCCTCATCCTGTTTACGTCCTCACCCCACGCTTCTCCGTCTCTGTGCTCTGCATTCTTTCTTTCAATTAGCTTTTCCCATCCTCTGACTCTTCCCTCTCGCCCTTACGTCCTTGTCTTAGCTGTGAGCTAAAGTTGATCATGTAGCATCCTTGTGTTCCACAGTCTTAATGCAGTTTTTTTTAAATCCTCGTTTAATGTGTGTGAGCATGAAGTGGGAGGATTTTTCTTGACCTTCTCCCTCTCTGCCAGCTTTGCTGAAATAAATGCAGATCCCTGTTTTTGTATCACACCTTGACCACCGCCTCACACATCCTTGAACTTCTTTTTTTTTTAACATGCAAGCTCTATTAAACCTCCACAGTCAGAGCAGACCCTCCGTAACTGGCGAACTCAATCGGAAGTGAGAACAGTGGAGAACAAGACTCTCCTCGTCACCTTTGGCTGTTGGCAAGGCTCTCGCTGCAATTTGAGAGAGCTAATTTAATTAGCGGGTGCAAGGTGAGGAGAGACTGTGAAGGCTGGATGACAAAAGGGAAAGTGAAAGACAGAGAGAACTCAAGGCCAGATGGGTCTGTTCCCACTCCTCCTTATCAGTGCTGACCTCTGGAGGGCTCTGTGCGGATCATGACCCTCTGGGCCTCCTTTTTTTGAGGGGGGTTGTGGGGTTGGGGGAGTAATGCCTTTTATTCCTCTCTGATCAGACTTCAAAGGCCGTGCAGGGAGTGGTGCGGTCATCCTTTCTTTCATTACCAGCAGCTTTTTTGCGCTAATCTGCGAGGGCACACCTGAAGCCCCTCCCCCCACTCTGAACCCCACAAAAACTCACAAACCTCCCTACCTTTTTTCTCCCCCCCCTCCACCAGGGGGGCTAAATGCTGTGTAATCTGGGTATAAAAGAGTCTTAATCCGCAGCATCGGGGTCGTGTACCCCCGCTCTGCTACCTGACGCCTGGATAAACTCCTGAGCTCGTTAATTTGTTCATCAGAGCTGGGTTAGAGGAGGCCGGCCACAGAGGATGAGTCAGAGTAGTCGTTAGCCGGAGGGGGGGGGGGGGGGGGGGGTACCAAAAAA